>CAUJGJ010000132.1:135000-197500 GCA_963170055.1 Halisarca cf. caerulea
TACTATAAATGCTCGTTCTTGGCCGGTGGAGAACATCGGCTTCACTAGACTAGCTGGTTGTTGTGTCGTTGTCATCATATAGTCCTCATCACCACCAACACCACCACCACCACCACCACCATTATTATCATCATCATCATCATAACAAACACCATCATCATCATCACCACCACCACCACCACCATAGTCGTCATCATCATCATCATAACAACCACCATCATCATCATCACCACCACCACCATTATCATCACCATCATCGTAGCAACCATCATCATCATCATCACCATCACCACCACCACCACTATCATCACCATCGTCAACATAACAACCATCATCATCATCACACCACATAGGGGGTTTGGTGTTGTGATCCAGTCATTAGTTAAGATTAGGAAGTACCTGTATAGAGTCATGTGCCCTATTAGCCAATGGAAGCACTGTTTAGCACTGGTAGTCTTACACCTACATATAAAGACACCTGTCACGCTTGTTCTAGTGCTTTCTCTTCTCTGCATTCATCACTCCAATTGCAGATTAGCTACGGAGACATATTCAAAGGTGCACCAGCTGCTGATGCCATAGTTTCCCCTGCCAATAGCTTTGGATTTATGGATGGCGGCATTGACTATGCGTACTCCGATCATTTTGGCTGGCACATGTAAGTACACTCATGTTTGCTGTACTTTGAATGGTAGCACTCTGTACCCAGTTTTCTCACCAGGGATGTTAAATTTGTACATGCATACGTATGCACTTCATAATACAATCGACTCCTGATCACAAGGATTTGTTCTTTATAACAGGAGTTCTTTATAAAAGAAGTGTACGCATGTTAATGCTACAGAGTATAAATTACAGTTTTATTATGTATTGATAGAAGAAACATGCCTTATTTCACATTGATGGTCATAGTGGAGCTTAAATTTTAGTTTATGGTATGTTTTTTCTTGACTGGCCTGTGTACTTATATGTCTTTAAGAATGCCAGATCCACTTCAAACCCCATTCAAAAGTCACTGGCAGCAGTGACGAATTCTTTATAACAGGAGTTGGTTTGTTATAACAGAGGAAAAATGTATGCACACAAACTTGGACTTGGCAAATTGCTCTTTATCAGCAGAAGTTCTTTATAGCAGGTTCTTTATAAGTGGAGTCCACTGTATATAATTGTATACACAAACATTCATATAATGCATCACAAATATTTATTGCTTGCAGGTTGCAGATTTGTACTAAACATAGACTTTCCATAGGTGTAGGAACCAGGGGGGCAGGTCCCCCTGTCCCCTCCCTTGTAGCAAGTAGGGGCGAAATATCCTACACGTGTCCAACATGTTGTTGTTGGGTTCTCCATATCTAGAATCTTCCACCCTCTCACCTTGCATGAGTGTTCCTACACCTACTTTCAATAAACTACGTATGTGTGCATGAACTTATGTTTTTTTGTTATACAAAATGTATTGAGAAACGAAGGCGTGTTGGGTCCACATGCCCTAAGATACCAGTGGAAAGCACAGCAGCTGTGCATTATGTCTGTATTGA
This sequence comes from Halisarca cf. caerulea, assembly GCA_963170055.1. Taxonomy (NCBI): domain Eukaryota; kingdom Metazoa; phylum Porifera; class Demospongiae; order Chondrillida; family Halisarcidae; genus Halisarca; species Halisarca cf. caerulea. The sequence continues at coordinate 136,542 of CAUJGJ010000132.1, forward strand.
TGGTGATGATAACGACAATGATGAAATTTCAAATCACTTCTTCTCTTCCAATCCGCAGTGGTGAAGTATTGAGAGCTGAACTGAAGAAGAATTGGGGAGGAGAACTGCCTGTGGTAAGAAGCTTGAGTGTTTGCTTTCGTTGAATTTCTCATTAGATATAATGCGTAGGCCCCTGTTGAGCGCATACACACTTACCCTTGGAACCAGATAGAATATTCCTACATGTGTCCAGCATACTCCATTGTCTGAGGTCCATTATGTGGTTGGGTGCATGTATGCCATGGTAAGCATGGTATGTGTGTGATTAGAGTATACATGCAGGCCATGCAGGGTTTTTTTAGAGGCGGCAGGGGGGCAGGGGGGCACTTCGCCCCCCCCCCCCCCCCCCCCTGAGATGGATCATGCTTCCCTGTGTGTGAGCAGATGGGTACATGGCTAGCCCCCCCCCCCCCCCCCTGAAGTGTAGAAAGCTTCAATATGCCCCCCTGGCATTTTTTTCTAGAAAAATCCATGCCATGGTAAGTGATAAGTATGTGGCCAATTTTATTCATCCTGAAAAATTGCACAGAACAATACTGTAATGAGTTTATTTTCAGATTTTTTCAATTACATTTGCGGGTCTTGTCTACTGATATCAATATCATCCTATGGCACACAATGCATGTGTGCGAATGTGTGTGTGTATGTATGTGTGTGTGTATGTGTGTGTGTGTGTGTGTGTGTGTGTGTGTGTGTGTGTGTGTGTGTGTGTGTGTGTACGAGTGAGTGTGTGTGAGTGCATTCATGCATGCATACGTGTGTGTGTGTGCGTGCTGTGGACTCTTGCTAATCCACACCCCTCTAGTCCAGACTTCTAAATTGGGAGCACCCCTCTGGAATGTGGGTTCGTGTACAGGATCCTATAATGATACGTATATTATTCATGCGTACGTATAATGTGTCCATACTTTGTCAATCATGCAATTGTACATTTCAAACCTCTGAAAAAATGAGGACACCTTCATGATCAGGACAGTCCCTTCCTGATCCCCAAGGTGTCAGGAATAGAGGGGTACCAATTTTGGTGAGTCTCCACTGTTTTGCACTTGTTTAGGGATCTGCTGTCATCGTTCCCATGTACGATGACTTGTCAAAAGTTGAGTGTGACCCCAACCACAACGGAGGCAAGCCAATCCCCTACCTCATCTCGGCTCCCACCATGCGAGTACCAGAGGATGTCTCCAACACTGTCAACAGCTATCTGGCATTCAGAGCAATACTGAGATCTGGTTAGTCGTAGGAAGTGTGTTTCACATGGAGCTGTACTTCCGATAGCTGCCTTGTATTTCTGGAAAACGTAAGGATGATACCTTGAGTTTTTCCTCCAGATGCTTCACTGTATATGCCTGCTAACAAACATGTTGAAGAAGTAGCACAGTACAATGAATTCTGATTAATCCGCCACTACTTCATCCGTCAGCCTCTTTCATTAGCCCTCAGTTGTGTGCAGGAATAGGCTAAAATGGCTGTGCATTGAGGGAGATAATCCACAGAAGTGGTTTAATCCATCCGTGATGAAGGGTTATGGAGGATTATTGAATTTCCCTTTACACTCTCTCAGCCCATCCTTCCTTGGCATATTTCTTACACTCAACCGCTTGTGTGTTGTTATCCCCTCCCCCCCTCCCCCTTCTATGAATCACTTACGTTGTGTGTGTGTGTGTGTACACACGCACACACACACACACACACACACACACACACACACACACACACACACACACACACACATACACACACGCACACGCACACGCACACACACACACACACACACACACACACACACGCGCGCGCACATACGTACACACACACACATACACACTGCACATAGATGTATGTACCTGAATCGGATTACATTGTTTGTAGTTTAAATGTATAAGATATAATCCCAAATTGAGTATCTATGGTTTTATTAATCAGATTATACGTATGCAAATTTCTAGAAATTTTTTTCTGTATGTAGTGATGAAGTTCAATGAAGATGCCCTTCAAAGTGGAAGCCAGCTGATAAGACATGTGTTATGTCCAGGACTGGGCACTGCCGTTGGTAGAATGCCCTACCAAAGGGCAGCTGTACAGGTGAGACATGCACGTTGCCCATATACAGATTTGTTCTGTGCACACACACACACACACACACGCACGCACGCACGCACGCACACACACACACAGAGACGTATGTACCTACGTACTTAGGATTATAATTTTTGTTTGCTTGCAGCACATACCTATCACATGCGTACATATGTACACCATTTGATCATTGTACTATATGTATATGTCCCTTGGCCCATTCGTAGATGAGAAGTGCATATAATTCTGTTATGTTGGGAAAAGAAGAAGTTCTTTTGGACCCTCCAGGCCTCTATGACGTCATGAGACACCAGCAGACAGTCCTCATGGTTAGTAGCTCAGGCGTCACAATCTCCATAACATCATTTTATTGGCGGTGGGGGGATTCGATTGTACACAAGTGTTGGGCTGTATTTACATTTGATTTGCAGTGAAATCTTGTTTATTCCCCACCATTTTTTTGCCAAACCATATATGGCCAAACCCTTTTATCTGCCATCAATGTTTTGCATGACTTAGGCGCAATGGCTAAGCATTGACTTGATTTATCCACCACACTCATTTGTCCACCCAAGACAGCCGAAAGAAATTGCTGCGGATTAATGAGAATTGATTGCATGCACTCAAAGCAGTGGACACCCATCAACTGAGCATTGTTTGAGTTGTGCGTACCTGAACCAGGGTTGGGTTATGACTTAGTATTACTACTACATACAGTCGGACGGGGGGGGAGGGGGGCAACTTACGGCATCAGACCATTCCCGGTGTTCCAGTTCACCTCCCTTACATTCGTAGTACAGTGTAACCTCTCTAAACCGAACTCTCTGTAATCTGATTCCCTCTCTAAACTGGACATGTTTTTAAGTCCCGCTCTCTGTATTTGCTGTACAAACAGAACCTCTAGTCCAGAAACCTCTCTAAACTGAACCATTTCTTTGGTCCCAAGGGTGTTCGGTTTAGAAAAGTTACACTGTATTATTTTCACTCCTTTTGCATTTGTCTAGTCTGGAAGTGAATCCGAGACCACTTTGGGGAAGGAAGCAGAACCAGGAGAACTGTTCGTGTCAGCGAAGAAGAAATCTCAAGGACAAATGTCACATTGAACCTGCTGAATCTATTCTCCAATTCGCTTCATGTCACGTCCTGTTTGGTGCATGCATGTTGGTTTCACTATAGAGTAATTTTATTTCTCTACCTTATAAGCTTTTTAGTTTGATTTAATTAAATTGTACTTCAGCTATAATGAAGTCTGATATAATGTATGCTATATATATAGCAGTATTATTCTACGATAGCACAATATAATATTCTTTCAAAGTTATAACAGCACATATGAACATATTATGCACTTAATTCATAGTAATATATACTGTATACGTAGCTGTAGATCAGATTTTTATCTGTATATAATGCAATCATAATACACTGAGTGAATTTCCCATGTATATATAATCGAACCAGCATGCATATATGCGGTGCTGACAGCTATAGCTGTATAATCGAACCAGCATGCATGTGTGCGGTGCTGACAGCTATAGCTGTATAATCGAACCAGCATGCATGTGTGCGGTGCTGACAGCTATAGCTGTATAATCGAACCAGCATGCATGTGTGCGGTGCTGACAGCTATAGCTGTATAATCGAACCAGCATGCATGTGTGCGGTGCTGACAGCTATAGCTGTATTATTGAACCATGCATGCATATAATATGCTTTTTATAGTGAGCCAAGTGCAGTCGCCACGATGTACATCAAGTATAATAAGAGCTATAATATATAGGCATGCACTCTGCATGGTTGAATCAGGCAATCTCACATATGTCATGCAGGTTCGAATTCTATGCATTGAGTGGTATATATTATAGAAGCTAGGTCTCACGTACTGTTTTGACCTATAGCTAGTAGTACTAGGTACTAGTTTTGGGGGACCAAACCATTGATATCTTGCAAGGTTATAGCTTACAAAAGATGGAAAAAGTCTATAGCTACATGCTTTTGTATATATAATTGTATGGTTGGGAAATGTGCCCTAGACACATGCATAGTTCCAGCTATAATGTAGTACTTGCAAGTTACATTGAACTTTGTGTAATGATCGGCTGATATAAGTGTACATGTGCTCCCCTATACCCATAGCTGGAATTATGCACAGATAAGATTGATGGACAGCTGCATAGTGTGTTGGTGACATTTGATTATAAATACCTGATGTGCATGCATGCATATATCCACGCGTTATGTTGTTCATGTTTCCTTGGCAACGCCAAGAGATAAGGATTGTATCGTCTAGCAATGAGGTGCTAATGTATGAGATCACGTGTTTACGAGCATGTGACGTCACTTTCTACAGCATAGTTTGGCGGGATTTTCATTAGTGACAGAAACTGCAGCATGTTGGGTATTCACGGCGAGGAAATGAGAAGAGCGCGTTCTCCAAATGTGTCCGAAGAATCGATGCCGAAGAGGAAGAAGGTGAACGAAGCGAACCATGACTTGGATAGCACGCAAGACATGTTAAATAACATTCCTCAATGTTCTAGCCAGGATTTAAAGGAGTATGATGAAAAGGTAAAGCAAATAAGCACGTGTATACGTACTTGGTTGTTTGTTTTTAGAAGCACATAATAGACTGATTATTCTTGTCTGTGTAAGGGTCTACTCGCCTTTATGTGCTTGTGTGTGCAGGTTAGTCGTTCGGCTTCGTGTGGAATCCTGGAGAAAATCCGCTTAGTCAACTTTATGTGTCATAAGCGATTGGAGGTCGACTTCAATTCGAACGTCAACTTCATTCATGGAAGAAATGGGAGTAAGTGTTTCTGTGAAGGGTGCAGTATTAGATTTCTGACCACTTCACTGAAGGTGTCAATTGTACTCTTCTATTACGACTTACGTTTGTATGCTATTGTACTAATGCACGTGTGTGTGTGTGTGTGTGTGTGTCTGTGTGTGTGTGTGTGTGTGTGTGTATGTGTGTATCTGTCTGTCTGTGTGTTGTGTGGTTGTATCTTCATACATATGTACGTATGTATTTAAGCTATATTTCCCCACTATTTTACATACGTACGTACATACATACGTAGATTGTGTGGTGTGTAGTTTTGTGCATTGCAATGGGTTGGGTTAGGGTTAGGGTCCTAATTTGTATTCTTAATTGTGCAATACTACACAGCAGTAGTTTTTATAGCCACTGTGTCTCTTTGCTTAGGTGGAAAGAGTGCCATTATGACAGGAGTTGTGGCTGGTTTGGGCGGGAAGGCCTCTGCCACAAGCAGGGGCTCATCGATGAAGGGGTTTGTGCGGACAGGTGCCAGTTTTGCCGAGGTGACCATATGGCTGAGAAACACAGGAGTTGACTCATACCGTCCTGAAGTGTACGGGAAGTCGATCGAGATTATTCGTAGGATAAACCTTGATGGTACTGGCTCGTATAGGATAAAAAGTTCCAGGAACAATGCTACAGTGTCCACAAAGAAGGAGGAATTGTTGTGTATTCTCGATCAATTTAATATACAGGTGAGTGTATTCTTGTACATACTTGTTGGTGCTACCACTCAAACCAATACATCCCTCCTTCACAACTGTGTAGGTTGATAACCCTGTGTCCCTGCTGAACCAGGACACCAGTAGGAACTTTCTCCATGTGACAGACTCTAGAGCAAAATACAAGGTAAATACACACTTATGTACGTATGTACGTAACTTTGTCATTGATCATATTATGTACATGTACGTACGTACATATGTATGCATATACATACATACATACACATGTATTAAGTGCATGCGTATATGTGTGTGTTTATAGTCACATTTCATGTATTTACCTACTTTCTTATTAAGATTAAAAGTACATACGTACGTGTGTATGAATATTTAATTTTTTTAATTTCGATTCAGCTGTTTATGAAAGCCACCCTGTTGGACCACATCGCCAGTGAGTGTGAGAAAACAGAACAATCCAATCAGCGACACAAAGAAATCATTGACAGCAAGGAAGAAGTGTGTGCTATGTGTATTTACTTACGTACTTATGTACTTTTTCTACCATGTGAGAGTCTTTGTGCATCCATGTGTGTATGTGAGGTTTTCTTATACATGTACATACATAAAATACGAACATGCGTATATGGCCATTTTGCTGTTTCTCCTCCTGTCATCATGTTCTTTCCTCTGTGGGCATTGCAGGAGATCAAGTATGAGCAGAGGGGGATCAAAGAATTGGAGGAACAATGGAAGGGCTTTGAAAAATTACGAGAAATGGAAGGCAGAATTGCAGATTTGAAGAAGGAACTCCAGTGGGCATATGTGTCTGAGATTGAGAAGGTACGTACATACGTACGTATGTTTGTACATGCATTTCCATACAATATCCTGTGTGTGGTTGGGTGTATCTGAATGATAGCATGTGCACGTACATACATACTGTATGCACGTTATGTATGTAATTCTCTTTTAGGCCTGCATTGTTTATGAACCTCTATGTACACATTTTACAGACGTACGTATGTACGGTATGTGCATGCATGCGTACATACGTACGTACGTACATCATATGTATTGATGTACTTAATATAAGCGCTACTTACTGTAGGTACATACACATGTGTGTAACAAACTCAACAGTATAATTGTACTTTTGTACATACTATTACATACTTATTAAGATTATGTGTTTGTAGTTTTGTGTACAGGGACCGACTGTAAGTACGTATGTTGTCGTCCCCAGGGCCTGCAAGAAGAAGTGGATAAGATAGATGTCAACAAAGCAAAGATTGGCAAAAGAGAAGGGAAACTGCTGGAGCTTCAGGTAAACAATATGACTGCACATGTACGTACATACATACGTATTTACATACGTATGTACTCGTTGAACTACTCATACGTACAACATGTAGTTTGAAATTACCATATGGTGATGTACGTACGTACATGTATACATAGTTTACATGACTCATACTTCAATAAGTGATACCCAAACCAACCAAATAATATGCGGGTAAATTTTATGTTCTAGTGTTAAGTGTGAAAAAAAGTCTACTCCTCAAGATCTCCCAGTGATTATACGTACATATCCCGGTACACGCATGATACCTGGGTTATCGCCCAAGACTGAGACAAAGCCAAAGTCGCAGGCGATGACCCTGATATCATGCAAGTGAAACGGGTTATAACTAATAAACGTCTATCTCATGCAAATTAATTTTCATTTTGTACACTTACGTAATTGGCTATAATTGATTTTATTAACACCAAATTGACTCTATTAACACACTGGCAGTGGTAGTTATTACCCAGGTGATAACTACCATGCATGCCCCGTTTTTGCTTTGATACTTCACAAACTGGGATTTAAGTAGAATTATTTCCCCTTATATTACGTATGTATAGAATACGTACGTATACCTTCGTATGTACGTATGTACATGTATACGAACATGTGTGCACACATACTTATGTGTGTAATTTGCATGAGTATGTGGCATGTTTCTTCCTCAGAGGAGTCATGGTTCTGTTGAAGCCAACAAGGCCAGAGCAGAAGAGAGCCTTAGGTTGAAGCTAGAATGTCTGAAGGCCCTTGAGGAGGGGAAGCAAGCTGCTGAGGATGAGAAGAGAGGGAAGGAGAAGATGCATGTGGAGAAAGTTGTAAGTGAAGCATTCGAAGTTTATGTACATGTGTACGTATGTACGTAGCAGTATTCTCCCCAAATATTTCAAGGCATCTTAAAGTTCATGCCACTGAAAAAAGGTTCCCAAGCTGCTGTGGGTACTTGACCTTTTTGTAGTGAATGGCTATTAGCATTTATATACTAGGGGAGCAAAGGCCGCCTTCACCCCTAGTTTGGGTGGCGGGTGCAACCCTTATATCAAGTGAAGAGGTTGTATAAGGTAAATTTATTTATTTGAGTGTAATCAAGAGAAGCCGGTAGTAAGCTAGTGCTATGCTGTAACAATATTGTTGTATAGGCCAATGTTTAGGGTTTGACCTCTTTTCCCCTAGTTAGTCGCACAGGTACAACCCTTATGTCAAGTGTATAGTAGATGTACATGAAGTGCAGCTTTTGTCTTCAAAAATGCTTCAAAGCTGTTTTATCGTGCACACACATACACACACACACACACATGCCCAACACACGCACACACACGCATACATGCATGCACATGCAAACACACATGCACACACTCACACACACACACACACACACACACACACACACACACGTACACGTACACACACACACACACACACACACACACACACACACACACACACACACACTCACTCACACACCTACAGACACACACATGCACGCGTGCGTGTGCGCATAGTACATGGAGTGTGGTTCTTATCTGCAAAACTGCTTTGTAGCAAATTAATCACATAATATAGATCACACTATCCCACACACACACACACACACATACAAACATACGTATGCTATATCCATGCATGCACACACACACACACACACACACACACACACACACACACACACACACACACACACACACACACATATACACACACACACACACACACACACACACACGTACATGTACACACACACACGTACACACACACACACACACACACACACATACACACACACACAATCACACACATTCACACTCACACACATTCACACAGAAACATTTATGCACAAACACACACAGATACATCGATTTTGTCACGCATTCAAACTACATGTTCCCAAAGTAAAATTATAATATCTGAGAGTATTCTTCTATTCGTATTTCGCGGCATAATTTACGTAGCCGTCGACAGGAAACCCGTATACTCACTACGGATACCATTGCACACAAACGTGGCTCTTGGCATCGTTTTTATCACCGATGCCGCTTTTGATTTTCATGCGAAAATCATTCCGCTATATAGATGAGGTCACTCACCAGGTATATTGAAGAGCATTAGCCACAGTCACAAACTGTTTCGAAGGTAAAAGTCGTATTCTAGTCAGGATTCGTCCGTACAACAAATATGGCGGTTTGTAGGCTTATACGGGCTGTTTTCGAAATTTCTCCATTTCGCAAGTAAAAGTAAAAAGAAGCCCTCAATGTCTCTTTCCAGACACCACAGAGAGCTATCGTGAATATTCGCCCGCAATCACTCGAAGCGCGTGTCAGCTTATCCTCCATTAAGCCCGGGCGGTTCAGTTCAGTGATCAAATTATGTTTATCCTTAAAGATCGTACACTTGTGACGCCAATCGAGCACAAAAACGCCTGCTGTCGCCCAAAGTACATTATCATGACGTCATCACATTAATTAAATGGAGAATACTCGCGGAGGTTATTTTAGTTTAAGTTTGGGCATTTGCATCATTTGTTCTCCTACAATATACTCTAAAGGCCCATAGATGTACACTTCTGTAAAAAGTAGGAAGAAAAGAAGGTATGTCGGCCCGACATGCCTTAAGATACCTGGGGAGAACACTGTGTAGGTAGTATGCATACATACGTACATGTATATGTATACATGCATTTCTTGGATGTGTTACATCAAGCACTGACTGTCAAGTGAAAATGATCTTATTGGCTACTCACATTTGTTGCATTCTATTCCTTGCTTCCTTTGTTGGTAATGAATTACACCCAGTCTTTCTGACATAACTAACCTTTTAACATACGTATATATGTGTATATGTACGTATGTACGGTACTTTCATGAAATTCGCTACTTACGGTAAAGTAGCAAATTTCGTTTCAAGATGCAAAGGCAAAAGCCACAAGCCAATTGCGAAAGCGTCAGTTGGAGAAAGAACTGCGTAGGCACAAACAACACATGTACATACAGCGGTCAATGCCCGTTCGGTCACCGTACATACACAGTTTGACCGCTGCTTGTCATCCAGTTTTTTGTGAAAAGTACCGTACATTATTGTTTATGTTTATGTTATTGACATCTACATACGTACGTATGTACGTACATAGCATTGCATGCATACGTAGGTATGTGTCTGTTTCATACGTACATACTGTATGTGTCTACATTTGTATATTCGTACATACGTACAAACACCTATCTTACATTGTAGAGAGAACTGAAGAAGATTGACAGGAATCTGAAAGCGAAGCAAGATGAGAAGAAAGCTCTGCAGGCCAGGATTGCTGAGATTAGAGAAAAGCAAAGGTACATACGTACGTGTTTGTAAATATGAATGTGCTGTATGTCTGTATTTTTTGTTTATGTGTATGGGAATTTTGTACATCCAATATCGATCTGACAAGTTTGCACAAGTGGGCTCTGTCCTCAAACATCTTCAGTACACGAATAGCATGGTGTAGTGCGTATGTACGTACGTACATATACAATACAGTGGAACCTCTCTAACCTGCCATTCAATGGAACTTAGAAGAAGTACGTATCAAATCGGGAGGTTGTTGGATTGTGGAGTGACTCCTGGCATACTTTAATATTTATAGTGACTGTACCTCATAAGATGGTCAGATTAGAGGGAATGTTGGATCATAGAGGTGTCAGATTACAGAGGTTACACTGTAGTAAGATGTCAACTGCTGTGAAATTTTTGATCATAATTTTTTCTGTCTCTCTGAAACAAAGTAATTTTTGACTTTTTTTAGTCACAAAAGTTTAAAATATACGTATGTACAGTACGTACGTACACTGAACATCTGTATATAATATAATAATCCTCAAACTTCTTTTCTCCTATACAATTAACTAGGGAAAAGGAAGACGCAAATGCAAGACAATCTGAACGAGCTCAGATGGAAACCAACCTGGGACAACTCCGTGAGGAGCTTGACACCTTGCAGTCCAAGTTGGCCTGCCATCAAGAGACTAAGGTGCAGATGGAGCACTCTGTAGAAGAGAATAGGAGAAAGAAGGAGAGGTGTAGGTAAGTACGTACATACGTATTTACGTAGGATAATACGGAACTAGTGATGATCAAGAGCCATCCTGTTTTCACCTGAACATGAAATATGGCAAACTTACGTACATACTTTGAATAAAACAATGGTCACTTGTAGTACTTTTATACACATAAAAACATGCCTGCTTTCACACATACGTACATACATAGGTACTTACCTGCATACATGTTAGGCATATTACATGTGTTACTTATTAATATCTTAGTATAGAGAGCTTATGGTGTGTACATACGTATGTACGCCTGTTATGTGTATATCCAGGCAAAGCATTGGGACCTTGGAGGAGAGAATTCGGGAGAACACTATGACAATCCGTAGACTCCAAGATGCCAAGAGTGATCGATTGAAAGGTTTTGGCCACTGGATGCCACAGATAATACAGGCCATCAACCAATGCAGGGAATTCAGGAGGAAGCCTGTTGGTCCCCTAGGTTAGTGGAGCATTCTGGTTGTACAGTGGAATCTCTCTATAATAGACACTTTGGGACCTGAAAAAATGTTTGTTGTACAGAGGTTTCCACTATTCGGAGGTTATATTACACACATAGCCATCTATCTGGACCCACAAGAGCAGTCTGTTATAGAGAGGTTTTTACTATTAGGGGCGTTTGTTATGAGGTTTCACTGTATTCTCTTGCGCATACAATACACGTTTGATTACCAGCATGCATAGCACCTGGAATGGACACTATCCCAGAATTTGAAGATTACTCCATGTGTACTAAGCAGCGTCTCCCCACATATCTTAAGACATGTTGGTCCTCCATGCCTTCTCTTCTATAAACTCTGTAGGAGAAAATGTATTCACAGATTATTGATAATCTACGTTTAGTACATATGATGCCGTTGCCCAAAGCTGATGTGCAAGCACTTCATGATGCATTGTATGTACGTATAATGTGGTGTCACACATGGTGTCTTGGTGGTTGTCATGGTGTCTTGGTGGTGCCACACATGGTGTCTTGTGTCAATATTGTCACTCCACACATACATAGGTATGTACTTGAAGGTGAAGGAGGCTGACCACTCGTGGGCCTTTGCAGTGGAGTGTGCTATCGGATTGTCCAACCTGACCATGTTCTTCTGTGACAACCATCACGATCGACAGCTTCTTGTGCGGATCATCAGGCAATTTGTGAAGGACAGGAGGCACTATCCAGAAACACTGGTAGTCCCATTCACAAGCCAACCATATCGTGACAGCTCTGTAAGTACGTATGCATCACTCGTATTATATACGTACTTACTTACTCTTTGTAATATACGTACATTGTACATTGACAATTGTTTACTGTCCGTTATTATTAATGGTGTTCACGTACAGCTAGCAGAAACACCTTACAAGACAGTTGCACAAGTTCTTGAGGTGGAGCAGTCCAATCCATTGGTCCTCAACTATCTGCTGGAGGTGTGTGTGTGTGTGTGTGTGTGTGTGTGTGTGTGTGTGTGTGTGTGTGTGTGTGTGTGTGAGAGAGAGAGAGAGAGAGAGAGAGAGAGAGAGAGAGAGAGAGAGAGAGAGAGAGAGAGAGAGAGAGAGAGAGAGAGAGGGAGGGAGGGAGGGAGGGAGGGAGGGAGGGAGGGAGGGAGGGAGGGAGGGAGGGAGGGAGGGAGGGAGGGAGGGAGGGAGGGAGGGAGGGAGGGAGGGAGGGAGGGAGGGAGGGAGGGAGGGAGGGAGGGAGGGAGGGAGAGAGAGAGCATGTTTGTGCGTGTGTGGTTGCTATCAGACCTGGGCACTGTTGGTGTTGAATTTTGTAGATGTGAGCATTGTAAACGAAAATGTACTAAAATGGATATGTACGTATGTACGTACGTACGTACATGTACATATACATACAAAGCATGTTCCTAATTGCAGTACATTCGTATCTACAGACTTGTTTGTGTAGGCACATACTACAATGTCATACTGTATGTACGTATACATGTACTAACATGCATATTTATATTACACAGAACCGCATGAATCGAACTCTCCTGATTGCCAACTACAATGAAGCAAGAACATTCATGTTCAACAAGTGTCCTTCTGACTATGGAGTTGCCTTCACAAAGGAAGGCCACAGAGCCCACAGGGATCATCGCTGCTACTCAGAGAAGAAACAACCCCGAGTTGTGTACTTGCAGGCCAGCAGCGATGAGAGCTTAAGGTTTTTTATGTACATGTATACGTACATACGTATGTATTACTTTTACATAATATGTACCTAAACCTCTTTTCATCTAATATTCATTCATTAAGAATTCACAGTACGTACATATGTACGTATGTTGAATTAGTGGTTTGTTGGATTTGGAGAATTTGACTGAAAAATATGTATGTAATGTATGTACATATGCATACATATGTATGTATGTATGTGCATGTGGTACCATACATGTGATTACTTTCACACATGCATACATACAAGTACGTACATACTTACGTACGTAAGCTGTAGCACACCAATGCAGGATACAACTATTACGTGTCATGGTGAAGCAAGACACTGCAAAATGTGACAATTGACAATTACTTGAATTATTGAGGCCTGAATAGGTTTTGGCTTGGCAGGAGATTGACAAGAACCTTGACCTGGGCTACATCATGATAGTAATCCCGCAGTACTCTTTGATTCACCCAACTTTTGCACCCGCACCATGACACATATACGTTTGTGAGTATTGTAACAGTGTAAACATCTTACTATGTTGTATGTGTAGGGACCTCCAGGCTGAGATACAGAAGTTCACAGCTGAGAAGCAGGAGATGGAGGTGTCCTTACAGGGCATTTCATCTCAGGAAGACCAAGACAAGAGGGAGCTTGCTAGGATAAGAGGTATTCTTCAAGATGAGAAAAGAAGAATAGACATTTTAACAAAGAAGTCGTTGGTATGTATGCACAGTACATGTTAGACCAAAAGGACATTAAAGTTTATATTTGCTTATTGTGTTTGCGTATGTGCATTACATTTTTCAAAATGTAGGGTATCCACATATCGGGCAATGCATGTTGTCATATGCATCCTATCAACTCTTTATGTATGTACGTACGTACGTACCTTCTTGTAGCATGTGGAAACAGAACTGGCTATGCTGGTAGAGGATGATGAGGAGGAGGATGAAGGAATCGATGTGGCTACTCTAGTGAGTCTTATTATGCATTTGCTCATACATACGTACATACGTACATACTAACATTATATACTGTACGTACATACATACATATTATATACAGGACGTATGTACGTATGTATGGCTATGTGGTCTACTCCACACACATACGTATGTACGTACTGTACATACTTCTAGTACTTCTCTTTTAATTACCAATTAGAACCTTTTGTATGTGTATGTGTTGACTCGTGTATTTGTACATACATTTGTTAATAAGTGTTGTGGGATTGTTTGCATATGCATACATAAGTACGTACGTACATATGTATGCGTACGTACGTTTGTACATAGGAAGAAGAAATTATGGTCATGGACCAAGAGATTGGGGATATTAAGGAACAAGTGTCCTCAAAGAAAGATGACATCAAAGGAGCTAAAACTGCTGTTAGAGAAGCTCATGAGGCAGTGGGCAGCATACAGGAGAGGATTGACTGTGAAATGACTGAAACAGAGAGATTAAATGTGAGCTTCATACTAGTCATACAAGCTGTTGTGTGACAATGTGTTATGTGCGTACGTACGTACGTACGTGCATCATAATTTTGTATATTGGTGTATGCGTGTGTGCTCTCACAAGCATGTAAATTATCATGAAAGTCATTCCTCCTTATACGTACGTCGTCACGTATAAGCATTTGTGCATATTCAGTTGATCCATGCCCCCCTTCCATTGTTTTACAGTATTATGTAAATGTGTATGTACATACATACGTACATTCTTGATACACTGCTACGTACGTATGTGTACCTGTATCACATCCATAGATGGCATTGGATCGTGTTGTCCAGGACTTGGGAAAATTTGACTACAGGTGCCAACAGATCAAAGATGGCATTCAGACACTGACAGAGAATATTGTAGTTCTAGAGCAGGCTATGCAGCGCCAGCAGACACTTCTAGTGGTAAGTATGGGAGTGGGATTTTGACTATGTACGTATGTACGTACATACGTACGTTATGTACATATGTATGTACGTACGTACAGTGTGTGATGTACATACGTATGTACGTATGTCGGTGTGTCTTGGGTGTAGCCTTTGTACATGTACATACTAGCATACGTACACATGTAAGTATTGTACATACGTACGTACATATGCATGTGTTAGGTTACATTTACATGCTTACCTTATGGTAACTGCATTTTCTTGTCTTTCAGAAAGCAACTCAAGATGCTGAGGAATTGAGTGAGGACAGAATTGACACAAAGCGTACTCCTTCCACAATTGATAGACAGATAAAGCAGATAACATCAATCTTGGCTCAGGAGAGAGACAGGTGTGCATCAAAAACGAAGCAAATAACTAGCAATTGGTGTACTGTCAGTATAGGTTCAGTTGGATTCTTAAATATATGTTTTGATTCAGTGGTCTAAGCTTACATGAGTGTTCCTACTGAAAGTAAACCTTGTAAGAGACATTTTTAGGAGGCATGTGCATGTGTACATACATACGTACGTACATATGCTCATGTGTATTTACATATACTTTATCAAATGCAATGTACATACAGGTATACATATGTACGTATGTTGTTGTGTTACTTGTACATGCAGTAATCCACAAGATTGGGAACTGGTGCGATCTAAACTTTCAGAGAAGATAATGTGGTACAAGGAAACTGTCACAATGATTGAAGCATCAAAGAGAACAATGAAGGTGTGTGTGTGTGTGTGTGTGTGTGTGTGTGTGTGTGTGTGTGTGTGTGTGTGTGTGTGTGTGTGTGTGTGTGTGTGTGTGTTGGAAATGTCATCAGAAGTCAGTCTGCCTTTTAGATGATAGAAAGATCCCTTCACATGAGATACAGTATCTTGACTAAGGTGCAAGAAATGATAACCTTCCGAGCATGCAAGGCGTTCAAGTTACATCTCCAGAGAAGGGGTTACAGTGGTTCGTTGAGTTTTGATCACGATGAGGAGAGACTGGAAATGAAGGTATGTACGTATGTGCATGCATATATACGTACGTAGTTACGTACAGTATGTATGTACGTATGTACATACAATGGATGACATGTGTAGCTGATTTTGGACTACACCTGGAATACGTAGATGCTCCACCTGTAAATAAACCATGTGTACATACGTATGTAGTGTTACATCTGAATATTCAGCATTATACATACGTAGGTTTTTCATATTCAGTGGACAATAGATACTGTACGTATGTACGTGCATACGTATGTACGTACTTGTCAAAGGCAAAGACCATCAGAGTCAGTGTGGTTGGATTATTGTAGTGTCAAGGCTACTATAGTTCCACAGCATACACACACACACACACACACACACACACACACACACACACACACACACACACACACACACACACACACACACACACACACACACAATTATATGTTATAATTTTAATGCTTGCACTTTAGGTAACAGTTGATGCTCAAGCCAAAAGTTCTAAGAACCAGAAAACACTGTCTGGTGGAGAGCGTTCATTTGCGACCGTGTGCTTTGTGCTGGCACTTTGGGATGCCATTGAGGCTCCATTCAGGATCTTGGATGAATTTGATGTGTTTATGGTATGTTAATGTGTACTTGAGTACAACGTGTGTACGTATATACAGTGTAACTTCTCTAAACCGAACACCCTTGGGACCAAAGAAATGGTTCAGTTTAGAGAGGTTTCCGGATTAGAGAGGTTCTGTAAGTACAGCAAATATAGAGAGCAGGACTTGAAAACATGTCCAGTTTAGAGAGGTTTTCATAATACAGAGGGTTCGGTTTAGAGAGGTTTCACTGTACCAGCATTTTTACATGTAAGCAGCACAATCCTTACTATGTATGTACGTACATGTGTACTTAGGTCATTACTACGTGAATCAGCCATATAATCATTGCGCAGGGGTGTTCCATTATTAACAACCACTTAAAATTCCTGGGTACTTCCCTGTATATTACGTATGTATCAATTTGTAATGTATACCCTAGAGGGTTGAATTCACCACATTGTATCTCAGTCGACGCTTACCACTGACCACATTTCTGGGTCAGAGCTGACCCATAAACCAATTACTAGTGACATTACTCGGATCAGTTTCTGTGATTGCTCACCTGTATGAAATGTTGGACATGCAATCCACATTTCACATTAGTCCGCAGCTCAGCTCACAGTCCACAGGACAATTCACAAGATAGAAACGATCTTCGACAAGGCAACAACATTTTCACATCATCTATTAGTTGCTGCTGCTTATCTGAGTAGAAGTTATGTGCAGTCTAGCATATTATACATAAAAGCTGAAGGACTGTACATAGGTGGACTGTGGAGGATACAATCACCAGTATCTTTTAACAGAAGTGCCTCAGCCTAACGTGTTTTAGTCAGTACCACAGGAGAACTGACTACTCACTAACACTGCCGTACACTCTACACATTGTCGTGGGCATCACTGACACATTCTGCTCTTGTGTGTACTTGCAGGACATGTTGAACCGTAAGATGAGTATGAAGCTACTGTTGGAGAGTGCCCAGCAGAACAGGGGGAACCAGTTCATCTTCCTCACTCCCAACAACATGAGGTTTGTATACAATATGGTGTAGGCATGTGTACACCGTGTGTGTGTGTGTGTGTGTGTGTGTGTGTGTGTGTGTGTGTACATGTGTGCATGTGTGTGTGTGAGCAGTCCTGCCAACCTCCATGAAAATCCCCTATTCTCTTGCTACACACACTACACTCTTCATTCTTCCTCTACAGTGACCTGGTGCCCATGGATGCTTCACGTCTATCAATGCTCGTTCTCCGACCACCAGAGAGAGGAGGCAGTAGCAGCAGCACTGACGAGTGACAGCCACTGCTGGTGCAATTGAACGTGTTCTCCTATTTTTATCCGTTTTCCAATCTTTTGTGTTGCATTCTGCCCAAGTGCTTTGTGTTGTTCATATACTCTGTAATGCTAGTCTTATTACTGTACGTATATCTGTTCTTGTGTTTGTTCAAGTATCTCTGTATCGATTCACATCAAGAATTGAGTGATTAACATTAATAAAGACATCACTAATACGTCGTACATCAAAGCATAGATACTGAGTATCTATATATGCATATGATGAAAGACAGGTCTTTTCTTTCCTGTTAGTTTTTGATGATTTCGGTTTTAAGTTGCGAAGCGAATTTGAAGTGGAAATGCCTAAAAAGAAAAAGGGCCACGACCACTGGCAAACGAATCAAAGTGGAAAGAGAGCAGACCGCGCTGCTAAACACGCCTTAAGGCGCGAAAGAAAGCGTCAAGCAATCCGGCAGAGATTAAGCGACAAAGAGTTTGTTAGTTTCGATAACCAACTCCAAGCTCAAGGGCTAACGCTGAAAGACGTTCTAGGGGATGGGTATGTACTAACGTTCGGAGTGATATTTTGCGTGGTGTCAGGGTTTGAATGCATATATACGTGCTCAGCTGATTTGTTCTTTGTAGAGAGGTTTTCTTCTTTGCATGAGAAGATCCAAATGTATTGTAGGAATTATACTGGGACCATGCATAAGTCATGTCCTTTGTCTAGAGGGTTATTATATATATATATACTGTGTCCTTATATGGGAGAGTCCACTATCAGAGGTTTGACTGTATGTCTCATTGATGCTACCATAGGCACTCTATACTGCGTAGAATAGCTGGAGTGACTATGATGCTAGCCCCACTTAGCCAGACCCATGCTCGCCATGACTGACGTCACTGGGAGGGTGGAAAGGGTCGGCTACTCCAGACTATATAATAGTAGAACCTCGTTAAGAAGCATCAGGTATCAGGGAGCCTTTAGCCAGAGGCTAATATAAGTGACACTCAGAATGTACACTCGTAAAAATTTCTGCTTAACACGAACCAATTTCCAAGCCATGTTTGGTTTGCTGGAATTGAGGGTCTTTGCTGTAATGCTGTAAATATATTACTACATTCTGATAAGAAGAACTTCTGATAATGAGAACTAATTCTGTGGGTCCCCTACAGTTGGTCTTAACATGGTTTGCCCATAGACACTCTACACCACGTAATATAGAGTGTCTATGGTTTGACTGTAATAAGTACAGTGAAGTACGGTTGATCTTGCTTATTGTAAGTACCTGGTTTAGTACATACTCCTGGATAGTAAGTATTCCTCATTCTGTCCCTGTGTATACCTCATGTACATAAACCAACCCTGATAGCACGTACCTCTGATCATGAGTATTGATTTCATGTCCCCTTCAAGGTACATATGTACTAAGCCAGTTTCACTGATCCTCTAAACAGAATACCTCTGGGACTAAGTGAACGGTCTGTGTACCGGGCGTCTTGGTAACTGATTTTATATAAACCACAAATGTAACAGACATAACTTGAAAGTACGTCTTTGGTGTAAATCGCTTAGTAATAACCTAGGATAGTGCATTCTCTTGGATAGTAAACACTATTTCTCTTCCTACCTCATGTACAGTACAGAAAACCACACTGATAGTAAGTATTTTGATAGTAAGTACAGTAGAACTGGCATAGTAAGTACGTACCTCGCGAAGGGAAGCTAAAATCAGTACTTCTTATCAATGTCACATACGTACTATTAGCACAGATTTAATTGTGTACTGTATGTAAAGGAGAGGACAGAATGAGGAGTACTTACTATCCAGGAGTGTGCATTGACCCAGGTACACACTAAGCAAGTTCTGCTGTAGTTTAGAGACTTGCATTTTACAGACGGGACATGCAGTTAGGAGATGGTTCAGTGGATGCCGGGCTAGTGAAATTGTGTTGTGATCATTTTATTTCTTCTTCACTTGAAGCAATTGCCTTTTCCGTGCCCTCTCCGATCAACTGAATGGAGACTGTACAAAGCATGAGGACATTCGGCAGGCTGTTGTGCAGTACATGAAAGCTAATCGAGATGATTTTGAGCCTTTCTTGGATGAAGACGAACCATTTGACCAATACTGTTAGTGACTTGTGTGAACAGTTCACTTGATACATGCATGCTTGCATGAATGTATGTGTGTGTGTGTGTGTGTGTGTGTGTGTGTGTGTGTGTGTGTGTGTGTGTGTGTGTGTGTGTGTGTGCAGTGTGCACATAAGTTTGTCATATGGTGACTTTCATTTACATTTTACTATTTACCATAATAATCTGATCACAACACCCTCAAAGGAAGGACTGTTATCCTGCATAATAATCTCTAAACAGCACACGACTATACTTATGTTTTTGATGATACCAAAAGTCCGTTTGTGTGTGTCTACATGTGTGCTCTTTGTGATTGTTCTAGCAAGCAGTCATCTAACCCACTTCACTCTGTTCACTGTACATGTACATGCAGTCACCTAACCCGCTTCACTCTGTTCACTGTACATGTGCATGCGATCACCTAACCCACTTCACTTTGTTCACTGTACATGTACATGCGGTCACCTAACCCACTTCACTCTGTTCTTTGTACATGTACATGCGGTCACCTAACCCACTTCACTCTGTTCACTGTACATGTACATGCGGTCATCTAACCCACTTCACTCTGTTCACTGTACATGTACATGCGGTCACCTAACCCGCTTCACTCTGTTCACTGTACATGTACATGCGGTCATCTAACCCACTTCACTCTGTTCACTGTACATGTACATGCGGTCACCTAACCCGCTTCACTCTGTTCACTGTACATGTACATGCGGTCATCTAACCCACTTCACTCTGTTCACTGTACATGTACATGCGGTCACCTAACCCACTTCACTCTGTTCACTGTACATGTACATGCGGTCACCTAACCCGCTTCACTCTGTTCACTGTACATGTACATGCGGTCATCTAACCCACTTCACTCTGTTCACTGTACATGTACATGCGGTCACCTAACCCTCTTCACTCTGTTCACTGTACATGTACATGCGGTCATCTAACCCACTTCACTCTGTTCACTGTACATGTGCATGCGATCATCTAACCCACTTCACTCTGTTCACTGTACATGTACATGCGGTCATCTAACCCACTTCACTCTGTTCACTGTACATGTACATGCGGTCACCTAACCCACTTCACTCTGTTCTCTGTACATGTACATGCGGTCACCTAACCCACTTCACTCTGTTCACTGTACATGTACGTACATGCGGTCATCTAACACACTTCACTCTGTTCACTGTACATGTACATGCGGTCATCTAACACACTTCACTCTGTTCACTGTACATGTGCATGCGATCATCTAACCCACTTCACTCTGTTCACTGTACATGTACATGCGGTCATCTAACCCACTTCACTCTGTTCACTGTACATGTACATGCGGTCACCTAACCCACTTCACTCTGTTCACTGTACATGTACATGCGGTCATCTAACACACTTCACTCTGTTCACTGTACATGTACATGCGGTCATCTAGCACACTTCACTCTGTTCACTGTACATGTATATGCGGTCATCTAACCCACTTCACTCTGTTCACTGTACATGTACATGCGGTCATCTAACACACTTCACTCTGTTCACTGTACGTGTACATGCGGTCATCTAACACACTTCACTCTGTTCACTGTACATGTATATGCGGTCATCTAACCCACTTCACTCTGTTCACTGTACATGTACATGCAGTCATCTAACCCTCTTCACTCTGTTCACTGTACATGTACATGCGGTCACCTAGCCCACTTCACTCTGTTCACTGTACATGTACATGCGGTCACCTAACCCTCTTCACTCTGTTCACTGTACATGTACATGCAGTGACTGATCTAGCCAAGGACGGGACCTATGGTGGGAACGATGCCATCGTAGCCTTCAGTCGGAGGTTTGAGTTGGACGTGATCATCCACCAACTGAGTGCCCCGTGTCTGGAGGTCCTGTGTCCAGTGAGACTGCAGGCCTCAGCCAGTCCGAGAGCTCTCCACATTGCATACTTGTACGGCGATCACTACTGCTCAGTGAGGCCTGTTGGTGCATCAAAGGAGAGTGGTCCTGTGGTGCTGCCGCCTGCAAGGACTGGAGAGAAACCAGTGTCCAAAACGCACAGTCAAGCTAGCAAAGATGGTACCAGTGTACCTTCACCATGTTCTGTGTCTTCGAGTGTTGCCAAGGAAGCAGATGACCCACAACTCGAGGAGCTGTTGATGCTGACGGGATGTGTGGTGAGATTGTTGAGGGCCTCTCATTAGCTATCAACCCTCCACCACTGTCTTTATGCACTACTGTCACTCTCCACCATGGTCACCCTCCACCACTGTCTTCATACACTACTGTCACTCTCCACCATGGTCACCCTCCACCACTGTCTTCATGCACTACTGTCACTCTCCACCACTGTCCCCCTCTACCACTGTCAACCCTCACCACTGTCTCCATGCACCACTGTCCCCCTCCACCACTGTCACTTTCCATCACTGTCACCCCTCTCCACATGAATGGTATATTTCTGTGTATTCTGTAGGACTCCATTCTGGCCCAGGAGTGCCTACTCGATGCTGGGTATGACCTTAGCATTGCAGCTCCTCTGCTGCTACAGCTGATGGAAGTGTCTAGTAAAGGTGTGTGTGTGTGTGTGTGTGTGTGTGTGTGTGTGTGTGTGTGTGTGTACTTGCGTGCGTATGTGTATGCATGCATGCAGGCATCAATATGCAAGTGTATCCATGTCTGTGTGTGTGTGTGTGTGTGTGTGTGTGTGTGTTTGTGTGTGTGTGTAATTGCTTTCTTGTCTGTACTTATTCAGTACAGTATTCCCATGTGTAGTTATTCATGTACGTATATTTTCCTACATGTTGAAGTTTGCATGTTCAAACTTGATGTTGTGATTGTGTGTCTGTGTATACGTATATGTACATATGTGACAATTTTCACATGTACATATGCATACTTCTGTAACATACGTACGTACATGTGTATGTACCCATGTATGTTATACATAATATGTACACAAACATACATGTAGGTATGCTGGCACACATGGACATACGTACATATGTGTAATATAAGCAAGGTAATGTATACAGGATTTGATGTTCATACACATACATTTGGCATGAGAATTTCAAGTTTTGAACTTGCTTCTCTGTTAACCCACCAGATGATGATGATGATGATGATGATGGCACAGAAGACAGTAATCCCAGCAAGGCACACCCACACAGTGAATCCAGCAAACCGCACCCACAAGACGAATCCCGCAAACTACAACCACACAGCGAATCCAGCAAGCCACACCCACACAGCGAATCCAGCAAGTCACACCCACACAGCGAATCCAGCAAGTCACACCCCCAAGGTGAATCCAGCAAACCACACTCAAACAGTGATCCAAGTTTTCCTTCTGCCGTTCATCCTCACCCAAACATGAAACCTCCCAAGTCTGCCAAACAAGTATGTACGTACGTATCGGTAGCTGATTCCTTATGCATGTGGTACGTAGACAGTGAAACCTCTGTAATCCAACATTCTCTCTAATCTGACCATTTTTGGAGGTACAGTCACCATGCCAAAGTACCAAAGGTCACTTGATAAGCTGACAACCTCTGTAATCTGACATCATTTTGCTGCCCACTAAGTGTCAGATTAGAGGGAATTCACTGTATGTGCATGCATGCAGTGGGACCTCCCAATAAAGGACACTCTGGGGACAACATCAAGTCAGCTGATGTGTTCTTTGTAGAGAGGTTTTCCTCTTTGAGTGGTTCAGAATGTATCGTATGAGTTATACTGTGACCATAAGTCACGTCCTTTGTAGAGAGGTTTGTTATGCTGTGTCCTTGTTTGGGAGAGTCCATTATCAGAGGTTCGACTGTACAATATATCATTATAATACTACGTAAGTCAATGTACGGTATGTACACATGCGCATGTATTGACAGTGTAGAAGGTGTGTTGGATTATGTCTTATGTATGCTGGATGTACAAGTATGTATGTATATGTCTGTGGTGCGTATGTATGTATGTATATGTCTGTGGTGCGTATGTATGTACCTGGCGTGTGCAATGTACAGTGAATGTATGAATTCAAATGCACACGTGTACTTGTACCGTTATTGCACATGCCAGGTACATACATACGCACCACAGACATATTATATATACATACTTGTACATCCAGCATACATCGGACATAAAGACATAAATTCAGTGAATGTATGAATTCAAATGCACATGTGTACTTTTACCGTATGCACTTTAATTTTCACGAGGTGTCTATTCACGGATATCGGCTTTTAGCTATTTTTGCAGTTTTATACTTGTAGATGGCCATGTTTTGCCATTACACAAGAGCCCTATCTAAATTTTCATGGATATAAACTTTTGCAGATGGCTTCCAATCTGTGAATACTGCAAATATTAAACCACATGAAAATTAAAGCATATACGTTATGGTAATGTATGAAACAGAAAGCTTATATATTTTGTGTGACTACCTGCACTTGGATGGTCTGTCATGAATACCACAAACAGTGGAACTTGCTGTGTAAGTACAGTGAGATCTCTCTAATCCAACTTTCTCTCTAATCCAACTTTCTCTCTGATCCAACTTTCTCTCTAAT
Organism: Halisarca cf. caerulea; assembly: GCA_963170055.1. Classification (NCBI taxonomy): domain Eukaryota; kingdom Metazoa; phylum Porifera; class Demospongiae; order Chondrillida; family Halisarcidae; genus Halisarca; species Halisarca cf. caerulea. Next base: position 161,222 of record CAUJGJ010000132.1, read on the forward strand.
CCAACTTTCTCTCTGATCCGAGTGTTTAATGAGGTGTAATCACCATATTAAAGTATGGCACTAGGCACTCTGTAATCCGACGACCTTCTATTCCGACATTATTCTCAGTTCCCATTGAGTGTCGGATTAGAGAGGTTTCACTGTATCTGGTTTAGTACACACTCCTGAATAGTAAGTACAATTAAAAGACCCTCGTGTATGTGGCCACTCTGATTATCCAACCTTCCCTCTGCGTTGGTACTCTACAATACAGAACAGCATTGTAGTGAATGGTCTGTGTTTCACAAAGTGTGTTTGTACGTTCTAACATTGGATTCTTACAGCAGCTAACATATGCATGGTTTACAAGTGATTCCTTATTCATGGACCTGTTCTTGTGGTTCTTTATTACATGTATTTCACATATCCGGTTATTTAACGTATCCGAACATAAGCTGGTCCCATTGAGTGCGGATAAGTGAGAGTCTACTCTTCTCCTCGTTCTGTCCCTGTGCACACCTCATGTACATTAACCAGCCTTGATAACAAGTACCTCTGATAATAAGTACTGGTTTTGTGTCCCCTTTGAGGTACGCATTAAGGTAGAGTCCCCTTATTCTGATCACTCCCTAATGCCGATCAGCGCTTCTCCTTAGCTCAAGAACTAAAGTTTGAGACATTTAAGCCTGGCATTTCTCAGCCCTACCACAGGGCATTACAGCTACGGAATAATAAGGTCTAAATCTTTCTGTGTCTGCTGTAGGAGATGCGGTGATCAGGATTAGGGAGTGATCAGCATTAGAGCACTCTGCCTTGAGCAAGTTTCACTATGCATACGTATGTATACCAACCTATTTCCATAGCAACCAAAGCAGCCCGATGCTTCACAGCACTTGTCCAATAAGAAGAGGAAGGAAAGGGCCAAGCAAGAAAGAAAGAAGAGGAGAATTGAAGAGAAGAGGGAGAAACATCAGGACTTGTCTGAAGTTCCTGAAGTGACGATAACAATGGGATCATTGGCTATTTGAAGTGGATACATGTGTGGGTGGTGGATCAGGTGTATTCTGATGTGATTTTGTTTAAAGCACCTCAATCAAGTGAAGTGCGAGTCATTATAGGAAATAAGTTTACAAAGATGATCACGGGCAATTTAAATTCCAAGTTCTTTTTATAACTTTTGTGATTTAAATTATGTATGTATAATATGTTTTATATTAAACTTATGGTAGTTTGTGTGTTATTATATTGTTATATATAATTGTAATAATAATGGAATAAAAGATCATGAAATATTCATAATTCTGAACAGCAAGCACGTACATGCACACATATATATGGTGAAGGACTTCAATTCAAACATGCATTGATTTGCAATTAATTATATGTTTAATTCATATCTATAGCGATATCGAGCTATACAGCTATAGAGAGATATCGAATAATATGTACTCATGCAAAGCCGCCCTATATATATAGCTGCATGCATGTCTATAGGGGATCCATGCACTGTTTGCTGCATGCATGTGCTAGCTTATGTACAACTTGACTATTATATAAATTGATGTGCATACATATGGAACCATTATAATTATTTTGAACATGCATTTTAATTTCACTGATCCGGTCCAGCCCAGATATATACAGGGTCCTGCATGGGTGTTAGAGTGCATGCGAGTATCACAGCGAAAATAGACCCGAAATACGGGACCCGTTTAACTGTTATCCAGTGCCCGCGCATAACGTGGAATACGGATATTGAGCGATCCCGTTTCAGTGTATTCAACGGTATCGTGTAACCCGCATTGGCACTATAACACACGGGAATTGCCGTGTGTTATCCCGTATAACTGCCCGTTCGTTACTTGGTACGCTTCCTGTTTCCCCGTACATACACCCGGGGAAGCTGGCCCACGTTACCGTGCATGCGTTCGTTCGATCAGTTCACTACCCCTCGTTGTTCGTTTTAAATTTACCAACAGATGCCTTTTTGAACTCAAGAAATGATGGAAATTGCAAATAAAGAGTTACAACAGCAAAAGAAACTTAAAAGAAAAGAGTCAGCGACCAAATAGCCAGCAGTTAGCATTTTCTTCTTGAAAGGATTTTCGGGTCTCTATCTTCTTGTGATATTCGGGCAGGAGTAGTGAGAAGGTAAGAGTGATGGCGCACACGGTTTCCGCTGTTCTGCCTCAAATGTTCCTGCCTTTATCAACTTCCCAGTGGGATGAAGTGCTACCTGTGCAGAGGAAAACAGTAAGTACTAAAGGATGGCTCCCTAAGAAAGGCTTTGAAAACCTTACATAAGTAGACACAAAGTATTTACATACTTCTGATCAGCTGCTGATGAACAAATGCAATTTCCTCATTACTCTTCTGATGGGATAGATTTCTCTTCTATTCTTGCTCTTTCCTGGTATTGTTCATTTGGATCAACCTTGACAAACAAATGTGAGAACAAAATGACGCTAAATTTTTTGTGAAATACTGTAATTCTGAAGCATTGATGCATAACACATTTATTGGTATTTAAACTACCTGTGGTCTGTCTGTGAACTCACCTCTTACGTATTTGCTGGTAAGATTTCCAAGTACGAATCCTCTTCTACCTGGTACAATCACCTCTCGCCAAAAGATCTTCACAATACATAAAAGAAAGACAATATGTGAAGTACTGTAAGAACAGATCACACGCAAATTCAAAAATGTACTGAAAAGTACTACCACATAATACAATAACTGTTGCTTCCTACTGAAAGATGGAACATCTTGACAATACATAAAGAGCAATTCAAGCAATTCACAAGGTACTTCAACAGAACACACCCAAACATGTACTAACAAGTACCACCAGATATCACAGTTGCTCCCTGCCGAAAGATGGAACATCTTGACAGGTGCATTGCCAAAAGATGGGACATCTTGACAATACATAAAGAGCAATTCAAGCAATTCCCAAGGTACGTACTTCAACAGAACACACCCTAACATGTACTAACAAGGACCACCAGATAACACAGTTGCTCCCTGCCGAAAGATGGAACATCTTGACAATACATAAAGAGCAATACAAGCAATTCACAAGGTACATACTTCAACAGAACACACCCAAACATGTACGGTACTTTTCATAATATAGTGAATGATATTGCGCGTTCGACTGGCGGTCAACGAGACAACAGACGATGGTCAGGCACACGATGGCCATTCGACGGTCAGCGGAAGCCACTCGACAGTCATCATTACGTAATGTTTACTTTGGTGTGAATGTAGTTAAGTTTTAGAAAATGGTGTATTTGATCGCGCTACATTGTTCGACGAATTTTGTTTTTCAAGCGCAAAGGGAAGTCTTACCACCAGATTGTAGATTTTCTGGGCGAAGAGGGCCACACTTTTACTAAGTCAGGGATATGTAGCTTTCTAAAGCGGTACGAAAAAAGAGGAAGCATCCTTAGAAAGCCAGGAACGGGTACGAAGTCCAAGAAAAAATCAAACATTCTTAAATTGGTAGATTCTCATATGGAGCAGGACGATGAAACCTCTCTGGAAGATCTTCCAAAATTATTGTAGAAAGATGTTACTTGTTACTATTTTAATCTATATCGCTGGTCAACACGTCGATACGAAGCGGTCAACACCCTGGCGAATACCGATCAACGCCTCGACAGACAACGCTCAGACAATCGACAGATTCCGGTCGGTCACTCGACCGACAGAGCGACATCGTTCACTTTATTAAGAAAAGTACCGTACTAAAAAGTACCACCAGATAACACAGTTGCTCCCTGCCGAAAGATGGAACATCTTGACAGGTGCATTGCCGAAAGATGGAACATCTTGACAATACATAAAGAGCAATTCAAGCAATTCACAAGGTACTTCAACAGAACACACCCAAACATGTACTAAAAAGTACCACCAGATAACACAGTTGCTCCCCGCCGAAAGAAGGAACATCTTGACAGGTGCATTGCCGAAAGATGGAACATCTTGACAATACATAAAGAGCAATACAAACAATTCACAAGGTACTTCAACAGAACACACCCAAACATGTACTAAAAAGTACCACCAGATAACACAGTTGCTCCCTGCCGAAAGATGGAACATCTTGACAATACATAAAGAGCAATACAAGCAATTCACAAGGTACTTCAACAGAACACACCCAAACATGTACTAAAAAGTACCACCAGATAACACAGTTGCTCCCTGCCGAAAGATGGAACATCTTGACAATACATAAAGAGCAATACAAACAATTCACAAGGTACTTCAACAGAACACACCCAAACATGTACTAAAAAGTACCACCAGATAACACAGTTGCTCCCTGCCGAAAGATGGAACATCTTGACAATACATAAAGAGCAATACAAGCAATTCACAAGGTACTTCAACAGAACACACCCAAACATGTACTAAAAAGTACCACCAGATAACACAGTTGCTCCCTGCCGAAAGATGGAACATCTTGACAATACATAAAGAGCAATACAAGCAATTCACAAGGTACTTCAACAGAACACACCCAAACATGTACTAACAAGTACCACCAGATAACACAGTTGCTCCCTGCCGAAAGATGGAACATCTTGACAGGTGCATTGCCGAAAGATGGAACATCTTGACAATACATAAGGAGCAATACAAGCAATTCACAAGGTACATACTTCAATAGAACACACCCTAACATGTACTAACAAGGATCACCAGATAACACAGTTGCTCCCTGCCGAAAGATGGAACATCTTGACAGGTGCATTGCCGAAAGATGGAACATCTTGACAATACATAAAGAGCAATACAAGCAATTCACAAGGTACATACTTCAACAGAACACACCCAAACATGTACTAACAAGGACCACCAGATAACACAGTTGCTCCCTGCCGAAAGATGGAACATCTTGGCAGGTGCATTGCCGAAAGATGGAACATCTTGACAATACATAAAGAGCAATACAAGCAATTCACAAGGTACTTCAACAGAACACACAGAATCATGTAGGGTAAGGTGGGTAACTTAGAACAGTGAAGTAAAAGTATTATGCCAGTATTAAGCTATAGGTACAATAATTGGTCAATAATGTCTCAATGAATAGGGCATTCAGCATTGGCAAGTACAGCTGGGCCACTTAACCGTGGCAAGATATTCAGGCCCTGTTCAAAGTTACCCAACTTAACCCTACTGAAAAGTACCACCAGATAACACAGCTGCTCCTCACCAAAAGATGGAACATCATCACAGATTAACATTTATAATTACACAAAAAGCACACAAGACATGGTATGCAATAATATACTTTGTACTTACAGTGGTCGGGTCATACTGGGTAACATGGCATTCTTCAAGATGGCTTGAGCAGCTTCGGAATCCTTTGGCGTGCATGGATAGTGCGAAGGCTGGGCTTTAAACAGAAAGCTGAGTACAAAGCCATACGTCCTGGTAAAAAAAGAGACATAAATAATTATGAGAAAACTGTTGACAGTACCAACCCACCTTCTTCTATCAGAAATTACGTACAAATTATAGTGGATCCATGGTGATACCTTCTATCTTGGATTGCATAGGATCCTAGTCGTGCTTCATTCTGGTCATTTTCCAAAAATCCTCGCAACAAACAGAGCTTCAAAAGTACCGCCGAAGAAACCGCAATCTAATATACTGACTTCGGCTACGGAGGCATACGGAGTATCCCTAAAAATGGCCGTGCACACTGTTCTACTTATCACTGCATTTATTGAATGTAAAGCTCTAGATCTGCTTCCCGCATGGACGCAGAACGAGACGTCCATATATTGGAAAGGATCTTCGAAGGTTTAGAGTTAAAGGCACGAGCAAGCTGACTTCGAGACTCTAAAATGTTCCGTATTTTGGAACGCCACCTTATCATGTTGTCAAATCATCATTTTCTCTGGATCGAAAGCCATTCCGTCTACACTGTCTTCATCTGTGAAGTATTCTCCTTCTTTATCTACTCCCGTGAGCCCCGAATGCGACGTTGAATAATAAAGACTTTTACGTTTCAAAGTTCTTTGTAAAAAAATACCTTTCACCGGCTCGATATTATGTTCGTTTCTTCAAAACTGGAAGCGATTGCGATTCAATCCTCTAGCATCTTATAACTTGTAACCTCATGAGATGTGCGTGCTCACTTCAACCATTATATCAAACGGGCATCAACATACACGGTCCCGTGTGCACGTATAGTGCACGAACACGTTGAAAACCGTTTATCATGGACACCCGTATACGTACCGTTGTTTACATATGAAACGGGATTCCGCAACACCCGTATTTATCACGCGTTTTCCCTGTGTATTATAGCTGTACATGCATGCATAAGTTTATGCTGCACACCATGCAGTATATACATGAATGCATTTGCATGTGTGTGTGTGTGTGTGTGTGCATGCATGTAGTCTGACGTGGCCAGACCAAATTCCTCCATTTGTAAGAAATGGAGGAATTCGGTCTGGCCACGTCAGACTAGTATGTGTGTGTGTGTGTGTGTGTGTGTGTGTGCGTGTGTGTGTGCATGCGTGTGTGTACATGTGCGCGCGCGCGCGTGTGTGTGTGTGTGTGTGTGTGTGTGCGTGTGTATTTGCGTGTGTATGCAAATGCATGTATGTGTGTGTGTGTGTGTGCAAATATGCAGGTTATAGCTTTCAAATATTATATGACTATATAAGACCATATTAGCAAACTGCATGCAATGTAACAGTGAGCTCAAACCAACTGCAGCACACATGATCATGCATGAATTTTTACATTACAAGTCTGCATATCATTACGCACATGCAAAACTGCATGTACTAAATACACAAATTTGTTCATATAAAAACAAATGAGAAGTATACAAGACATGACGTCTAGACATGAGACACAGTGTCTAGACATGAGACATGACATGTAGATATCATGATTAACTGTCAGAACTGAAGCCATTCTTTCATGTATTGACATTTTGAAGGACTGACTGGACCGTCGTCATGACAACTTGAAAACACCTGCAAGTGTTCAAGAAACATGCTTAGAAGAACAGGCTTTCCCCAGAGCACATTTAATAGGTACGGACATATATGTGCACAGCACATATCTACACACATGTACACACACATTCAGATACACACATGCACAAACGTACAGATTCACATGCGCACACACGTGCACACACGAATGCACACACACACGCATGCACACACGCACGCATGCACACACACACACACACACACACACACACACACACACACACACACACACACACACACACACTCACACACACACTCACACACACACACACACACACACACACACACACACACACACAAACACACACACACATACACATATGTACACACACATACACATATGTACACACACACACACACACACACACACACACACACACACACACACACACACACACACACACACACAAACACTCACAGGGCAGACTCCACAAGGGATGTGCTCTAAACCAGCCAACGACACATGTGATTTCACAGCCCTGTATTGCTTCACGAGCCCGTCCCCTTCTTTGGGTTTTGTACTGACGGATTCACCCACCACTACAGACATCTCAGCCTTACCATCGTAAATGAGTGTGTTCAAAATAGTCTCTATATTGTCCATAGTGAGGCTGACCTACAGTGTAAACGGCAATAGAATGTATCAATTCAACATCATACACAGTACATACAGTACTGTATGTACATAATAATAATACATCTACAACACACATATAAATACAATACACTTATGCACACACACGCATGCACATATGCACACACACACACACACACACACACACACACACACACACACACACACACACACACACACACACACACACACACACACACACACACACACACACACACACACACACACACACACCAGGCCCGTACACAGTGGAAAAAAAGCAGTCCGGCCAAAACTAATAATATTATGGTCAAAATCTGCACATACTTTGCGCTTTTAAATCAGTACTATTATAAGTGCTGCAGAAACAAAATGAAAGGTGAGCTAAGCAGAAAACCGTATCCGTTCCAACGTATGTAGTCGTTAGTTTTACCAATCCGGGGGTTACCCAACAAACTACTTCCGCTTAAAAATGGAGGCTGTCACAATAGTGTATAACGATATTTGAAGAAATACTAATCAGAATAGAGCGTTCTATAAAATTTAGGTCAATACGTTCTGGATATCAGTGTGTATTATGTCTTCAATTGGCCTGTTAACAGTGAATCTCTGAAAAGTAAGTGATGCAACATTTGCAAGCCCCAGTCGAAAAAAATAGAAAACTTTCACCAAAACCAGTCCTACCATGGCCTGACCTGCTGGACCATGTGCTACGGCCCTGCACACACACACACACACACACACACACACACACACACACACACACACACACACACACACACACACACACACACACACACACACACACACACACAGAGGAGGGACATACCCTGCTTATCCCCAGTTCAGTGATAAACTTCCACACTTCAGCAACACTTGCACAAGAAGCCTCTCTCTGAGTCAGTGGGTCACTGTGGTTCCTTGTGGCTTTGAACATCTACACAGATCAGTGCAGATACACAGCTAGTACTTCAGTGTACAATATACGCAGCTAGTACTTCAGTGCAGATATACACAGCTAGTACTTCAGTGCAGATATACACAGCTAGTACTGCAGTGCTGGATATACACAGCTAGTACTTCAGTGTAGATATACACAGCTAGTACTTCAGTGTAGATATACACAGCTAGTACTTCAGTGTACAATATACGCAGCTAGTACTTCAGTGTAGATATACACAGCTAGTACTTCAGTGCAGATATACACAGCTAGTACTTCAGTGCAGATATACACAGCTAGTACTTCAGTGCAGATATACACAGCTAGTACTTCAGTGCAGATATACGCAGCTAGTACTTCAGTGCTGGATATACACAGCTAGTACTTTAGTGTACAATATACGCAGCTAGTACTTCAGTGCAGATATACACAGCTAGTACTTCAGTGTACAATATACGCAGCTAGTACTTCAGTGCAGATATACACAGCTAGTACTTCAGTGTACAATATACGCAGCTAGTACTTCAGTATAATTACACAGCAATTTACAATTCAATACAAGTATTGATAATAAAGAGCAACTGTTGATCAACTACATTTAGACACAAGCAAAGTCAGCTGGGATGTTGATGGTCTTTTTGCCTGATCTGGAGCCTCTGATTGCCATGATAGATTGCCTCAATAGAAGGAAAGAGATCTGACATCTCAACCAGTTGATCACGTGCTGGTACCTCATTTTTCTCCTTTCTGCAATCATGGAACTCAGTCGCTTGAAAAATGTTGTACACTCCCTGGCCATTCCTCCGGTACACGCAAACACCAGTGGAGTGAAGGCTGCTCTCTCAACTTCACGGACACGTTCACCATAGCGTCTTTTCTTGTCCATTTCATGCTGTCTGTAAACACTAGACAAGGGTTTTGACTTGTAGGTAGGGGCGTTTGGGTAAAAAACCCTTACGTCAAACAATGCCTCCTGACCTGCACGCCAAAATCCACTGGCCTTTATGTCCAGTCTCGCCTCATCCTCACGGCTGCTGGTGCCGTGGTCAAAACTTTCTCCACTAAGTGGTTGTAGGGGTGGTTCTATGGAGGTGTTAGGGCATACTTCTCTCAGAAGTACTTCAGTTAGGTCTCGGACTTTATTATGGCGGCAGATGGTGTATCCACCCTTGTGGCAACACAGGGCATGGTCAACCGACATTGACTCCCCACAGGCACAATGGGTTGGTAGGTTGTTGACTTGCCAGCCATATCTTAAGCATAGAGCATCCCTGAAGTCACCCTTATGCAGTAGGAAATCAAATTCTTCCAGGGGAATGGAAGTGACCCAGTTGGATGCTCCCTTCTCTTCCGCACATTCCAAGAGTCTTTGCTGGCTCTTGGAAAGTTGTTGCCGTAGTGATGCAACTTTCCCATCATCTTGTGCCTTCTTGAGTTTCTTCACTTCAGCCTTGAGTTGGGTGCTATCTGAAGAAGAGAGGGGAGCATGAATAGCTTGATTCACAATCATTTCTGTTAGTGGAGATGTTATTTTGACAGATGACTGGAATTGAGCATCAGAGTCAGTAGGGTAGCTCAGGCCAAGACCACCAATCCGAGGTGGTAAGGACAGTAAATCTCTTTGCACGTTGGAGCATTGAGCCCGTCCAGTGATGGCTGGGATCAGTTTCTTCTTAATGCAGTCTTCAAGTGGTCTAAAGAGCTCCTCAATGTCTCTTATGGTACGTTGTATGAAAGACCACTTGTGCTGCTGCCCATGAATGTAAGCTGCAAAAGCAGCATGCGGCTGGCTGGAAGCAATGCTTGCGAGTCTCTCAATTTCGTCACACCACTGAGATACTTTCAATTTGACATATTCCTCCTTAAATTGAGATGACCCTAAAGCAGCTCCGAGATGTCTTGCTCCAATGGTAGTGATGGTAATGCCAGTACCTTCAAACAGACGCGTGGCTTCATCAAGGTAACATTCTTTTACTATCAGAAATGACTTTTTCCCATTTGGACAATAGCCATACTTGGGACCGCGAGTTGATAACAGGTCCCACCACTTCCTGAGATGTTGACATTTGGCAGCGGCCGAGGCGTCATCAGCAAACCACACTTGATTTGCTTTGTCACAACTATTATGTAGCTCATTTATAAGAGGTTTGATAGCCAGAGCGTACATTGCCATCCCGAGTGGGTCTCCCTGAGTAGTTCCTTCGGATGATAGAATCTCACCGCCACCAGGAATAAACATGCGGATTGGGGCTTGATAAGTGTTCTTCAGAACATTGCATAGAGAGGGGCATATGAACTGGATATTGTGAAGGGCACAACTCCTGTTGAGGACATTGAATGCATTAGAGGCGTCTGCTAGGAGGACTCCTTCGACGTCCTCTCTACAAAAGAGCTCATCCATAGCATGAATTGCTGCTTCAACTCCACCTTCCTGTCCTGCAGCTCGTGTCATGTCCTCTCTCACAGCACTTATCACAGCCTTAGCAATGATCCTCCTTGAAACCTCTCCCACCCCTATAGGTCTGACACCAGGGCATTTGTCTAGCGGAATCAGACGGCATGCAACCAGGGAAGATACACCTCTAGGATCGACAGTTTGTTGGCACAGTTTCCTAGCAGTTGCTGCTAGAGCATGACACAGATTGTTAGAGGCATATCCAAAAGATACACACATTCTTCTCCAAGCATAGGCGTCGAGACCAGAAGGTCCAGCTGATCCTTGGCATTTGCTGGCAATTCTCTTGATAGATGCAGCATCGATAATGTCAAACATAGAGTCAGTACAAGGGAGAGAGCCTTCTTGGTGTTCAGAAAGCAGAGCATCAGGTTGTGCCTGCTGTGCTTGGGGGTGAAGTTCCTTCAAACGATCAAGGACAGTGGTACTAGTACCGTCAGGCAGAATGGTGGTGTCGCCGACTTGTAGTACACCACCAAAAGTCGTGCCTTCAATACATCTTAGGGCCTCACGTATCTTCCCCATACCGATTAACTTAGCAAATTTCTTAGCCAAGTTGTCTTCACGTACATTTTGACTAGGTGGTGGTAGGCGTGCTTGAATACTCCGTCCTTCATCCATCAGGGCCATTATTTCACCACTATGCCATAGTTCTAACCTCCTACTCAGAGCAGCAGAGTGTTCCTTTGCTTTGCTTTTCTTGTGAGGTTTCTGCAGTAGCAGAGTTTGCATCAACATACACGACTTCAAAGCAATAGGCTCAATAGCATCATTATCGGCATAGGATTGGAACAATCTCGCTACCTCGTCGACAAAGGCCTTCCCAACTCCACCACTAGGGATGAGAAAAATATTTCTTTTCCAGTGCACCACCTCATTGTAGCAATCATCAACAATTCTGGAGAAAACATTACCGTCAAGGTCACCCCACGAAAAATCACCTTGAGTCACATTAGAGTCCCGACCGATATCAGTAGATCCGTCGTTCACAGAGGCAATTAAAACATCGTCTAAGGTCTCCACGGGAGTACTAGGTAAATCACCCGAATCATTATTCCCTTCTTCTTCTTCTAAAACGTTCATCCCAGGTACAGAAGATAGCTCTTGCGAGGAAAGAGCATCTTGATTTGTACAATTGTCCAATCTGGAGGGCAGGCAATTATGGCAGCGCCTGTTAGATTTCTTGCAAATACAATTAGAGCATGTACCAGACCTGTTACATCTACAACAGACCATCTTCTATTGATACAATCAAGGGTAAGGATGATAAATCAATCGAAAGGGTCCACTTGTCACGTCAATCGTCCTGCCGCCATTTTTCAGATTTGACCATCTAGTTAGTACTAGCTAGTACTTCAGTGCAGATATACACAGCTAGTACTTCAGTGCAGATATACACAGCTAGTACTTCAGTGCAGATATACACAGCTAGTACTTCAGTGCAGATATACGCAGCTAGTACTTCAGTGCTGGATATACACAGCTAGTACTTTAGTGTACAATATACGCAGCTAGTACTTCAGTGCAGATATACACAGCTAGTACTTCAGTGTACAATATACGCAGCTAGTACCTCAGTGCAGATATACACAGCTAGTACTTCAGTGTACAATATACGCAGCTAGTACTTCAGTGCAGATATACACAGCTAGTACTTCAGTGCAGATATACACAGCTAGTATTTCAGTGCAGATATACACAGCTAGTATTTCAGTGCAGATATACACAGCTAGTACTTCAGTGCAGATATACACAGCTAGTACTTCAGTGTAGATATACACAGCTAGTACAAGCTGAATAGAAAGCTAAAAGGTATACCAAAAGAGTACGAGCTTGTTTAGACTGGGAAGGCTGCTAGCCCAAGGCTGCTTTATGTGGACAGTACATACAATCCTCTGGAAGGAAGTGAGCGCAGTCAACTGCTGGGAATTTGGACAAATTTGTTTCAAATATAAAGTGCAATCAAGTATGATAATAATTATGGATATTGGGAGAGGCAGAGTAACTCGCTGTGGACAATGTGAGCAGCCTATGGGGGATCAGAATAGAGGCAGTTCACTTTACCTTCTGTTGTAAGAACCGCAAGCAGTGCTGGTTCAGGATGTCAACAAACTCTGTCTCAAAGTCCTGATCACTGTACCAAGCACCTCCGGTGATAGACTCGTCAGGAGTGAGGTCAAACAACATGTACACCTTCTTCTTTGAGGCTTGTACAGACTTGACAGCTTTTATGAGCTTCTTGCTCTCTAGTACCTTCAAAACTTTGTTGACTTGAGTTTGGGACAGATTTGATTGAATTCGAATGTCCCTAATCCAAATTCCTATTGCATGTACAGACATAAGTGAGGATGTTGAAGGACACGTATAGACATGGGTGAGGATGTTGGAGGACATGTATGGACATGGGTGAGGATGTTGGGGGACATGTACAGATATGGGTGAGGATGTTGGAGGACATGTACACACACACACACACACACACACACACACACACACACACACACACACACACACACACAAACATACACACGCACACACATGCACATGCACACGCACACACACACATACACACACACACACATACACACATACACACATACCATATATACACACACACATATACTCACATATATACACACACAGATCATGGAGTCATAGCTACAAGTTGCACCAGTGAATGATCCATGCAGTAAAACAAGCAAAAGAACCTTTGTTTCCAGCGTCTTCTATAATCTGGTAAACTAAACGTTCCTCCTTCTCAAACCCCTTAGTCTTGCTGCAGAGCGATCACAGCAAGCAGTCAATGTAGGTACAATGGAACAAAGCTGAGTAAAACACACCTCGATGCTGCAGAAGGCGCTGCTTTTAGACGGTAAAGCAAAGTTGAACTTTGTTTGTAAAGATCCAGTTTGCCCTAAGCATGAACAGTGATAATAAAGAATGCCATATGTCTTATATTAAAACACACACGCACACACACACACACACATACACACACACACACACACACACACACACACACACACACACACACACACACGCACACACACACGCACACACACACACACAGAAGATAGAAGTCGTTGTAGGGCTTTTAATCTCTTCCCGGCATCGATTCCAGGATATTCCTCTACAATCATCTCATTTGTCACTCCTTCTGGATTTTTGCTACACAATTCCAAAATGCCATCCTCCAAACTGACAGGATCTGCGACGGTAGAACTTGCTACCTCTTGTCTGTGGTCTTGATCATCAGGTGGTTTTTGCTTGATGGGCGCGCCTGCCATAAGTACATTTGCACGAAGGAAACAAAGGACTACACACTATTCCGATAACACGGCTGTTCCAGAGGCTCGAGTTTGGAAACTTAGTTTTGCGCATGCGCAGTAAAATGTCGTCTTACGTGAACTGTGCACAATTTTGTGAAGGCTTCTTTCACTCTATGGATGCTATATTCCAACTATTTTCTTATTTCCCATGTAAGTTGGATGTTCTCGTGCTTGTTGTAATTTTCAAAAAAGAATATCAAGAAGTATTCTAGATATTTGCGCAGGTTGCCGTCTCGATAGAAAGTCTCTTTTCTGAACCTCCTGCAGTTTTTACGAACTTAAGGTATGGTGGGTAGTTTGAGCCATTTGTTCCTCTTTGTAAAATTACAGATTTCGTTTAGCTTCGCGCTTGGGGGATGGTATGAAACAGTTTTTTTATTGGTATAGTTTTTTATTGACAAGATTAGAGAAGTGGTCGGGCTCTGAATAGACAGGTTGAGTTCATTCCAATTTATGTTTGAATTTGTAGCCAAACAGTATATGGTCGATTTACAGAAACTTAGAGTAGAAGTTTTACCATATAAACAAAAATATTATATTTATCATACATGTTGGCCACATGCATGCATGCATGTATTAACGACACACACACACGGCAATTTGGGAGAGCTACTTCATACCACCCCCATAGCGCAAGGCTAAATTTAAATGAACTGTGTAATTTTGCAAAGAGGAACACGTGGCTCAAACTACCCACCATACCTTGAGCTCGTAAAAACTGCAGGAGGTCCAGAGAAGAGGCTTTGTCTCAAGACAACAGCCCACACCAATATCCAGAATCCTTCTCGATATTCCTTTTTTGCAAATTATAGTAAGCATGAGAGCGTTCTACTTAATATGGGAAATACGAAAATAGTTGAAATATAGCATCCATAGACTGAAAGAAGCCATCATAAAATTGCACGTACTCCACATAAGACGACATTCTACAGTCCTAAACAAAGTCATGTACAAAAGTTTGTGAATTTTGCTGATCCCTTGGCACCTTTACCCTACGCTGCACCTTACATAATGTTATAATGCATATACTAGACATGCAGTCAGTCTGCTTATTGTATGTCAATATATGATTGGATAGAGATAAATTCAGTGGAATGTGAATAAATAGTAGATTAGCATAATATTATGCTTTGAATTCTTTAAGTTTCAAACAAAAATTCATGGTAAAACTGAATACTAAAAGTGTCATGTCAGTTTGAGTATATAGGCTATATTTCTTCCCAGCTTTGTGTTTTTCTTTCTGCCAAGGGCCAAAGTTATCGAGCTTGTAGAGATCCTATGAGGCCCGAAGTAAAAATTAAGTGGTGTGAACAAATAGCTCTTGTATTGCGCTATCTGATACCGAAATCAGAGGAGCTCAGAAAACTGCAGGGTCTGCAAGAACTTGCCTTACGATCGAGTCTGTTCATATGTAGAGGTATACGTTGCTATGCGATCACGCGCGTAGCAACTCCTCGAGCGGAAACTCGCGAAAAAAACTAAATTTCTGCGCTCGTACAGCCGTGATAATCGGTCAAAGGGGCGCCATTTTTAGCTACAGTGTCACGCGAAAAACCGTGAAAACTCAAAAAGCTCCAAAAATTATTCTGTAGTTTGTGTGTCGGCATAGATAGTAATGTATCTATGCTGCCAGCCAGAGTATGTAACAGTTGATAGCTAGCTTTAATGTGTAGATGTGTAGAAGTCCCTAACAACCAGTTATTGCTGTATACAATTATTATTAGTCATCAGTGAACTAAAAGCCGGGCCAGGGCCCGGGGAATCATAGGCCATTAGCCAATGTAGTCTATAATAGTTCAGCCATGCAACCAGTAACTTGGTGTTGCATGCTATTTCCATCATAGAAATACAACAATATTTGCAGTGAAACTCCCTTTGAGATCTACTGAGTAATCGTGTCAACCTCAACTCAATATGCAGGATTGGGTTTGCATCAATTCAGTGGCTATGCATATAAAAACATACCAAACATATTAGTACTTTGAGTAGTGTGGTTATGTATGTGTGGGATAACCTTGCACAACAGTAGTGCAGATTAATGCCTGCATTGATCACTTACGCATGAGCCAATTATGTGTACATAATTTCATGAATAATATGTACCTCTGTGAATGAGGAATGACAGGTACCTCTGGGAATGAAGTCGGAATGATAGGTACCTCTGTAAATGAGGAATGATAGGTACCTCTGTGAATGAGGAATGACAGGTACCTTCTGTGAATGAGGAATGATAGGTACCTCTGTGAATCGGGAATAATAGGTACCTCTGTGAATCAGGAATGATAGATAAATTTGTAACACAAAATGGCCAATCATCTCATTGACAAAATTTCATAGTAGGAAGTTTCCCCTTAAGAATGCATAAGCCCATGCATATCATTCATGCTATAGTGAGTGTATAAATAATGTGGAGTCTTCTGTCTAACCTGTCACAAACATGATTCTTTACAAATGGGAAACTTTAGCAACAAAGTTACAGTTCATGTATCAGATTCTATAGAACAGCATCTAAGAAAGGCATTGCAGCTGAATAATAGGGCGTGTATTAGAGAATAATAGGTAGAGTTTGGATGAATCACTAAATAAAATAATGTATGTAATATATACTTGGTGAATAACTGGCTCATGCCTGTCGATGCTCAACCATATAGGGTCAGGCAGTGCAGGTACTCTGCAGTACATCACAGATATACTCAGCGAGTATCAGTGAGTACGTCATCTTCCACTTATCTGTACAGTGTATTAGGATCAATGAAGATTTACTCCTACTGCAGCAGGTGAGGGAACTGCACATCTGAGATGAAGAGATGTGTCTATTACAAATCTATATGTAGTACAATGCAAAACAACTTGATACATGTAGGTACCACAATTGTCAGCTTTGGTATATTCCCCACATTCTGTCACTGTGTTACTATGCATGATCACGGTATACTGAATGTTGTAACTGTAGACAGCAACCAAATGAATCTTTGGTTAACGTGGTTAGTACATTTTACCAACATCCAAATGAACCCTGATCATGCACTCTGAAATCATTCAAAAACGGCAACTGTGCATGCTGCCTAGTGTGCTCCCTTTACACCCGTAATGGCAGTCACAAGTAATTTATACAGAATTTTATGTCATTATGTTTACCCCTTCTATATATTGGCCTAACCTTAGACAATACCACAATATCACTTGATATCCTTGGGCAGGAAAAACTAGACAGTATCTGAATTTTCCACCAAAAAATAATTCACTATATGCACACAATTGATCAAGATTAACACTGGGATAACCCCGTATGAACATGCAATGTCACACAATCAGAAATCAAAAAAAAGGAAACAAAGGAATGGGACATTATACACCTGTGATGGTGATCAGCTCTTTCGAAAAGTATTGGCTTTTAGAAAAGCCGTTTGATTTCAATGTGTTCAAAGCTTTTAACCTCCGAAACCATACAGAGTGCGTCCTTGACGTTTCAAGGCATAGACAACGTCCATAGCTGTGACAGTCTTTCTCTTGGCGTGCTCGGTGTAGGTCACTGCATCTCTGATGACATTCTCAAGGAAGACTTTGAGGACCCCTCTGGTTTCCTCGTAAATGAGACCGCTGATTCTCTTCACACCACCACGGCGGGCAAGACGCCTGATTGCTGGCTTGGTGATTCCCTGGATGTTGTCACGGAGAATCTTCCTGTGACGCTTGGCGCCTCCCTTTCCCAATCCTTTGCCTCCTTTTCCACGGCCAGTCATCCTTAATACAAGATTAAACTTGAATCACTCAACACTTGAAATAGCTGAATCGATGGTTGCAACGTGAATGCGCGACGTGTTTTATACCATCGTCCCGCCAACTCGGACAACCTGATTGGCTGCTTAACTCACAATCTGATTGGCTGAAAATCTTATCCCTCCTGTGCTCGTGTTTCTTCGGCACGATTCGTCACGTGATATGATAATACTGTTACAACTGAGAAAGCTAAGAATTGTTCTTAACTGAGAAAGACTCAAGTTTCTGGGCGACTAGACACTGACTCCCTCAAGTGAAGTACAGTAACTGTATGGCATATACAAGACACTTTGTTAATGAATGCACATGCCATGTCATGCAAAGAAATTCGCCATAAATCATGCTTATATCTAGCATGTCAAATTACCAACAAAGCAATGTTTCTGTGGTCTGCACTCAAACATGCACACAATTATGAATATTGCTAGTGTTGGAATTAAGTAATATAACTAAATACCTATCTTGCAACTAGTAATATATTACATTAGTTCTGTAGTGAAAGTAATGCATTCAATAGTACCACATTCTAAAACTACGTAAGTATTATGGCTATATTAATGGTTATAAGTGAAAGCAGAGCTTCTGTCATCAAGCGCGACACAGAATTGTCAGTGAAATGGTCACATTACCAGTGTTCTGACAGCACTAAATCTGTAATATTGCAGATATTGTCTTGGTTATGAAATCTACTATATTTGTTTAGGGAATGGCCAAGTCTGATTCTAACCTTCCACTTGATGATCCTACATGCTATGTTTATGTTCACCTTTAGGAGGGTTGAAAATTTTCACTGGGATGCAACTTAAGGTAGTTTGTGTGAGCAAATGTAATCTGTAATATTATTACTAGTTACATCTATAATTGAGTAATATGTATACTAACTGTATGGATTGCAAGTTTTCATAGTAATATGTATGTAATGAAATTACTTTTCAAAAGTAACGACCCCAACACTGCAACACACACACACACATACACACACAATTGCTTGCACCTGTACACATTCCTGTTTTTCTTACTCCACTGACCTCAATGTCTGTACTGTTCGTCTGTGACATTTTGATCAGTACAGCGAGCCACTGATATGTCCACTTTCTTCTGGCACTGGTCTAACATGTGTCAACTATTGCCACCATGCAACCAAACAGGCGAAACATGCATGTAGTATTATGCATATGTAGATGTAACTGTAAAAATCATATCATAGTAGATATTGTATCTCACAGTCAAAACAAAGTTGCACCATACTGGAAAGACAGGCTCAGTATCCAGATTGTTGAAGCCGCAGTTATTGCCTGAAACTATCTGCTTTAAAATGTAAAACATTGTATAGTGATGTATTATTCGGATAAATCATACTCTAGTATTTTGTACTTTGACTCATTCTTTGACATTTTATTGTACAACTTGTAACTGAAATACAGTCAAACCTCATTAACACGAAACTCAAGGGACTGTGCTGAAATTTCATCTTAACAGTATTTCATGTGAACAGTACTACATGTTATGCTTGTATCTGCACTTGGACTTGGTTAGCATTTCATGTTAAAAGATTTTTCATGTTAAGCAGTTTCATGTTAACGAGGTTCACCCATAGACACTCTAAGTTACGTAGTTTAGAGTGTCTATAGTTCAACTGTAGTACTGTATACCAAATTACGCAATCATGCAATTAAATGTCCGCGCGTTCCGTGGCCTCTCCCCGTCCGTCAGTGTTAAATTATACTCCATTCTTATCCCCGAATACTCTTTGGCCACTGGGCATCAACTTTTACAGGAAGGTCTGTTCGGTTCATAAAGGTTTCTGGAAATAAGACATTATTTGTGGACCTTGCTTTTGTCTAATTGTTTTCCTCTTTAAACTTTCTTCAATTTTTTAGAGTTTAACAAACCATATTACATCAATGGAAGCAATCTGTGTTCTTCGTGGTGATAAAGTGCAAGGAACTCTCAGGTTCAAAGTGAGTACGTCATCCTCTCTTCTTCCTCTCTGACCGTTTTCGGCCTTGGTGCTGCTATAACCTTTGTAAGCTGTCTTCGTTTCTGGTGATTTATTTCCGGTCTCCATTGATCTTGTGCGTGTCTGGAGCCACAGATAGTCTTTTCGACAGGCTCATTCATTGAGGCGATCTCCCTGTTCGTACCACACTTTAACTGAAGTGGTGCTCCGCCATTGTGAAATTTAACATGTGCCTGAAACATAGATACTGAAAAACCTTAATTTGCCGGTGGTTAGATGCAATGTACGTATACATGTATGTTTTTGGTTTGCCATCATGCAAGTGTATATATTACTTGTTCCTACTGTGAGCCACAATGCCAGGGATCCTTCCTTGCCATTGAATCAAGTAAACAGGATTGTTGTTAGATAGATTGATTTGAAATGATGTATTCAATGACATCATTTTATGTTGGATTGTAGTAATGTGGAGTGGAGCGCTTAGCTGATACAGTACTATAGCACACACACATACGCATGTATGCGCGCACACATAAACACACACACACACATACGCATGTATGCGCGCACACATAAACACACACACACACACACACACACACACACACACACACCACACCACACACACACACACCACACACACACACACCACACACACACACACACACACACACACACGCATACACACACACACACACACACACACACACACGCACACACACACACACACACACACACACACACACACACACACACACACACACCAGAACTTCTGAAACCAGTATGCACACATTCTCCATGTATCCCCACAGGCAGATAATGATGCAACAGTTGTGACTGGCGACGTGACTGGACTGACTGAAGG
The DNA here is from genome assembly GCA_963170055.1 of Halisarca cf. caerulea. NCBI lineage: Eukaryota > Metazoa > Porifera > Demospongiae > Chondrillida > Halisarcidae > Halisarca > Halisarca cf. caerulea. The sequence continues at coordinate 182,174 of CAUJGJ010000132.1, forward strand.
CAAGCATGGATTCCACATTCATGAGTTTGGGGATTACTCCAACGGTTGTGTGAGTGCTGGGGGCCACTTCAACCCTGCTGGCAAGCAGCATGGTGGACCAGAGGACGAAAACAGACATGCAGGTGACCTCGGCAATATCGAGGCAGGGGCAGACGGCAAGGCTATTGTCAACATCACGGACAAGCAGATTCCCCTAACTGGTGCCAACTCCATCATTGGACGCAGTGTTGTAGTACGTATCTGCTCATTCATGTACTGCATAGGAGTAGAAACCCAGCGGAGCCCAAGGGAGGGGTCTTATCCCACTCACTCTCTGAGAGTAGTGGCCACATAATATCATTCAAGTGTCCGCATAGTAATGGTGTATGCAACCTGTAGTAACCTTTGACCCTACTTTGTAGTCTGATTCGGGCCACCGCACACAGGTCCCAATATCAGAACATCGCTGTGAAGTATTAATCTCCATCTTTTGATTGACAGCAAATGGTTACATACCTCTTGTAGTCTGGCAATGATGGTCGTGTGTGTGGACCAAACCTTTATGAGTGTTGTGAGGTAGCTCTTACTGGTTGATGCAATGCAAACCATTGCAACCTGACATGTATGTGTGTTAGTATGTTGTAGGTGATTTGTTGCTGCTCATCAGTGTGACATTCTTGACATGTTGTTGCTTTCCTGCTAATGTTGCTGTTGTCTTTGTGTATTTTTCAAGTACTGTTCTTTTGCCCTGTGCCATTGCTCCCTTCCTGCCGGCAGGTACATGCTGATCCTGATGACCTCGGGAAAGGGGGCTTCCCCGACAGCCTCACCACTGGACACGCTGGAGGTCGACTGGCATGTGGAGTGATTGGCTTTGCTAAGCCATAGTAGACACTCTTGCTAGGCTGTAACTCCATGAGTTGAACAAAACAGACAAGATTTAGATTTGCTTTACGTGTATTCACCTAGTTTTGGTTAGGGATTCTCTAACAGCATTTATTGAATGTGATCTGGTGTTCCTGATGAAAGTTCCCCACTATTTGCTAACTGTAAAGAGATGACAACAAAGTGCACATGTCGAGTAGCTGCAATTATTTAGGGTAAAACAGGTTGTTTTTGATCAATGGGATACTTAGGACTGCCCCTGACAGCAGTATCCTTAGCAAGCTACAACGGCTGGCAGTAGCACTGAAGTCTGGGCTGACAGCTCTACCACGTGTGGTGGCACTGAAGTATGAGCTGACAGCTCTACCACGTGTGGTGGCACTGAAGTATGAGCTGACAGCTCTACCACGTGTGGTGGCACTGAAGTATGGGCTGACAGCTCTACCACGTGTGGTAGCACTGAAGTATGGGCTGACAGCACTACCACATGAGGTGGCACTGAAGTATGGGCTGACAGCTCTACCACATGCAGACGCACTGAAGTATGGGCTGACAGCTCTACCACATGAGGTGGCACTGAAGTATGGGCTGACAGCTCTACCACGTGTGGTGGCACTAAAGTATGGGCTGACAGCTCTACCACGTGTGGTGGCACTAAAGTATGGGCTGACAGCTCTACCACGTGTGGTGGCACTGAAGTATGAGCTGACAGCTCTACCACGTGTGGTGGCACTGAAGTATGGGCTGACAGCTCTACCACGTGTGGTAGCACTGAAGTATGGGCTGACAGCACTACCACATGAGGTGGCACTGAAGTATGGGCTGACAGCTCTACCACATGCAGACGCACTGAAGTATGGGCTGACAGCTCTACCACATGAGGTGGCACTGAAGTATGGGCTGACAGCTCTACCACGTGTGGTGGCACTGAAGTATGGGCTGACAGCTCTACCACGTGTGGTAGCACTGAAGTATGGGCTGACAGCACTACCACATGAGGTGGCACTGAAGTATGGGCTGACAGCTCTACCACATGCAGACGCACTGAAGTATGGGCTGACAGCTCTACCACATGAGGTGGCACTGAAGTATGGGCTGACAGCTCTACCACGTGTGGTGGCACTGAAGTATGGGCTGACAGCTCTACCGTAAATGTATAGCTGGAGTAATAGAGGCACTGTTCTGTGTTACCCGGTGTTCAAACAACAGTCACACCTTGTTTATCCAACACTGGTTTGTCCAGATATCTCATTTATCTGACCCTCTGTTATGAAGCAATATGCATAGCTGAATAAGTACAGATCGACCTATATACATAATTTTATCTGATATATCCACCACCTGGCTCATCCAACATTTGCATGCACATGTATTAGAAATAGATGCCATGGGATAAACCATACATCCCACGTACTGCAAACATGTACGTCGTGACCCTGTTCCTCCATTCTCATATATGACATCATATAATTAAAATGGAGGAATAGGGTGCATGTGCCAGACTGTAAGTGTTGGATCCAAACATTGGTCCTAGCACCACCAGTCATACCCAGTACTACACAGTTACACCCACAGCACTTCGGAAACCTCGTGTGTTGTCCACTGTAAATTTGTGTATAATGCTAGCTATAGCTAGTACCAAATGTTGAACTTAGTGTACCATCATAGCCAGTGTTGCACAGTTGCAACTATAGCGCTTCAGAGGCCTTATGCATGTGTGTCCACTGTACGGGCATATATGTGGCCGGTGCAAGCAAGTGGCAAATAATGGTCCTAGCACCATGCACCATATACTCAGCACTGCACAATTACGCCCACAGCACTTTGAAACCTTATGTGTGTCCACTGTGAGTATGTGTGGTGCTAGGTCCTAATACTGCATGGTCTTAGCACCACCATGCCCAGTACTACATGATAAAACCCAGCTAGAGCAATTCTGGAACTGCAAGTGGGTGTTCTGTGATGTGTGTGGTGCTACTTATTCTGGCATAACCAAGACCTACTTGTCCATTTTTATAGGACGTCATTTATTGGTTTACTATTTATTGGACTTGAACACATAAATTCTTGACCCAACACTATAGTCTGGGGTAGCCAGACCCCGGCTATAACTCCATTTGTATGACCTCATATAAAAATGGAGGAAGAGGCAAGCATGGGCTAGGCCAGACCATAGATACTCTTAGTCCTGCGTAGCCAGACCCATGTTTGCTGTGACTGATGTCAGTCCCCGCAAAATGGCCGAGCAAGATTGGGTCTGAGCTACACCAGACTAAGATACTCTATAGTATACTCCGAAGTATAGAGTAGCTATGACCAGACTACCCAACACCTAGAGTCGACTACTATCTAAACCATAGGTGTTGTAGTCTTTATGCTTCAGCCCATATTTTTTCATTAATTATGTTTGTGCTGTGCTGGAAAGTGCATTCATGCCCGTAGTCCAGTCAACTGGACCCACGTTCATACACAAACGCCGGCGGGGAAGGGAAACGTGGTCGTTCCCCTTTCCCATGCACCGGCGGCACTTATGTATGAACGTGGGTCTAGCTGGCTGGACTAGCATGTCCTGCTCTTGGAATCATTAAAATGGCTACCAGTGGTCGCTGTTTCTATCTCAATTACATCTGAGCAGAGGGTGGAGTACTGGCAACATACCTTCCACAGTGCTTCACAGTGTTGGTTTCCTAGAGGACACAGGCAAGCTCACTTTTATAAGTTTAAATCGAAATCTCGAATCTGGACCCTGGAAGCATAAACCCTCATGCTGAAAGGGAGCGAAGGTCACTATCACTGAAATTGAAATTGTATATGTGTAGTTACTTTCAAACTACTTTCGAATTGTAATGCATTTAATTTATTGCACTAATTTCTTTGACATTAGTTTTTTAACTGTCAGACATCACAGTAGATTGAGTCACAAATTACAGCAACACTGAATCCAGATGTTGTAACTCTCGGTATATTGTATAAGAGATATTGCTTCAAGTGTTGATTGATACCAATTGGTCATGTGATGATGACACATATGGAAATAAATGGAAAGTGTCCGAAAATAGCACAGTGAGATTGAATAGATATAATAGACTGTAGCGTAGAATTTTGAACCGAGCCTGGAGAGTGGACCGACCCTCAGTCTCTACAGCTCAATAAAATGCTAGTCTGAAAGCCTAGCACCTTAAACGCCATGCAGACAAGCAAAGAAGTTTTGATTTTAAAATTACTTTGAATCATGCATGCAATTGCTCATGGCACATACATGCAGTTATTTCAGAGTTTTCTGAAATGCATGGAGAACCGCTATCATATATTCAATTGTGTGCTCAATGGCAATATTACTTGTGTCGTTGCAGAATGCTAAATTGACCATTTTAATTGTATGAGGCTCGTAGAATTAAAATTTGACAATACTGCCACTGGGAGAGGGGTAGTGAACCATACTGTCACAGGTTTGGGTGTGGCTACGCGAGACTATATACGAAAAATGGCTTCCACACGCCGATGTTTGTATTTTGCGTATGGGTCGAATTTGAGCCGATGGCGAGTAAATATCAACGTCCCATCAGCTGTTTTCCATAAAATAGGCTATTTGGAGGGCTACAAGCTTTCTTTCAGAAGTTTGAAACGTAAATGTCAATCAGGACCGTGGAGGGGAGCTGTGGCAACCATTCTTCCGGACAGTAAGGCGGTTTGCTACGGGGTTATTTGGGCCATCAGTGAATGCGAAGTTCCGTCACTTGACTCTCAAGAATTTGGATACAAACCGATCAGCGTTCAGGTGCAAACAGACGAAAGTGAGACTGCTGTTTCATGTAGAACTTACATCCAAGTCGAGTCTCCTGTCTTTGACTCGTCAGTTGACAGACCTTCTCCCCAATACTTGGATTGTATCGTGAGGGGCGCCAAAGAACACAGTTTACCTCAGAACTACATTGACGAATTAGAGAGAATAGAGCACAACTCCTACAAGGGAAGTGTTGACGTCAGGAAAGAAAAGTAGTCTCTAGATCTGTCTTCCATTTTTATTTATATTTTAGATAATTAATTACATTTTCATTAGTATTTATAAATATTTATATAGTTTTAGTATATATAGCATACATTGCAACTAGCATAATATTGTTCTGGGATTTACAATATTGGTATTAATATACATTACTGCCGACATATATACTAGGCCTATATAGTGTAGTGGAATGGTAACCTTGGTAATCTGACCATTGTATGCATGTGCGACAGTTTTTGCTAGATTAGCAAGAATTCTAGATTATTCAGGAGACAGATTATAGAGGTTCCACTGTACAGTTGTAATTGTCTATGTCTGTGTATCACTACTTTCTGCTTCTACCTGTCCTTACATCCCCATAGGCACTCTATACTGTACACCTATGCAACCAGGATTCTATCAAAGATTAACTTTTTGGGGTGGGGGAGCTTCAATATTGCAGTGCATGTCTGTCGCACAAGACATGATTGTAGTTTTATTCACACGTGGTATATCCTGGATGTCTATAAAAGACATGCAATGATGTAAGATGTAGATATGTATGTGGTATTGTAGAGGGGAAAGATGCATGACCTCAAACACATGCAACTGTACTTCGGAAATGTGTGTACACTGGGAATGTGTGTGGTGCTATATAGCTAGTGCCAAATATTGGTCTTAGCACCACCATACCCAGTGCTACACGAATACACCCACAGAAATTTGGAACCTTATGTGCCCACTGCAAAAGTGTGTGGTGCTAGTACCATAATAATATTTATATAGCGCTCTTAGCACGACCATGCTCATGCAGTACTACACCAATATACCCACGGAAAGTATGAAAAGTATGGGGCTAGCAGCTAATTAAACTATGTGCATGAACATACGAGAGCAGCACACCAGTATCATGTAGTAGGACTCACCACTGTGACAGCAGACATGAATGAATACCAGAGTGATTGCAAATAAGAAGATTTACTCGTGATCAAAGAAGGTAGCCTAAGGGCTAGCGCTCTTCCTGCTGTGGATGTCACATGACCAACCCAATGCACTACCTGCTTGTATAGAATTTACAGAAAACAATATACCCCCACCAACCTACAAGGGAACAAACATGGAGAATGCAGCTACTTGCACCAGCCTCTACAAAGGGCCATTCCCCCGCTCTCCTCCAACCCCTGCAGTTCATAGCTCCAAAAGCGTTACACTACAGTATTGTTACACTACAGTATTGTTACAGATATCTCATTCATGACCTCCACTACATATACATAAGTACATAGCAGAAGAGTAAACAGCAGCTTCTGCAAACATACATACATACATACATACATACATACATACATACACACATACATACATACATACTATGAAGCACATAAAACAGGTGGTAGGCAAGTGCAGAGTTGATGTAGGTAAAAACATGTACTACACGAGGGCTCTCTGTCAGTCATAAATACAAGTAATTCAATAAAACTGACACAAAACAAAATATACATTATAAATTCTATTGATGATTGGTCCTGTCAATGATAAAATCACCTGTCTGTAGTGAAAGGAATACAGTACAACAACTATAACAACAAGTTATGTATGAGCACACACACACACAAGTCAACACACACACACACACACACACACACACACACACACACACACACACACACACACACAAGCACACATACACACACACACACACACACACACACACACACACAAGCACACATACACATACAAGCACATAGACACAAGCAGACATGTGTAGGCCGTTATACTCACCAATACATGCTAGTACTCCTGATCTCTGCACAGCACCTTACACAATGCACTGCTCTACATCCCTCCTGTAGGATGCTCAACGGAACCCATTTGTAACTCTGTTGCCTTGGTGACAATTCTGTGATTGGACTGCATCAGTTTTCCAGCACAAGAACTGACACACTTGGTCTGAGTAGGAAACACACAGCAGAGGGTGTCTAGTTGGCTCTTTTGAACCACCACATCACACACAGTATGGGGGGGGGGGGGAGTCACCAGGCTCACAGTGGAGCGACTCATTAGGTTACTTCTCAACTACACTATCCTGACATAGAGTAATTTCTCAAAAATGGAGGAATTTAGTGTGTCCACATTAGACCAACAGTACTATACATAGTGGGAGACCTTTTAGGCTCCTTCTAAATAGAATACATATTAAGATAAGCACACACCCAGCCCAATGTAGCCCAGACCACTACACATTTCACCTCCTTCATTAGGGGACCAACTATGCTGATTGGTAAATAGTCCCTCGATCACGGAAAATAGTGGTTTTGGGCTATGCGAGACCACATGTACCAAGTGTTGCCTACTACCTAGTACTTCTAGTATGGCTACTTTGTGTGAAACAAAAGGCCCAAAACAACACACAAAGACAACGCAACAGAGCACAACTCGCTACATGCAATGATGGAACATGCGTACCTCTTCAGGAGTTAGTTCAGAATAGCTCATACTGTGTACACAACTACTGAAGCACTTCTCTGTGAGCTGGTTGTAAAACAGAACGTACTGTTTCATCTGAAAGGAGACACCAGAAGAACACAGTCAGAGGATCACCCTTTTGTACAATACCTTCTTATGTACACTTGCGGGATAAATTTATTTCAGTTCAGTTCAGCTCAGTTCAGACTGACGGGACAAACAAGTACTGTAGGCAAGCTGCAGGGAAGGCTGGCATTGGTATACCAACTGTACTGATGTCTGTGGCTGCCAACATGGCGGCTAGCATAGCTAGAACCACACAAGCAGACATAAACCACATACAGTGCACTCCGCTTTATCCGCCAAACCGCTTTATCCGCCGGCTTTTCTCCTACACCAATTCATGTGTATGGCAAAACTATCGACATAATCCGCCAACTCGGAAATCCGCCATCCGCCATAATTTTGTGACATCATTTCCGAATTATGTATGTGTTACATAACACCTAATCTGCCAAACTGGAGTGAGTGACCATGCATGGCCTCCAAACGTTCGAGAACAGATTTAACGATGGCAAAGAAGAAGGAGATTTGTGACTACAAAGAAAAGAACACAAAATCAACTTAGGACCAAATTGTGGAACTTGAGGACATTGCTGCCAGGCAGAAAGTGCAGACATCTTTGTTTGATTACTTTCATTGCAAGTAAACTGTTACAGTTATTAGTCTTTGAATCTAAAGTTAATAGTGTATACAAAGTTGAAACCATTTTTGTTTCCTTATTGTTGTTGCTATTATCAATATAATCATAATCATTGCATGCCTTTGCGATATTCTTGTGCTTATCTATTTAGAATGGATAATCCGCCATAAATGTGTCTAAACCAATTGCGGCGGATTAAGTGGAGTGCACTGTAATCACTAAGGGCACACTAATTTACTATACAATACATGTATATATACCTGCAACTAAATAAAAATTATCTTCATGTATAGATTACACACTACTATTCATGCTATTAGTACACATAATTTCCTCTTTTACTTTGTACTTCACATAAAACAGTGCTAAAGTAAACACTTCTCAAATGACGTCTTACATTTTTCACCATACTAGCTGCAGTCTCTGCTTCACGGGCGGCCATTTTCGCTGTTGTTGCAAGCAGAAAATGGCGGCTCAATGGCAAACCGTGGGGAAAGATGGAAGAGGGGCAAGGAAGGAATCGTCGAAGAAGCGGCGAAAACAGGATCAAGGTTTCAAACCGATAGTAATCGAACCAGCTGGTGAGTTGATCAATGTAATAGGATCTGTGTTCCAGCACATCCTTCTACCTTCGTACTTGTTCAATTCCCCTTTCCCCTCAGAACCCCTTCGGGAAAGTGATACTCTGTTCAGTGCAATGAACAAGAAGGAAGTCAACGATGGTGCATTTTCTTCTGAAGATGAGAGCTTGCCTCCACCCCTGCATAAACCTGTTCCAGTCAAGCCCAGTCAAAGAGTGAAGACTGTTCCTAAGAAGGTGGATAGACCAGATAGGAGGGAAGAACAACATATCGATGAGCTCTCACCTGTTGATATTCTTCGGCAGGTGTGTGTGTGTGTGTGTGTGTGTGTGTGTGTGTGTGTGTGTGTGTGTGTGTGTGTGTGTGTGTGTGTGTGTGTGTGTGTGTGTGTGTGTGTGTGTGTGTGTGTGTGTGTGCATATTTGTGCGCGCGTGTGTGTGTGTGTGTGTGTGTGTGTGTGTGTGTGTGTTGTGCGTGCGTGTGTGCGTGTGTGTACGTGTGTGTGTGTGTGTGCAGAAGGGTGCGTATTTGTCATGTGCATGTACACACAAACATGTCTATATGTGTGCTTACAATTATATAATTATATACATACAAGAATGTCTACATATACGTACATATACATGAATAATACAGTCTTCAAGTACGTACACGGTCTTCAAGTACAGGTAGTCAACTGTATCACTGGTTAACCACTAGTCATGTTACAGATCCAATGCTAGCTCCTTGCTGATTTGTACTGAAATTGTATTGTGTAGTTGTGGGAATTATTTTCTTGTGTTTGTTAACCCTGGACTTGAAAGCAATTGATTTATTATTATTTGTTAGTACAGTGGAAATGAGCTGTGTGTGTACAGCATGCACATACGTACGTATATGCAGGGTCAGCAGAACCGCCCTGGCTGCCCAGGCCATGGCCAGGACAGATTTTTGGTCTGACCCTTATTTCCAAGACTTCAACAAACCAGCTAGTTACGTATCTACCCAATCTACTTACAAGGCCAGGCATGCTGCAATACTCATAAAGGGAGGGTACCTCAGCACAGGCACTGTTGTACTTCACTTTTCTGAGTCTTTTTCACCTCTTGAATGTGACACATGCACAGCAAGGCAACACCATCTTAAGTTGCTAATGACTACCCACTTGGTTTAATTAAAATGGCGTTGTATAGTGTATTCTTACATGGCCTGACTGCCTAACTATTGCTTCCTCTGGACCTGATATATGTACAAGTGCACAGACTAACACACACACACACACACACACACACACACACACACACACACACACACACATACACACACACACACACACACACACACACACACCGCACACACACACACACGCACACACACACGCACACACACACACACACACACACACACACACGTACACACCACACACACACGCACACACACACACACACACACATACACACACACACACACACATACGTACACACACAGTCCCAGATACACTGCGGTAATCTACGTATGTTTGCCTATGTAGTGTATGTACTTGAATGTATGTTTGTGTACGTACAGTATGTTTGCTAACTATGAAATTTTTCTTCTTTCTAGTTAAGTGCAAAAGAAATTGACAGTTGCTTTGATCTAGCTGTATCTAGACATGGTGGTGTACAATCTGTAAGTGTGTATGTACGTGTGTGTGTGTGTGTGTGTGTGTGTGTGTGTGTGTGTGTGTGTAGAGTAGTGTGTTGATGTCTATTATGCTTGTTACTTCCTCCACAGAGCTGGCTACGTGACATGAGTCAGTATTTTCAGCAAAAATTTGCCAAGGGAACGCGTGATGCTATAGGTTTGCTGGTTTAAACACACGTACACATGTACACACACACACACACACACACACACACACACACACACACACACACACACACACACACACACACACACACACATGTGCACACACACACACACACACACACACACACATGTGCACACACCAGTGTTTATGGTAATGGTAATTAGTAATTGTAATCAGTTGTAATTAGGTATACATTTGCCTGTAATGGTGATGTAATTGTAATGGAGGTGTTTTAATCTCAGAATAGTCATAATGGTACATAGGTGGTATTCTTTTGCTATTTGAATCAAATTGCACAATTTCCATGCAACTACTCTGATGTATATTGTTTATGTCTGTGGATAAATTTTGCCCCCTAAGAAGGTATATTTTGGCTAGTTTAAGATTGTTTTCTGTGTTACAGTAAACCGAGTGTCTGGTAGAAATGGAAAAATTACATCAAAGTATAATGCACATACAATCAAATGAGAAAGTAATCTTGAACTATAGCCAAAATATACCTTCTTAGGCGGCAAAATATATCCACAGACATAAACAATATACATCAGAGTAGTTGCATGGAAATTGTGCAATTCGATTCAAATAGCAAAAGAATACCAACTACCATAATGATTATGACTATTCTGAGACTGAAACAGCTCCATTACAATTGCATCACCATTACAGGCAAATGCATACCTAATTACCATTACCACAACACTGATGCACGTACATTGAAGCTTCTCTAAACCGAACCCTTTGTAATCTGGAACCATCTTAAAACTGGACGTGTTTTCAAGTCCTGCTCTCTATATTTGCTGTACATCAAGACCCACCCTAATCCGGAAACCTCCCTAAACTGGACCATTTCTTTAGTCCTGAAGCTGTTCGATTTAGAGTGGTTTCACTGTATATACATACCTAGTATAATAAGTCTGTCTGACCGCTCGTTGCACAAGGTTGATTGCACTTTTATACAGGCCCTTCACCAAATCTCCTCAGTTCTCTCACAGACACTGTACTGCCGTTGTCTTACATAGGTTGATAGTGTCTATGGTAGTGATGGGTGATATTGGTTTTAATCGGCCCGGCACGATTATTGTCCAGCAAAAGTCACGATTATCACAATAATCATGCAGTACTAGAATCTTAAAGTGTGCATACGTGCGTACAGTACGTATGAGTCAATGCAACAAATCTAATGCAATTTTGGCATGTCTAATCAAACATTTTGCTAACACTTGAATTGGAAAGATGTGATAAATGGATACGTGCAACGATTATCTCAGTGATATTCACGCTGTCAAGCATCACTGCTATGGTCTATGGTAGTAGGAATCTTTTGTGGGAGAAATCCTTTGTGGACGAAAGTCAAAGGTCAATTGAAATGAGTTTCTTCGCAAATTTCAAAGGGGATGGTGCAGTTTTGTTCGTGATCAGTTGACTGCTAACCGTTTTCCTCATGAAATTTGCTATCTCTACACTGGGCCAATTGCCATGCAGGTGAGTTCTCTAGTGAAGGATTCCCGCGGAACAGGGTATTACGGTTTGGCCTAGTGTTGCCATTGCTTGTTAGTCTTGTTCATTATTGATGAACCTATGCTTGCGTTGTGCTCTAGCTACCTCTTTTGCCCTCAAAACATTTGGTGCTTGAGCAATAGGCCAGCTTCTGCCCTAACCATCTCACTGGTCGAGTGTTACATGCACACAGCGAGGCAAGTCCTACTACTGTATAATTAATACAGTACTGTTATTTGATTGTTTATGTTATACGCTTTGCAATAAATGATTGAAATACAGTCAAAATCCTTTAACAGGAAACTGCTTAGGATGAAATACCTTTTAACATGAAATGCTGGCCAAATCTAATTGTTGATCCAAGTATATTGCATAGTGCTGTTTACGTGAAATACGTTTAAGATGAAATTTCAGGGTGGTCGTGGTCCACTGAGTTTTGTGTTAACGAGGTTTGACAGTACGCTGCAAACACAAGTGGACACACACACACACACACATACGCGTACACACATACAGAAGGTCTTAAGCATACTAAAATAGAGGTCTGTATTATATTTTATACAGTTCTGCAAACTTGCACATACGAATGTACCAACACACACACACACACACACACACACACACACACACACAAACACACACACACACACACACACACACACACACACACACACACACACACACACACACTCACACACACGCATACACACACACACACACACACATACATGTGTACATGCATGCACTCACAATGATGGAAAGCACTTGATCACAATTGTATTCAGAATATTCTCATTGTTTATTCATTAATTAATTCATTATTCATGGATTAATGTGGGCATACAATGGTATGAATAGTTTTGTGTGATTGTTTGCATTTCAGAATCTCCTGTTAGCATGTACTCAGTAGCATGTGTTGTGAATGTGTAGACTTAGTTGACCCATATCTCCACCAGATCTGTGTAGATGTCTTCGTATGTCCTGCGATTATTGCCACACCATCTAACCTCTATGTTATCCGCAGTGGAAGGTATGTCTCTGTGGAACCAGCCGTACCTCTCACAACACTTGTTCCCTGCTATAGTGCAGCCCTCACCGTCCCACAGCGGGTCCTCCCAGGCTGTTTTGTGGGATGTAGTGTTTACAAATCCTGCCTCGCAGTAATAATGGTTGTCAACAAAGGACGGGATGCTTGCTAGGAGTCCTGGTATGTTTGCACAAGGACAGAACTCCCCTGTTGCCTCATTATCCCTCACAGCATAAGTCCACAGGTGACGACGTGGTGATCCAGTAGTGATGGAGATACCGTCTACATAGAGGTCATCAATGCTTTGGGCATGGTAATATGCTGGACCAAACGCATTCGTTCGTCCAAACTGGTATCCCCTGACCCTCCCACACACATCAGTGTAATTCTTAGTACCAGTGTGGTAGGTTATGGAGGTGCATCTGTTGTCCACTCTCCTCCCGCAAGCTCTCTGATTGGTTGTACTGTTGTGTACTTGTGTGAGTTGAGGGGGACACACGGCTCCCTGTTGATCCATGTTGATATAGGCCACCCGTCTCCAGTTCCTCTTCAGTCCACAGAGTGAGCGAGGTGCTTCGCAGTAGGTGAGGGTGGGGGAGGATCCTTGGAGGACAAGGTAGTACCCCGAGACACAAGTGTGGTCAGCTTGGAATATGTCCTCACAAGATTTGGCTGGTTGTAGAATCCCGAGTGTTGTACGCTGACACTTGGCATAGTTATTGCTCACTAGTGCTTTGTAAGCATCTTCTCTCAAATAGATTTGTGATTTGAGGGCTTGAATGGAGTTTTGAATTTGTTTAGTTTCATGAAAGAGTTCTTGTCTCACCTCTTGTTTGATGGTGTCCTTCAGTTCGGTGTATTCTTCTGTAGTGAGTGTGGTATCTCCATTGCTCCCCTTCTCTCCTCTGTCCCCCTTCACTCCTTGCTCTCCTCTCACTCCTGGTGGTCCTCTGTAGCCGTGATATCCTCTGGGACCAGTATTTCCAGTTGGTCCCATGGGACCAGGTTGTCCGAACACATCCAGCTGTATTTTGCCAGTTCCACACAAGTGTTGTGTGTTGTTTGTTCCATTGATAAAAGTTTGAGTGCTGACTCCTCTTCCAAGGAGCACTAGTATAACAAATCTAATCTCTCCTCGCATCTTTCCACTGCACGCACTCTTCAAAGTTTGCAGTAGTCTTTTATGCCTACCCTAATAGGATTGTGGTTTTATTTGATTGTATGTGCATTTTGTGTGGTTTGTAATTAGGTACTGAAATACACTGTAAACATGTGTGGACACACACACACACACACACCACACACACACACACACACACACGCACGCATGCACGCACACACACACACACACACCACACACACGCACACACACAGACCATGGATAATGGATTACGTAGGGAAAGGTATGGATTGGAAACTTCACGCCTACACAAAAATATCTGTGTTAGGAAAAATGGCTGGCGGTTTAGCACTGAAAGGTTTGCTAGTCACAATTTCGATCACGTAGCCCCAAGTTTGCTATACCCATTCTAATACAACGTCTCATCTTTATAACTGATAGCTGATTCCTAATCAATATAACCAATTTTGGAGGGTACAAACACGATATATTGCTGTCACACCTGATAAACAAGTTATGTTGTCTACCCCACCAAAGAATTGCTACGACAACTAGTAGTACCAACAAGAGGCATATATCCAAACTACGATGATATTGAGAACAGAAATCAGTAGGTCAAAAACTCGTGTCATAAAGCTGCAGTGGCCAACACATGTGAAAGGACCACAAAGTGGTAATACACTCGGTATTATACGGAATTGATTGGGATTTCTTGTTCAAACACTAGTGTCATGCACAATACAAGGGAAAAACTACTTGGAGCAAGCAATAAACATCCTAAGAACAAAATTGTCTTCTTCGCAGTTTCTTTTTGTACGTCACTGGCAAATAGATCACAAAATGTTTCCGAAACACGGTATAACAAAAGAATGGCCATTGTTCATGATTTAATATGGTTTTTAGCCGTGTACAATCTCTGTAGACTGTCATATAGCAATATATATCGATCACACCAGAAGTACACAACTATGACACGAATATAAACACCAGACGCAATATCACTTCGATAGTAAAAGGTCACGTGTTTCCAATCCCTACCTTTCCCTAGTCTCGTCAACCAGACCCTAGTTCACCTACCGATCTTCTATTGGCCATTTTATTTAGGCGAAAGGATCTGGGAAATAACACTACCCAAACTGTTGCACAGGGGGCGGAGTCAAATTTATTGTCAGATGATCGCTGAAGACAGTTATGGTTGCGCTAATTACAGTAGTGTCCTTGAACGGAAGCCTAACCATAAATTATTACGCACGTGC
>CAUJGJ010000132.1:205000-222500 GCA_963170055.1 Halisarca cf. caerulea
AAGCTCTCTGATTGGTTGTAGTGTTGTGTACTTGTGTGAGTTGAGGGGGGCACATGGCTCCCTGTTGATCCATGTTGATGTAGGCCACTAGTCTCCAGTTCCTCCTCAGTCCACAGAGGGAGCGAGGTGCTTCACAGTAGGTGAGGGCGGAGGAGGATCCTTGGAGGACGAGGTAGTACCCCGAGAGGCAAGTATGGTCAGCTTGGAATATGTCCTCACAAGATTTGGCTGGTTGTAGAATCCCGAGTGTTGTGTACTGACACTTGGCATAGTTATTGCTCACTAGTGCTTTGTAAGCATCTTCTCTCAAGTAGATTTGAGATTTGAGGGCTTTAACGGAGTTTTCAATTTGTTTAATTTGTTGAAAGAGTTTTTCACTGACCTGTTGTTGGATAGTCTCCTTTAGTTTATTATATTCTTCTGTAGTGAGTGATGTATCTCCATTACCATTTCCACACAACTGTTGTGTGTTGTCTGTTCCATTGTTACAAATTTGAGTGTCAACTCCTCTTCCAAGGAGCACCAGTAGAACGAGGGCAATCTCTCCTCTCATTTTGCCACTTAACTCACTTTTCAGTCTTTACAGAAGGTCTTAACCAAACCAAGATAGAATTTCAGAAAATTTATACAGTTCTTAAATTATTTATATTGTGTGCTTTTCTATTAATTATTGAAATGCTTACACTTTAGACCAAAGTGGGCGGGCACACACACACACACACACACACACACACACACACACACAATGACATACACACACACACACACACACACACACACACACACACACACACACACACACACACACATACACACACACACACACACACACACACACACACACTTGCAACTTGCAACTTTTAATACCACAGCCTACACCCCTTTTGGTGAGCCACCAGACATCAGTGAGGGAGAGACCCACTTGATATGGGCCCAGCTACCTCCACCATCCCTGATGACCCCCTCGTACAATCAGGGGTTGCTCATCTGTGAGGTTGCAAGCCCCACAAGGTGGGTAGGGCTGGGCTTCAGCTGAAGAGCGGTGGCGTGTCCACCTACGTAACTCACAGCAGCAGTGTTCCCAAGCCTAAACTCGTTAATATCCTGGCTAATAGCATCTAGGGTACCAGCCAATGACCAGCACCCTGCTAAGAGTCTGATAAAGAATACCCACGTCATATTTAATGTTTCCAGTGGTTGAGGCTGACATGTATGATTTCACCTGTAAGCTGCTGAGTGTCCCAGTTTTCATCCTTCTAAATGCACCACTTGCTGGCAACCAGCTTAAGCTCTTAGAGAGATTACTATTCAGCCCCTCACACCAACTGGACACACACACACACACACACACACACACACACACATACACACACACACACACACACACACACTCACTCACTCACTCACTGGCAGAGTTGGTGCAGGTACGTCATTGAGTACTTCAGTACATTCTTGGGCACATTACTGGGCCTTGTGTAGTAAGGGGCCAGGACCTGACAGTACACTGCACAGAGAATACGTGTGTAAGTATGTATATGTGTACATCACACACACTCTCTCTCTCACACACACACATGTATATGTACATGCATGTACTCACAATGAAGGAAATCACTTGATCACAACTGTATTCAGAATAATTTCATTGTTTATTCATTAATTCATTATACATGGATTAATGTGAGCATACAATGGTATGAATAGTTTTGTGTGATTGTTTGCACTTCAGAATCTCCTGTTAACATGTGCTCAGTAGCATGTGTTGTAAATGTGTAGACTTAGTTGACCCATATCTCCACCAGATCTGTGTAGATGTCTTTTGTTCAGGGGTGATTGCTGTACCATCTCACGTCTATGTTATAGATTGGCAGATGACAGTTCACTTTATATCCCTGATAAGGGAGTCCCACACTGGACTCAGTGGGTACACTGAGTCCAGGTTGTATCTGTTAATACTGTGTCCATGATTATTACACAGGACCAAACACATTCGTTGATCCGTACTGGTATCCCCTGACCCTCCCACAGACGTCAGTGTAGTTCTTAGTACCAGTGTGGTAGGTTATGCAGGAGCAGCTGTTGTTCACTGTCCTCCCACAAGCTCTCTGTTTGATGGCAGTGTTGTGCACTTCTGTGAGTTGAGGGGGACACACGGCTCCCTGTTGGTCCATGTTGAAGTAGGCCACTATAGTAGACTTGTAATTTCAGACCTTAAATGCAGTTTTCCATTGGTTTTATGGTGAAAGAGTTCATGTCTAACCTCTTGTTTGATGGTCTCCCTCAGTTTGGTGTATTCTTCTGTAGTGAGTGTGGTATCTCCATTTCTCCCCTTCTCTCCTCCATCCGCTTTACTCCTAGCTCAACTGTCACTCCCAGCAGTCCTCTGTAGCCGCGATATCCTCTGGGACCAGTATTTCCTGTTGGTCCCATGGGACCAGGTTGTCCGAACACATCCAGCTGTATTTTCCCATTTCCACACAAGTGTTGTGTGTTGTCTGTTCCATTGATACAAGTTTGAGTGTTGACTCCTCTTCCAAGGAGCACAAGTAGAAGGAGGGTGATCTCTCGCCTCATCTTGCCACTACAGAAGGTCTTAACCATACCAAATTAGAATTGTATTATATTATATCCAGTTCCTTGAATATTTATATTGTGTGGTTGGCAATTAATTATTTAATGCATATGCTGTAAGTCCAAGTGGGTGGACACACACACACACACACACACACACACACACACACACACACACACACACACACACACACACACACACACACACACACACACACACACACACTGGACACACACATAAACGTGGGTACAGGTACTCACAATGAGGTAAAGCACTTAGTCCCAAGTGTATTCAGAATAAATTCATTGTTTATTCATTAATTAATTCATTATACATGGATTAATGTGAGCATACCATGATATGAATAGTTTTGGGTGATTGTTTGCACTTCAGATTTCCTGTTAACATGTGCTCAGTAGCATGTGTTGTGAATGTGTAGACTTAGTTGACCCATATCTCCACCAGATCTGTATAGATGTCTTCAGTTGTCCTTTGATAATTGCTGCACCATCTGACCTCTATGTTGTCGGTAGTGGGAGGTATGTCTCTGTGGAACCAGCCGTACCTCTCACAACACTTGTTCCCGGCTATAGTGCAGCCCTCACCGTCCCACAGCGGGTCCTCCCAGGCTGTTTTGTAGGATGCAGCATTTGTAAACCCAGCCTCGCAGTAATAGTGGTTGTCAACAAACGATGGGATGCTCACTTGGAGTCCTGGTATGTTTCCACAAGGACAGAACGCCCCTCTGACCTCGTTATTCCTCACAGCATATGTCCACAGGTGACGACGTGGTGATCCAGTAGTGATGGAGATGCCGTCTACATAGGGTCCATTGATATCGTATTCATGGTTGTATGCTGGACCAAACGCATTCATTTGTCCAAACTGGTATCCCCTGACCCTCCCACACACATCAGTGTAGTTCTTAGTACCAGTGTGGTAGGTTACGGAGGTACAGCTTCTGTTCACTGTCCTCCCACAAGCTCTCTGATTGGTTACAGTGTTGTGTATTTGTGTGAGTTGAAGGGGACACATGGCTCCCTGTTGATTCATGTTGATGTAGGTCACTAGTCTCCAGTTCCTCCTCAGTCCACAGAGGGAGCGAGGTGCTTCACAGTAGATGAGGGTGGGGGAGGATCCTTGGAGGACAAGGTAGTACCCCGAGACACAAGTGTGGTCAGCTTGGAATATGTCCTCACAAGATTTGGCTGGTTGTAGAATCCCAAGTGTTGTACGCTGACACTTGGCATAGTTATTGTTGACTAGTGCTTTGTAAGCATCTTCTCTCAAATGGATTTGTGATTTGAGGGCTTGAATGGAGTTTTGAATTTGTTTAGTTTCCTGAAAGAGTTCTTGTCTAACCTCTTGTTTGATGGTGTCCTTTAGTTTGATGTATTCTTCTGTAGTGAGTGTGGTATCTCCATTGCTCCCCTTCTCTCCTCTGTCCCCCTTCACTCCTTGCTCTCCTCTCGCTCCTGGTGGTCCTCTGTAACCACGATATCCTCTGGGACCAGTATTTCCAGGTGGTCCTATAGGACCAGGTTGTCCGAACACATCCAGCTGTATTTTGCCAGTTCCACACAAGTGTTGTGTGTTGTTTCTTCCATTGATACAAGTTTGAGTGTTGACTCCTCTTCCAAGAAGCACCAGTAGAAGAAGTATGATCTCTCCTCTCATTTGACCACTACAGAAGGTCTTAGCATACCAAATTAGAATTCTAGTTATAGGGCAGCAAACGTATGATAAGGCCAATAATCATAATATATATTGTGTGTGTGTGTATACTGTGCATATTGTATATAAAACTTGTCTTTACTTACCAAAATCGGCTTCTAGTTGCCCAGTGGTAACTATATCCCTCTCATCTTTCCACTGCAGAAAGTCTTAACATACCAAGATAGAATTGTAGTTGCCGAGTGGCAAACGTAAGCGAGGCCAATGATCGTGATATGTATATACGGTACACATGTATGTACGTATGCACGTACAGTGAAGCTTCTCCTAACCAAACCCTCTGTAATCTAGAACCCTCTCTAAACTCGGCGTGGTTTCAAGTCCTGCTCTCTTTACTTGCTGTACATACAGAACCTCCCTAACCCGGAAACCTCTCTAAACTGGACCATTTCTTTGGTCCTGTAAGTGTTTGGTGTAGAGAGGTTTCATTGTATATGACTATTATTATAAGTCTGTCTAACTGCTCATTGCACAGGTTGATTGCACATTTATGCAAGCCCTTCACCAAATCTCCTCAGTTCTCTCACAGACACTGCGGTTGTCTTACATAGGTTGATGGTGTCTATGGTAGTGATGGGCAATATTGGTTTTAATCAGCCACGATTATTGTCCAACAAATTCACAATTATCACGATAATCATACAGTACTGGAATCCTAAAGTATATGTGTAAAAATCACAAATCTCTTTAAATAGTTGGGTATGTCTAATTTATTATTATGCTGACACTTGAATTGAAAAGAGGTGATAAAGGGATATGTGCAACAATTATCCTGATATTCACGATGTCAAGCATCACTGCCAATATGATTATCATTGGAAAAAATATCACAATTGTCACGATTATCACAATTATTGCCCAACCCTGGTCTATGGTAGCAGGAATCTTTTGTGGGAGAAATTCTTTGGAGACGAAACTCAAAGGGCATTTAAAATGAGTTTCTTTGCAAATTTCAAAGGGGATGGTGTGTGGTTATGCTCGTGAACAGTCGACCAGTGAAGGTTTTCCTCATGAAATTTGCTATCTCTACACTGGGCCAATTGCCATGCAGGGGAGTTCTCTAGTGAAGGATTCCCACGGAACAGGGTATTACGGTTTGGCCTAGTGTTGTCATTGCTTATTACTCTTTTTCATTATTACGTCCCAATGCTTGCGTTGTGCTCTAGCTACCTCTCTTGCCCTCAAAGCATTTAATGCTTGGACAGCAGGCCAGATTCTGCCCTAATCATCCCTATAGTAGAGCGATGTAAGCACAGAGCGAGTCAAGGCTCATGCACAATGAGTACTCCTAGTACAGTATAATTAATACGGTACTGTTATTTGATTGTTTATTTTATGTGGTTAGCAATAAATAATTATTATTGAAATACAGTCAAACTTCTTTAAGATGAATTGTTCAATCAGTTTTGCGGCAGCCCCTATATTGTTTTCATTTGGACTTCCGGTGTGTAACGCTCGTCCAATATATATATATATATATATATATATAATATGGATTTGAAGAAAACAATTGCCAAATATGGCAATTGTTTTCAAAACAATTGTCCAGTTACAATAAACAGTATGTTCTATGAATGTTCAGCTGTGCACTTACCCTTCAATGCTTTGCAAGTGATTCGAGTGCATGGGGCGGCAGCCCCCACGAGTTTTTAACTCGAATTACTTGTTTAGTTGTGTGTACCTGAAGAAGCCCAAGTGGGTGAAACATTGTACAATTGAATGATTGTTGATGAAAATTGTGACATGCGTTATCTGTCCAAAGTTAAAACGTATCCTAATTCTTTAACATGAAACTGCTTAAGATGAAACTGCTTAACACACATATCTTTAAACATGAAATGCCGTCCAAATCCAAGTGCCGATCCAAGCATAACACGTAGTACTGTTTTTTTGATATACTTTTTAAAGTGAAATTTGTGTTAATGAGGTTTGACGACACACACACACACACACACACACACACACACACACACACACACACACACACACACACACACACAACACACACACCACACACACACACACACACACACAACACACACGCACACACACACACACAACACACACACACACACACACACAACACACACACAACACACACACACAACACACACACGCAAATTTGTGTGTACATGCATGTACTCACAATAAGGGAAAGCACTTGATCATGACTATATTCAGAATATTTTAATTGTTTATTCATTAATTAATTCAGTATACATGGATTAATGTGAGCATACAATGGTGTGAATAGTTTTGTGCGATTGTTTGCACTTCAGAATCTCCTGTTAACATGTACTCAGTAGCATGTGTTGTGAATGTGTAGACTTAGTTGACCCATATCTCCACCAAATCTGTATAGATGTCTTCATATGTCCTGAGTTCATTGCCACACCATCTAACCTCTATCTCATCCACAGTGGGAGGTATGTCTCTGTGAAACCAGCCGTACCTCTCACAACACTTGTTTCCTGCTATAGTGCACCCCTCACCGTCCCACAACGGGTCCTCCCAGGCTGTTTTGTGGGATGTAGTGTTTACAAACCCAGCCTCGCAGTAGTAGTGGTTGTCAACAAAGGACGGTATGCTCACTGGGAGTCCTGGTATGTTTGCACAAGGACAGAATGCCCCTGTTGCCTCATTCATCCTCACAGCATATGTCCACAGGTGACGACGTGGTGATCCAGTAGTGATGGAGATACCGTCTACATAGAGGTCATCAATGCCTTGTTCTTTGTAATATGCTGGACCAAATGCATTCATTTGTCCAAACTGGTATCCCCTGACCCTCCCACACACATCAGTGTAGTTCTTACTACCAGTGTGGTAGGTTATGGAGGAACAGCTGCTGTCCACTCTCCTCCCGCAAGCTCTCTGACTGGTTGCAGTGTTGTGTACTTGTGTGAGTTGAGGGGGACACACGGCTCCCTGTTGATCTATGTTGATGTAGGTCACTAGTCTCCAGTTCCTCCTCAATCCACAGAGGGAGCGAGGTGCTTCACAGTAGATGAGGGTGGGGGAGGATCCTTGGAGGACAAGGTAGTACCCCGAGACACAAGTGCGGTCAGCTTGGAATATGTCCTCACAAGATTTGGCTGGTTGTAGAATCCCGAGTGTTGTGCGCTGACACTTGGCATAGTTATTGCTAGCTAGTGCTTTGTAAATGTCTTCTCTCAAATATATTTGTGATTTGAGGGCTTGAATGGAGTTTTGAATTTGTTTAATTTCCAAAAAGATTTCTTGTCTAACCTCTTGTTTGATGGTGTCCTTTATTTTAGTGTATTCTTCTGTAGTGAGTGTGGTATCTCCATTGCTCCCCTTCTCTCCTCTGTCCCCCTTCACTCCTTGCTCTCCTCTCGCTCCTGGAGGTCCTCTGTAGCCGTGATATCCTCTGGGACCAGTATTTCCAGTTGGTCCCATGGGACCAGGTTGTCCAAACACATCCAGCTGTATTTTGTTCCACACAAGTGTTGTGTGTTGTCTGTTCCATTGATACAAGTTTGAGTGCTGACTCCTCTTCCAAGGAGCACCAGTAGAACAAGGGTGATCTCTCCTCTCATCTTTCCTCTACACTCGACTCTTCAAAGTTTACTGTAGTTCTGTATGCCTACCCAAATAGGATTGTGGCGTGTGTATTTGATTGTATGTGCATTTTGTGTGATTTGTAATTAGGTAATGAAATACACTGTAGACATGTGTGGATGCACACACGCACACACACGCACACGCACATGCACACACACACACACACACACACACACACACACACACACACACACACACACACACACACACACACACACACACACACACACACACACACACACACACACACACACACACACACACACACACACATACCAGGATTCCATCCAGTTAGGGAGCGGGCTGGGGGGAAACTTCCACCCCAAAATTTTCATCCTAGATAGGATTCTATCCAGTGGGGGGCAGGGGGATGCTTCCACATGTAAACCAAACTCTCCAGCTTTCACCCCCAAAAATCCCAACTGCAAATTGCTTTTACCGAAAGGCATTCTCTATCCGCACCCCAGCCTGAGCATTGACATGCCTAGCTCGATCCCAAACACTTTGACAAACGAATGTTTCATTGAAGAAAAAACAGGAATCGGACAGAATCACCAATTTGTACGGCCATGCAGGCCAAACAAGAGATCAGGTCCCTACACGGCAGAAGTAAATTAAATCAACCTCGCTTCACTCGGTAACTAGAAATATTGTCTACCAAGAAGTTTTGCACTAATCCTTTAAAATTTGTATTTTCATTTCTCATATTATAATACATGAACTACTCCTGCAACCGTATAGTACACAATTGACATTCCTGGAAACATATTGTTCACAGTCATTGCTCAACACAACACACACATTGTTGAGTTGAGCAGTGACTGTGAACAATATGTTCATATATATATATATATATATATATATATATATATATATATATATATATTCATATATATTGTCATATATATCATGTGAATGGCTGCATTACAACACACACATGCAATGTAGCAATTCACATGATACGACAATGTGTACGGTGTGGCATAGCAGGTGACCTGCTAGCTGTACTATAATAGCCTTTACTTACTGTAGCATGTGGTATCAACACTGTGGCCACATGCATGCATGCAAGGAAACACCACATTTTGTAATGGTAGTTTGAAAACTAGTGTGTCAGACAAGCTAGAAACGACTAAAAAGAGCACAAAGCATGCATGCATGAATGTAGTAGAAGAGCATTACAGTGCTCTCCGTAGAACCACATGTGCAGGTTAGCCTAGTGCAAGTGCATGCTGGGTGGCAATTGGAGAAAAGTGTTGGGATTAATTGTATGATTGATTAGCATACTGGTGGCTTCAGATTAAAGGGATTTCTATGATGGGGGTTTCCTGGCAACCAGGAAACAATGGAGCTATGCCCCTGCACACACACACACACACACACACACACACACACACACACACACACACACACACACACACACACACGCACACACACACGTGCGCGTGTGCGCACACACATGCACACACACACGCACACACACACACATGCACACACACACACACACACACACACACACACACACACACACACACACACACACACACACACACACACACACGCACACACACGTGCGCGTGTGCGCACACACATGCACAAAAACACGCACACACACACACATGCACACACACACACACACACACACACACACACACACACACACACACACACACACACACAGCACGCACACACGCACACACACACACACACACACGCACGCACACACACACGTACGCGTGTGCGCACACACATGCACACACACACGCGCATGCACACACACACACACACATGCACATGCACACACACACACACACACACACACACACACACACACACACACACACACACACATGCACACACAACGTGTCTGTGTATGCACATGCACTCACAATGAGGAAAAGCACTTGATCACAACTGTATTTAGAAAATTTCTTTGTTTATTCATTAATTAATTATACCTGGATTTATGTGAGCATACAATATTATGAATAGTTTTGTGTGATTGTTTGCATTTCAGCTTCTACTGTTAACATGTACTCAGTACCATGTGTTGTGAATGTGTAGACTTAGTTGACCCATATCTCCACCAGATCTGTGTAGACATCTTCGCTTGTTCTGGGTTGATTGCTGCACCATCTAACCTCTATGTTGTCTGTAGTAGGAGGTATGTCTCTGTGGAACCAGCCGTACCTCTCACAACACTTGTTCCCGGCTATAGTGCAGCCCTCACCGTCCCACAATGGGTCCTCCCAGGCTGTTTTACCATATGTTGTGTTCACAAATCCCGCCTCACAGTAATAGTGGTTGTCAACAAACGATGGGATGCTCACTCTGACTCCTGGTATATTTCCACAAGGACAGAATCCCCCTCTTGTCTCGTCATTCCTCACAGCATATGTCCACAGGTGACGACGTGGTGATCCAGTAGTGATGGAGATGCCATCTACATAGGGTCCATTGATATCGTATCCAAAGTAATATGCAGGACCAAACGCATTCATTCGTCCAAACTGGTATCCCCTGACCCTCCCACACACATCAGTGTAGTTCTTACTACCAGTGTGGTAGGTTATGGAGGAGCAGCTGCTGTTCACTGTCCTCCCGCAAGCTCTCTGATTGGTTGCAGTGTTGTGTACTTGTGTGAGTTGAGGGGGGCACACTGCTCCCTGTTGATCCATGTTGATGTAGGCCACCCGTCTCCAGTTCCTCTTCAGTCCACAGAATGAGCGAGGTACTTCACAGTAGGTGAGGGTGGGGGAGGATCCTTGGAGGACAAGGTAGTACCCCGAGACACAAGTGTGGTCAGCTTGGAATATGTCCTCACAAGATTTGGCTGGTTGTAGAATCCCGAGTGTTGTGCGCTGACACTTGGCATACTTATTGCTCACTAGTGCTTTGTAAGCATCTTCTCTCAAATAGATTTGCGATTTGAGGGCTTTAACAGAGTTTTGAATTTGTTTTATTTCCTGAATTTCCTGAATATTTCTTGTTTGATGGTGTCCTTTATTTTAGTGAATTCTTCTGTAGTGAGTGTGGTATCTCCATTCCTCCCCCTCTCTCCTCTGTCCCCCTCATTCCTTGCTCTCCTCTCACTCCTGGAGGTCCTCTGTAGCCAGGATATCCTCTGGGACCAGTATTTCCTGTTGGTCCCATGGGACCAGGTTGTCCGAACACATCCAGCTGTATTTTGCCAGTTCCACACAAGTGTTGTGTGTTGTCTGTTCCATTGATACAAATTTGAGTGTTGACTCCTCTTCCAAGGAGCACCAGTAGAACAAGGGTGATCTCTCCTCTCATCTTTACACTCGACTCTTCAGTGTTTACTGAAGCTCTTTATGCCTACCCTAATACAGTTGTGGTGGGTTTATTTGATTGTACGTACACTTTGTGTGCTTTGTGCTTAGTTAATGAACTATATTATAAACATGTATAGGTGAACACACACACACGCACGCACGCACGCACGCACACACACACACACACACACACACACGCACACACACACACACACATACACACACACACACACACACACAAACGTGGGTACAGGTACTCACAATGAGGGAAAGCACTTAGTCCCAAGTGTATTCAGAATATTTTCAGTCTTTATTCATTAATTAATTCATTATACATGGATTAATGTGAGCATACAATGGTATGAATAGTTTTGTGTGATTGTTTGCATTTCAGAATCTACTGTTAACATGTGCTCAGTAGCATGTGTTGTGAATGTGTAGAGTTAGTTGACCCATATCTCCACCAGATCTGTGTAGATGTCTTCGTGTGTCCTAAGATAATTGCTGCACCACCTGACCTCTATGTCATCCGCAGTGGGAGGTATGTCTCTGTGGAACCATCCGTACCTCTCACAACACTTGTTCCCTGCTATAGTGCAGCCCTCACCATCCCACAATGGGTCCTCCCAGGCTGTTTTGTGGGATGCAGCATTTGTAAACCCTGCCTCGCAGTAGTAGTGGTTGTCAACAAAAGGTGGGATCTGTACTCTGACTCCTGGTATGTTTCCACAAGGACAAAACTCCCCATTAGTCTCATTCATCCTCACAGCATAAGTCCACAGGTGACGACGTGGTGATCCAGTAGTGATGGAGATGCCATCTACATAGGGTCTGTTGATATCGTGTCCTTGGTAATATGCAGGCCCAAATGCATTCATTCGTCCAAACTGGTATCCCCTGACCCTCCCACACACGTCAGTGTAGTTCTTACTACCAGTGTGGTAGGTTATGGAGGAACAGCTGCTGTTCACTGTCCTCCCACAGGCTCTCTGATTGGTTGTACTGTTGTGTACTTGTGTGAGTTGAGAGGGACACACGGCTCCCTGTTGATTCATGTTGATGAAGGTCACTAGTCTCCAGTTCCTCCTCAGTCCACAGAGATAGCGAGGTGCTTCACAGTAGGTGAGGGTGGGGGAGGACCCTTGGAGGACGAGGTAGTACCCTGAGAGGCAAGTATGGTCAGCTTGGAATATGTCCTCACAAGATTTGGCTGGTTGTAGAATCCCGAGTGTTGTGTACTGACACTTGGCATAGTTATTGCTCACTAGTGCTTTGTAAGCATCTTCTCTCAAGTAGATTTGTGATTTGAGGGCTTTAACGGAGTTTTCAATTTGTTTAATTTGTTGAAAGAGTTTTTCACTGACCTGTTGTTGGATAGTCTCCTTTAGTTTATTATATTCTTCTGTAGTGAGTGATGTATCTCCATTACCATTTCCACACAACTGTTGTGTGTTGTCTGTTCCATTGATACAAGTTTGAGTGTCAACTCCTCTTCCAAGGAGCACCAGTAGAACGAGGGCAATCTCTCCTCTCATTTTGCCACTTGACTCACTTTTCAGTCTTTACAGAAGGTCTTAACCAAACCAAAATAGAATTTCAGAAAATTTATACAGTTCTTTAATTATTTATATTGTGTGCTTTTCTATTAATTATTGAAATGCTTACACTTTAGACCAAAGTGGGCGGGCACACACACACACACACACACACACACACACACACACACACACACACACACACATGCACACACACACACACACACACACACACACACACACACACACACACACACACACACACACACACACACAATGACATACACACACACACACACACACACACACACACACACACACACACACACACACATACACACACACACGCACACACACACACACACACACACACACACACACACACACACACACACACACACACATGCACACACACACACACACACACACACACACACACACACACACACACAATGACATACACACACACACACACACACACACACACACACACACACACACACACACACACACACATACACACACACACGCACACACGCACACACACACACACACACACACACACACACACACACACACACACACACACTTGCAACTTGCAACTTTTAATACCACAGCCTACACCCCTTTTGGGCCCCAAAGGGGCCCAAAAGGGGTGAGCCACCAGACATCAGTGAGGGAGAGACCCACTTGATATGGGCCCAGCTACCTCCACCATCCCTGATGACCCCCTCGTACAATCAGGGGTTGCTCATCTGTGAGGTTGCAAGCCCCACAAGGTGGGTAGGGCTGGGCTTCAGCTGAAGAGCGGTGGCGTGTCCACCTACGTAACTCACAGCAGCAGTGTTCCCAAGCCTAAACTCGTTAATATCCAGGCTAATAGCATCTAGGGTACCAGCCAATGACCAGCACCCTGCTAAGAGTCTGATAAAGAATACCCACGTCATATTTAGTGTTTCCAGTAGTTGAGACTGACATGTATGATTTCACCTGTAAGCTGCTGAGTGTCCCAGTTTTCATCCTTCTAAATGCACCACTTGCTGGCAACCAGCTTAAGCTCTTAGAGAGATTACTATTCAGCCCCTCACACCAACTGGACACACACACACACACACACACACACACACACACACACACACACACACACTCACTCACTCACTCACTGGCAGAGTTGGTGCAGGTACGTCATTGAGTACTTTAGCACATTCTTGGGCACATTACTGGGCCTTGTGTAGTAAGGGGCCAGGACCTGACAGTACACTGCACAGAGAATACGTGTGTAAGTATGTATATGCGTACATCACACACACTCTCTCTCTCACACACACACATGTATATGTACATGCATGTACTCACAATGAAGGAAATCACTTGATCACAACTGTATTCAGAATAATTTCATTGTTTATTCATTAATTCATTATACATGGATTAATGTGAGCATACAATGGTATGAATAGTTTTGTGTGATTGTTTGCACTTCAGAATCTCCTGTTAACATGTGTTCAGTAGCATGTGTTGTAAATGTGTAGACTTAGTTGACCCATATCTCCACCAGATCTGTGTAGACCAGATCTGTGTAGATGTCTTTTGTTCAGGGATGATTGCTGCACCATCTCACGTCTATGTTGTCGGTAGTAGGAGATATGTCTCTGTGGAACCAGCCATACCACAATACTGATTCCCTGCTATAGTGCTGCCCTCACCATCCCACAATGGGTCCTCCCAGGCTGTTTTATTGAGTTGAGTGGTTACTAGTCCTGCCTCGCAGTAGTAATGGGTGTCAACGAATGATGGGATGTTTATTTGACTCAACTGTACGACGTTTCACCCATCACGGGCTTTATCAGGTACAAAAATGATCTGCACTAAAACTACAATAGTTATTGGCTAAAGCTAATGGCCAATCCATTGGTCACAAGAAGTGGCCAATCCATTGGCAGATGACAGTTCACTTTATATCCCTAATAAGGAAGTCCCACACTGGACTCAGTGGGTACACTGAGTCCAGGTTGTATCTGTTAATACTGTGTCCATGATTATTATACAGGACCAAACACATTCGTTGATCCGTACTGGTATCCCCTGACCCTCCCACACACGTCAGTGTAGTTCTTAGTACCAGTGTGGTAGGTTATGGAGGAGCAGCTGTTGTTCGCTGTCCTCCCACAGGCTCTCTGTTTGGTGGCAGTGTTGTGTACTTGTGTGAGTTGATAGGGACACACGGCTCCCTGTTGGTCCATGTTGATGTAGGCCACTATAGTAGACTTGTAATTTCAGACCTTGAATTGAGTTTTCCATTAGTTTTATGGTGAATGAGTTCTTGTCTAACCTCTTGTTTGATAGTCTCCCTCAGTTTAGTGTATTCTTCTGTAGTGAGTGAGGTATTTCCTTTGTTCCCCTTCTCTCCTCTGTCCCCCTCCTGGAGGTCCTCTGTAGCCGCGATATCCTTTGGGACCAGGACTCAAGTTGGTCGCATGGGACCAGGTTGTCCAAATACATCCAGCTGTACTTTGCCATTCATAAAAGTTTGAGTGCTGACTCCTCTTCCAAGGAGCACCAATAGAACAAGAGTTATCTCTCCTCTTATCTGGCCACTACAGGAGGTCTTAACCATACCAAATTAGAATTGTATTATATTTGATCCAGTTCCTTGAATATATTTATATTGTGTGGTTGGTAGTTAATTATTGACATGCATGTGCTGTAAGCCCAAGTGGGTGCACACACACACACACACACACACACACACACACACACACACACACACACACACACACACACACACACACACACACACACATACACACACACACACGCACACACACACACACGTGTGCAGGCACTCACAATAAGGGAAAGCACATAACCTTAACTTCATATTTTTATCACTGCATTCAGAATAAATTCATTGTTTAGATATATTCATTAATTACTTCATTATACATGGATTAATGTAAACATACAATGGTATTAAGAGTTTTGTGCGATTGTTTGCATTTCAGAATCTCCTGTTAACATGTACTCAGTAGCATGTGTTGTGAATGTGTAGAGTTAGTTGACCCATATCTCCACCAGATCTGTATAGACATCTTCGTTTGTCCTGGGATGATTGCTGCACCACCTGACCTCTATGTTGTCGGTAGTGGAAGGTATGTCTCTGTGGAACCAGCCGTACCTCTCACAACACTTGTTCCCGGCTATAGTGCAGCCCTCACCATCCCACAGCGGGTCCTCCCAGGCTGTTTTGTAGGATGCAGCATTTATAAACCCTGCCTCGCAATAGTAGTGGTTGTCAACAAAGGATGGGATGCTCACTGGGCGTCCTGGTATGTTTGCACAAGGACAGAATGCTCCTCTGACCTCGTTATTTCTTACAGCGTAAGTCCACAGGTGCCGACGTGGTGATCCAATAGTAATGGAGATACCGTCTACATAGGGTCCATTGATATCTAGTCTATTCTTATATGCAGGACCAAACGCATTCATTTGTCCATACTGGTATCCCCTGACCCTCCCGCACACATCAGTGTAGTTCTTACTACCAGTGTGGTAGGTTATGGAGGAGCAGCTTGTGTCCACTGTCCTTCCACAGGCTCTCTGATTGGTTGTAGTGTTGTGTACTTGTGCAAGTTGAGGGGGACACGTGGCTCCCTGTTGATCCATGTTGATGTAGGCCACTAGTCTCCAATGTCTTCGCAGTCCACAGAGGGAGCGAGGCGCTTCGCAGTAGGTGAGGGCGGGGGAGGATCCTTGGAGGACGAGGTAGTACCCCGAGAGGCAAGTGTGGTCAACTTGGAATATGTCCTCACAAGATTTGGCTGGTTGTAGAATCCCGAGTGTTGTGCGCCGACACTTGGCATAGTTATTGCTCACTAGTGCTTTGTAAGCGTCTTCTCTCAAATATATTTGTGATTTGAGGGCTTTCATTGAGTTTTGAATTTGTTTTATATCATTAAAGAGTTCTTGTCTAACCTCTTGTTTGATGGTCTCCCTCAGTTTGGTGTATTCTTCTGTAGTGAGTGTGGTATCTCCATTCCTCCCCTTCTCTCCTCTGTCCCCCTTCACTCCTTGCTCTCCTCTCGCTCCTGGAGGTCCTCTGTAGCCGTGATATCCTCTGGGACCAGTATTTCCAGTTGGTCCCATGGGACCAGGTTGTCCGAACACATCCAGCTGTATTTTGCCAGTTCCACACAAGTGTTGTGTGTTGTCTGTTCCATTGATACAAGTTTGAGTGCTGACTCCTCTTCCAAGGAGCACCAGTAGAAGAAGTATGATCTCTCCTCTCATTTGACCACTACAGAAGGTCTTAGAATACCAAATTGGAATTCTAGTTATAGGGCAGCAAACGTATGATAAGGCCAATAATCATAATATATATTATGTATGTGTGTATACTGTGCATATTGTATATAAAACTTGTCTTTACTTACCAAAATCGGCTTCTAGTTGCCCAGTGGTAACTATATCCCTCTCATCTTTCCACTGCAGAAAGTCTTAACATACCAAGATAGAATTGTAGTTGCCGAGTGGCAAACGTAAGCGAGGCCAATGATCATGATATGTATTATACGGTACACATGTATGTATGTATGCACGTACAGTGAAGCTTCTCCTAACCAAACCCTCTGTAATCTGTAACCCCCTCTAAACTGGGCGTGGTTTCAAGTCCTGCTCTCTTTACTTGCTGTACATACAGAACCTCCCTAATCCGGAAACCTCTCTAAACTGGACCATTTCTTTGGTCCTGTAAGTGTTCGGTGTAGAGAGGTTTCATT
>CAUJGJ010000132.1:227500-265000 GCA_963170055.1 Halisarca cf. caerulea
GGTATGTTTGCACAAGGACAGAACGCCCCTCTGACCTCGTTATTCCTCACAGCATAAGTCCACAGGTGACGACGTGGTGATCCAGTAGTGATGGAGATGCCGTCTACATAGGGTCCATTGATATCGTGTCCATGGTTGTATGCTGGACCAAACGCATTCATTCGTCCAAACTGGTATCCCCTGACCCTCCCACACACATCAGTGTAGTTCTTAGTACCAGTGTGGTAGGTTATAGAGGTGCAGCTTCTGTCCACTGTCCTCCCACAAGCTCTCTGATTGGTTGTAGTGTTGTGTACTTGTGTGAGTTGAGGGGGGCACATGGCTCCCTGTTGATCCATGTTGATGTAGGCCACTAGTCTCCAGTTCCTCCTCAGTCCACAGAGGGAGCGAGGTGCTTCACAATAGGTGAGGGCGGAGGAGGATCCTTGGAGGACGAGGTAGTACCCCGAGAGGCAAGTATGGTCAGCTTGGAATATGTCCTCACAAGATTTGGCTGGTTGTAGAATCCCGAGTGTTGTGTACTGACACTTGGCATAGTTATTGCTCACTAGTGCTTTGTAAGCATCTTCTCTCAAGTAGATTTGAGATTTGAGGGCTTTAACGGAGTTTTCAATTTGTTTAATTTGTTGAAAGAGTTTTTCACTGACCTGTTGTTGGATAGTCTCCTTTAGTTTATTATATTCTTCTGTAGTGAGTGATGTATCTCCATTACCATTTCCACACAACTGTTGTGTGTTGTCTGTTCCATTGTTACAAATTTGAGTGTCAACTCCTCTTCCAAGGAGCACCAGTAGAACGAGGGCAATCTCTCCTCTCATTTTGCCACTTAACTCACTTTTCAGTCTTTACAGAAGGTCTTAACCAAACCAAAATAGAATTTCAGAAAATTTATACAGTTCTTAAATTATTTATATTGTGTGCTTTTCTATTAATTATTGAAATGCTTACACTTTAGACCAAAGTGGGCGGGCACACACACACACACACACACACACACACACACACACACACACACAATGACATACACACACACACACACACACACACACACACACACACACACACACACACACACACACATACACACACACACACACACACACACACACACACACACACACACACACTTGCAACTTGCAACTTTTAATACCACAGCCTACACCCCTTTTGGTGAGCCACCAGACATCAGTGAGGGAGAGACCCACTTGATATGGGCCCAGCTACCTCCACCATCCCTGATGACCCCCTCGTACAATCAGGGGTTGCTCATCTGTGAGGTTGCAAGCCCCACAAGGTGGGTAGGGCTGGGCTTCAGCTGAAGAGCGGTGGCGTGTCCACCTACGTAACTCACAGCAGCAGTGTTCCCAAGCCTAAACTCGTTAATATCCAGGCTAATAGCATCTAGGGTACCAGCCAATGACCAGCACCCTGCTAAGAGTCTGATAAAGAATACCCAAGTCACATTGAATGTTTCCAGTGGTTGAGGCTGACATGTATGATTTCACCTGTAAGCTGCTGAGTGTCCCAGTTTTCATCCTTCTAAATGCACCACTTGCTGGCAACCAGCTTAAGCTCTTAGAGAGATTACTATTCAGCCCCTCACACCAACTGGACACACACACACACACACACACACACACACACACACACACACTCACTCACTCACTCACTCACTGGCAGAGTTGGTGCAGGTACGTCATTGAGTACTTTAGCACATTCTTGGGCACATTACTGGGCCTTGTGTAGTAAGGGGCCAGGACCTGACAGTACACTGCACAGAGAATACGTGGGTAAGTATGTATATGCGTACATCACACACACTCTCTCTCTCTCACACACACACATGTATATGTACATGCATGTACTCACAATGAAGGAAATCACTTGATCACAACTGTATTCAGAATAATTTCATTGTTTATTCATTAATTCATTATACATGGATTAATGTGAGCATACAATGGTATGAATAGTTTTGTGTGATTGTTTGCACTTCAGAATCTCCTGTTAACATGTGTTCAGTAGCATGTGTTGTAAATGTGTAGACTTAGTTGACCCATATCTCCACCAGATCTGTGTAGACCAGATCTGTGTAGATGTCTTTTGTTCAGGGATGATTGCTGCACCATCTCACGTCTATGTTGTCGGTAGTAGGAGATATGTCTCTGTGGAACCAGCCATACCACAATACTGATTCCCTGCTATAGTGCTGCCCTCACCATCCCACAATGGGTCCTCCCAGGCTGTTTTATTGAGTTGAGTGGTTACTAGTCCTGCCTCGCAGTAGTAATGGGTGTCAACGAATGATGGGATGTTTATTTGACTCAACTGTACAACGTTTCACCCATCACGGGCTTTATCAGGTACAAAAATGATCTGCACTAAAACTACAATAGTTATTGGCTAAAGCTAATGGCCAATCCATTGGTCACGAGAAGTGGCCAATAGATTGGCAGATGACAGTTCACTTTATATCCCTGATAAGGGAGTCCCACACTGGACTCAGTGGGTACACTGAGTCCAGGTTGTATCTGTTAATACTGTGTCCATGATTATTACACAGGACCAAACACATTCGTTGATCCGTACTGGTATCCCCTAACCCTCCCACAGACGTCAGTATAGTTCTTAGTACCAGTGTGGTAGGTTATGGAGGAGCAGCTGTTGTTCGCTGTCCTCCCACAGGCTCTCTGTTTGGTGGCAGTGTTGTGTACTTGTGTGAGTTGATAGGGACACACGGCTCCCTGTTGATCCATGTTGATGTAGGCCACTACAGTAGACTTGTAATTTCAGACCTTGAAGTGAGTTTTCCATTAGTTTTATTTGGTGAAAGAGTTCTTGTCTAACCTCTTGTTTGATAGTCTCCCTCAGTTTAGTGTATTCTTCTGTAGTGAGTGAGGTATTTCCTTTGTTCCCCTTCTCTCCTCTGTCCCCCTCCTGGAGGTCCTCTGTAGCCGCAATATCCTTTGGGACCAGGACTCAAGTTGGTCGCATGGGACCAGGTTGTCCAAATACATCCAGCTGTATTTTGCCATTCATAAAAGTTTGAGTGCTGACTCCTCTTCCAAGGAGCACCAGTAGAACAAGAGTTATCTCTCCTCTTATCTTGCCACTACAGGAGGTCTTAACCATACCAAATTAGAATTGTATTATATTTGATCCAGTTCCTTGAATATTTATATTGTGTGGTTGGCAGTTAATTATTGACATGCATGTGCTGTAAGCCCAAGTGGGTGCACACACACACACACACACACACACACACACACACACACACACACACACACACACACACACACACACACACACACACACACACACACACATACACACACACACACACGCACACACACACACACATACACACACACACACACGCACACACACACACGTGTACAGGCCCTCGCAATAAGGGAAAGCACATAACCTCAACTTCATATTTTTATCACTTCATTTATTCAGAATATATTCATTGTTTATATATATTCATTAATTACTTCATTATACATGGATTAATGTAAACATACAATGGTATGAATAGTTTTGTGTGATTGTTTGCATTTCAGATCTCCTGTTAACATGTACTCAGTAACATGTGTTGTGAATGTGTAGACTTAGTTGACCCATATCTCCACCAGATCTGTGTAGATGTCTTCGTGTGTCCTGAGATAATTGCCACACCACCTCACCTGTATGTTGTCAGTAGTGGAAGGTATGTCTCTGTGGAACCATCCGTACCTCTCACAACACTTGTTCCCGGCTATAGTGCAGCCCTCACCGTCCCACAACGGGTCCTCCCAGGCTGTTTTACCATATGTAGTGTTTACGAATCCCGCCTCACAGTAATAGTGGTTGTCAACAAACGATGGGATATTCACTCTTATTCCTGGTATGTTTGCACAAGGACAGAACTCCCCTCTAGTCTCATTATTCCTCACAGCATAAGTCCACAGGTGACGACGTGGTGATCCAGTAGTAATGGAGATGCCGTCTACATAGGGTCCGTTAATATCTTGTCTATTGTTATATGCAGGACCAAACGCATTCATTCGTCCAAACTGGTATCCCCTGACCCTCCCACACACATCAGTGTAGTTCTTACTACCAGTGTGGTAGGTTATGGAGGAGCAGCTGCTGTCCACTGTCCTCCCGCAAGCTATCTGATTGGTTGCAGTGTTGTGTACTTGTGTGAGTTGAGGGGGACACACGGCTCCCTGTTGATCCATTTTGATGTAGGCCACCCGTCTCCAGTTCCCCCTCAGTCCACAGAGGGAGCGAGGTGCTTCACAGTAGGTGAGGGTTGGGGAGGATCCTTGGAGGACAAGGTAGTACCCTGAGACACAAGTGTGGTCAGCTTGGAATATGTCCTCACAAGATTTGGCTGGTTGTAGAATCCCGAGTGTTGTGTGCTGACACTTGGCATAGTTATTGCTCACTAGTGCTTTGTAAGCATTTTCTTTCAAATAGATCTGTGATTTCAGGCCTTGAATGGAGTTTTGAATTTGTTTTATTCCCTGAAAGAGTTCTTGTCTAACCTCCTTTTTGATGGTCTCCCTCAGTTTGGTATATTCTTCTGTAGTGAGTATGGTATCTCCATTCCTCCCCTTCTCACCTCTGCCCCCCTTCACTCCTTGCTCTCCTCTCACTCCTGGAGGCCCTCTGTAGCCGTGATATCCTCTGGGACCAGTATTTCCAGGTGGTCCCATGGGACCAGGTTGTCCGAACACATCCAGCTGTATTTTGCCAGTTCCACACAAGTGTTGTGTGTTGTCTGTTCCATTGATACAAATTTGAGTGCTGACTCCTCTTCCAAGGAGCACCAGTAGAACAAGGGTGATCTCTCCTCTCATCTTGCCACTCACTTCTCAGTACTTACAGAAGGTTTTAAACTTACCAAAATGGAATTTTTGGATAATTTATACAGTTCTTTGATTATTTATGTTGTGTGGTTTGCAATTAATTATTGAAATACACTGTAAACACAAATAGGCACACCCACCTATGCACACATGCACACAGCACGCACGCACACACACACACACACACACACACACACACACACACACACACACACACACACACACACACACACACACACAATTATAT
This sequence comes from Halisarca cf. caerulea, assembly GCA_963170055.1. Classification (NCBI taxonomy): domain Eukaryota; kingdom Metazoa; phylum Porifera; class Demospongiae; order Chondrillida; family Halisarcidae; genus Halisarca; species Halisarca cf. caerulea. The sequence goes on from CAUJGJ010000132.1 coordinate 232,607, forward strand.
ATGTACGTATATGCACTAGCAATGACAGAGAGCACTTGATTACAACTGTAATCAGAATATTTTTCCTTGTTTATTCATTAATTAATTTATTAAACAGGACTAATGTGGGCAGACAATGGTATGTAGTTTGGTGTGATTGTTTGCATTTCAGAATTTCCTGTTAACATGTACTCAGTAACATGTGTTGTGAATGTGTAGACTTAGTTGACCCATATCTCCACCAGATCTGTGTAGATGTCTTCGTGTGTCCTGAGATAATTGCTGCACCACCTGACCTCTATGTTGTCAGTAGTGGAAGGTATGTCTCTGTGGAACCAGCCGTACCTCTCACAACACTTGTTCCCTGCTATAGTGCAGCCCTCACCGTCCCACAACGGGTCCTCCCAGGCTGTTTTACCATATGTAGTGTTTACAAACCCCGCCTCGCAGTAATAGTGGTTGTCAACAAACGATGGGATCTGCACTGTAACTCCTGGTATGTTTGCACAAGGACAGAACTCTCCTCCAATCTCATTTTTCCTCACAGCATAAGTCCACAGGTGACGACGTGGTGATCCAGTAGTGATGGAAATGCCATCTACATAGGATCCGTTGATACGTTGCCCTTGGTAATATGCTGGACCAAATGCATTCATTTCTCCAAACTGGTATCCCCTCACCCTCCCACACACATCAGTGTAGTTCTTACTACCAGTGTGGTAGGTTATGGAGGAGCAGCTGTTGTTCACTGTCCTCCCACAAGCTCTCTGATTGGTTGTAGTGTTGTGTACTTGTGTGAGTTGAGGGGGACACACGGCTCCCTGTTGATCCATGTTGATGTAGGCCACTAGTCTCCAGTTCCTCCTCAGTCCACAGAGGGAGCGAGGTGCTTCACAGTAGGTGAGGACGGGGGAGGATCCTTGGAGGACAAGGTAGTACCCTGAGACACAAGTGTGGTCAGCTTGGAATATGTCCTCACAAGATTTGGCTGGTTGTAGAATCTCGAGTGTTGTACGCTGACACTTGGCATAGTTATTGCTGACTAGTGCTTCGTAAATGTCTTCTCTCAAATGGATTTGTGATTTCAGACCTTGAATGGAGTTTTGATATTGTTTAATTTCCTCAAAGAGTTCTTGTCTCACCTCTTGTTTGATGGTGTCCTTTAGTTTGGTATATTCTTCTGTAGTGAGTATGGTATCTCCATTGCTCCCCTTCTCTCCTCTGTCCCCCTTCACTCCTTGCTCTCCTCTCACTCCTGGAGGTCCGCTGTAACCCCGATATCCTCTGGGACCAGTACTTCCTGTTGGTCCCATGGGACCAGGTTGTCCAAACACATCCAGCTGTATTTTGCCAGTTCCACACAAGTGTTGTGTGCTGTCTGTTCCATTGATACAAGTTTGAGTGCTGACTCCTCTTCCAAGGAGCACCAGTAGAAGAAGGGTGATCTCTCCTCTCATCTTGCCACTCACTCTTCAGTACGTACTTTCAGAAGGTCTTAACCATACCAAAATAGAATTTTAGTATAATTTATACAGTTCTTTGATTATTTATGTTGTGTGGTTTACAATTAATTATTGAAATGCCTACACTGTAAACCAAAATGGGTGGGGACACACACACACGCACACACACCACACACACACACACACATGCACGCACGCACGCACGTATATCACATCCAAGGAGATAGCACCATGCGTAGACCTGCCCATGCATTCAATGACAGCAGTCCTTGTTGTTCCTACCTTGCTCAGATGTATCAACAGAGGTGTGGTCTAACAACCTTGGTAATGATGTGTACCGAGTGTTGAGGAAGTGTTACAAGCTGTGCCAACCGGAGTCTCTGGAGGCCTTTTATGCGTCTTGTGTGGACAGCCTGTCTACTGAGATCCACTTGAGTGAGTCACTCAGACTGAGTTGTCATAAGGTACAGAGGATTTGAGTCTTTCTGTGTTTTATTGATCTCTACCAGAATCACAGTAATGGATGCACACACACACACACATGCACACACGCACATCCACAACATACACATACACACACGCACACACACGCGCGCGCGCGCACATACACACCATACACACTTACTGCTCTCATCCTCATACACATGGGGACCACCTACACTTGCATTTGGACAGCCTACATTCATACATATACAAACGTACAAACGTATATGTACATACGTATATACACTCCATCACCCACAATGGGCAGGTGTGGTGTCAATGCTGCAATATGTTTGTACTCTCGCTCTTGCCACAGACGGTCACCCCGGTACATATCAGCTTCTTATTCACACTTTGCAACTGTTCTATCCAAAGCTCATAAGCAACTGTGCCAAACAGGTTTGTATGTATGTATGTAAGTCTGTGTAACATTTGTACACGTAAACATTCTGGAGTGGCTTGTAGTAGAAATAGCACTTTGGTTGCTAGCTGTTCTCTCTACCCCACATATGTAGCTGGAACCCATACTTCAGGGCTGTGTCAGTCGACCAAATGAAGCTCTCACACTTCTCAAGTCATTGCTGCCTTGCCCAAACTGTAATGATGTTCAAATCTTAGCAGAAGGATTTGACTGTGAGTGTCTTTTTGTGTTCTGGGGATAGAAGTTTGGTAGGGGGTTTGAAGGCATGTTATCATAAGGGTAAAATTGATATTGCTTGTGTGTGTTAGCATCTTCACGTGTGTTGTTTTTGTGTTTTATTTTTGTTGTTTTTTACATCTAGTGTGTGTGTGTGTGTGTGTGTGTTTGTATGTGTGTGTGTGTGTGTGTATATGTGTGTGTGTGTATATATGTGTGTGTGTGTGTGTGTGTGTGTGTGTGTGTGTGTGTGTGTGTGTGTGTGTGTGTGTGTTAATTGGTTGTAAAAGCTAATGTCTTAAAACTGCAAATGTTAGAAGATGCATAAGTTTTGCCTTTTTAGCATTTTTTATTCACTGTTTCCCTTAATTATCCTTTTGTAGTATTAATATTAATAATAAATATTTTCTTATTTTAATTGGGTGGCCATTAGCCTAAGGCTACTACTAAGGCCCCCAGTATCCCACACACTAACTCGCTCACACAATCATATTTAATCAATATTCAAATTAGTTTGGTGGCTGCAGTAGGTCATCTTCTCATCTGTTGCCAAGTTGGTAGCAGGGGGTGCAGGGAAAAACACCGAATGTCACACAGATGGATTGGCACCCTCTGCTCACTGCTTAATTTCCGGTGCTGGCCTTCTGAGCCACCGCCCCCCCCTCACCACCAGCACCCCCCCCCCCCCCCCCCCCAAAACAAAGCTCTGACCACTCTATGTAGAGCTCATAATGTATTTACGCACATGTAATATTTGTATGTATGTACCCACTCTATGTAGTGTTCTGTATTGACCCACTCTATGTAGTGTTCTATATGTACCCACTCTGTAGTGTTCTGTATGTACCCACTCTATGTAGTGTTCTGTATGTACCCACTCTATGTAGTGTTCTGTATGTACCCACTCTATGTAGTGTTCTGTATGTACCCACTCTGTAGTGTTCTGTATGTACCCACTCTATGTAGTGTTCTGTATTGACCCACTCTATGTAGTGTTCTGTATGTACCCACTCTATGTAGTGTTCTGTATGTACCCACTCTATGTAGTGTTCTGTATGTACCCACTCTGTAGTGTTCTGTATGTACCCACTCTATGTAGTGTTCTGTATTGACCCACTCTATGTAGTGTTCTGTAGGGGTATGTACGTACATGTACACATACGTACCCACTTGTCTTCTGTGTGGTTTGTAGTATGTGCATGTTCCCACTACCCCACCCTGCACTGTTGCAAGTATTCACTCATCCTCGATATGGTGTTGTGTGAGAACAAACTAATTTATAGGTACGAATATTGCATGTGGTATGTATGTATGCATGTACGTACTGACCCACTTATTCTCTGTGCAGTGTACTGTCAGGTTCTGGCCCCTTACTACACAAGGCCCAGCAATGTGCCCAAGAATGTACTGAAGTACTCAATGACGTACCTGCACCAACTCTGCCAGTGAGTGTGTGTGTGTGTGTGTGTGTGTGTGTGTGTGTGTGTGTGTGTGTGTGTGTGTGTGTGTGTGTAGGGAGGGGAATCACAGGATCACTGAATTTGTATGCTGCACAAACTTGCAGCACAGCTCTGTATGGCTGTGTACTGTATGTAGAGTGTACATACGTCCATACGTCCATACATGCATACAGTCAAACTTCTCTACAGTGAACCACCTCAGGACTGCTGAAAAGGTTCACTGCATCAGGGTGTTCACTACATCAGGGTGTTCGCTACATCAGGGTGTTCACTACATCAGGGTGTTCACTACATCAGGGTGTTCACTACATCAGGGTGTTCACTACATCAGGGTGTTCACTACATCAGGGTGTTCACTACATCGATGTGTGTTCACTACATCAGGGTGTTCACTACATTGATGTGTGTTCACTACATCAGGGTGTTCGCTACATCGGGGTGTTCACTACATCAGGGTGTTCACTACATCAGGGTATTCACTACATCAGGGTGTTAGCTACATCAGGGTATTCACTACATCAGGGTGTTCACTACATCAGGGTGTTCACTACATCAGGGTGTTCACTACATCAGGGTGTTCACTACATCAGGGTGTTCACTACATCAGGGTTCATTTACAATAGAGTAGATAGGTGTACATTCTAAGGTTGATGTTGTTTTATCAGGGAGTTCATTGTGTCCAGGGTCCACTCTAGAGAGGTCCAACTGTATTATACCGTATAGCAGTTAATTTGGTGAGCATTAAATTTGGCAGTTTCAATTTGGTACACGGGCTTATTATGCAAGCGCCATTTTATTATGCTTTGCAGCTTCAGCCATAGACCCTACAACAACAGCCTAGCGCACTGTGGGCACACGGCTGAAATGTTTCAATTAGAAAGTTATGTTTGAGGGCAATGCTTTTATAAAGAAGTTTGAAATCCTACTTTCAAAGAAAAACTGACATGCTGCTGTGACTCCAAGAACACTGAGGGCCCATTTGCTATTGCTGCGAAGTGCAGAACAATGTGACGATTGTTAGCCATGCTTCTCGAATCGTGTCTGCCACGTGTGCCCTATTCCCGGCTAAGCAGAGAACAATTAGTTGCACTGTCCGTGGACCATCAGTTTTCATTGTTTCTCAGCTAATATTAGGAGCCAACTAATAAATTTTGGCGGAATAAAATTTGGAAACTTGGTACATAATTCGCCAATTCGCCAACTTAAAATCCTCACAAGAGTTTTCGGCCATACGATTTGTATGCATGTGTACTTACATGTTGTCGCAATGGTTTATCCTTTGTAGCAATATAATTATGTATACATGCTGTATATGTATATGGACGTATTGTGTGTGTGTGTACGTATGCATTTCTGGTGCATGCATATCTGTAATAAGTAACATGCACATGTACACCACATAAGCGCACACTGTACATACGCATGTATGCGCATGTGTGTGTGTGTGTGTGTAGTTTGGTCCACTTCAATGAACAATGTCACTTATGCCTACATATGTACGTATGTACATACTTTATGTGTGGACAGATCTCTCATCGAGGTAGCAAAGAAGCAACCTTTGGAAGAAGTGGCTCATTTCAAGGATTTTGTCAAGTTCATCACAGCCCAAGTTCCCAGACAACTCTTAGGGGACAGCAGGTCAGCTTGGTGACTATACAGTAGAGTATGTGTTGATCCTGTATTCACCTCAGCCTAAGACTGTGTGACTGTTTACAGTAATCTCAATTGTATCGAGTGTTGAGCATGGTAGTATGTAGCTCAGTCAAGTTAATGTATGTACAGACACACGCATGCATGCACACATGCACGCACACACACATGCACACACACACACACACACACACACACACACACACACACACACACACACACACACACACACACACACACACACACACACACACACACACACACACACACACACACACACACACACACACACACACACACACACACACACACACACCTACACACACACACACACACACACACACACACACACACACACACACACACACACACACACACACACACACACACACACATGCAAACACAAACAATACAGTATACAGTTGAACCTCCGAATGTGGACTCTCCCAAATAGGACACAGTATAATAAACCTCTCTACAAAGGACACAACTAACGGTTCCAGTATAATTCCTACCTACGTATATACATTTTGAATATTTTAAAGAGGAAAACCTAGCTCTCTACAAAGAACAAATCAGCTGAATTCTTTTTGTCCCCCAAAGTGCCCTTTATTCGGAGGTTCCACTATAGTTTGTACACATTGAGAAGATGTGAAACCTTATCTCCACAGAGCGATGGTGAACAGAGCTTTGGAGTCATTGCTGGATGTGTGCATTGCCCACACACATCCTATTCCAAGATCTTCTTATTTCCGTGAAGGATTTGTGCGTCTTGCAGATCAAAGAGGGCATGAGGAAGATGAGGTGTGGATCATCTAAAGAACATTATTTCAATGTGTTTTTACGTTACGTGTTTTGTACTGCTTTTCTGATTGGGTTCACCTGTGTGTGTGTGTGTGTGTGTGTGTGTGTGTGTGTGTGTGTGTGTGTGTGTGTGTGTGCATGTGTGTGTGTGTGTGTGTGTGTCTGTGTGTGTGTGTGTGTGTGTGTGTGTGTGTGTGTGTGTGTGTCTGTATGTGTGTGTGTGTGTTTGTGTGCATGTGTGTGTGTGTGTGTGTGTGTCTGTTTGTGTGTGTGTTTATGTACATGTGTGTGTCTGTTTGTGTTTGTGTGTGTTTGTGTGTGTGTGTGTGTGTGTGTGTGTGTGTGTGTGTGTGTGTGTGTTTGCGTGTGAGAGAGAGTGAGTGAGTGAATATTGTACATATTGAGTGTGTTTATGTCTCACCTTCCATCACATGTGTGTTTATCCAGAATGTTTTATGTCAGAATGCATGAAAGTTCATACCTTCACATGTAAACACACTTGTTCTGTTTTACTGTCCAGCGCCTAAAGAAACTGGTTTCTGGTCTTGCTGTGGTGTGCGAGGCTTGTAGAGATGAGTGGATGGACTTACATGAAGACCACATGAAGGAATCTTTGTAAGTGTCTCCATTCCATTATGAATGACTCGCTTAGTGGGAGTGTGTCCCCTTTGGTGGTGAGGGGGCTCCTTGATTTACTAAATCCCATTTGGTTTGGGTGAGTCCACTTTGGTTTTGAGCGGGTCCCCTTTGGCTGTAAATGGATATCCCTTGGTAGTGAATTTATGCTCTTCAGTTTCTTGAGCATTCCAGTTCTCAGAGGATGAGACTTTGTCCTGTGGAGTACTTTGACATGATTCACAGTTAGTGTTTTCATGTACTTAGGACAGGACTAGGTGGTGGTTGTATTAGTCTTGGATCCAGCCTGGTTTTGAGCACATGGTGTGCATTCCATATGATTCAGACCATTATTATGGCAATAGCGAACATACTTTTGTGAATTGTTCAGAGATCACAAGTATTTACATGCGTACTTGTACCATATCATAGCTTGGCTGGATGGGAGACCATACGTAGCTCTGTGGTGTGTACATACATACAGTATGTGCTTTTATTCGGCCTGTGTCCGCTTTTGATAAGCAAACATGCGTGCGCTGTACTTCTGCAAAAAGACTACTGTTTTGATGCCCCTCACATACGTAGGCACTGTAGCTAGTCAAGGTAGAGTGTTTGCGCATGTTCACCTGCCAGTGTGTCACTCAAGTATGGATGTCAGTTTGTGTACACATGTATGGGTACGTGTGTACATGTGCTTGTTCCGAAGCCTACAGTATGTACCCTGTGTACCTGCACTGCTGATCTCCTTATGCTTGTGTGCCCTCCGTGGGTCCCAAATTCAGCGTTGTTCTGTTCTTGTGTGTAGGATTTTACTAAATGAACTACTTCTTAACTCACTGAAAGTAAAGGTACGTACATGTACATGCCCGTACATGCATGTGTGCATATGCTTGTCCAGATGTACTATATATGCACTTGTGTCATGGTGAGCAGGTAGATCAAAGGAAAAAGTGGGCTATAAAAGCTCTACAGCACACTTTTGATTTACTAGACAGCACACTTGTAATCAAATCATTTACAACTCCTGACAATCAATTAACTTCATTTCCCTTGACCTCTCACCATTGCACAAGATCACAGGCCAATGTAGCCTTATACCTAGACCCACTTCCGGCCGCCATTTTATTCTCGCCGAGAATAAAATGGCGGCCGGAAGTGGGTCTGGGTACGAGACTAAGGCCAATGTATGGGACAAATTCATTAGTACCATCCCATGACACAAGTTAGTTGTATCCCTCCAAGTGGGATGTGCAGCCATACAATCACACTTTTCTTTAATCACCTCGGGCCAACGCCCTCGGTGATTAAGGAAGAGTGTGATTGTATTAGCTGCACATCCCACTTGGGAGGGATATAACTAATACGTATGCAATGTGTACGTATGTACATAATATGTTAACATGTGTATATGTACCGTGTACATTCATGTGTTCATAGTACCATGTGCATTGTTTTAATTTGCGTACGTATATTATTGGTGGTGTTCTTTCCAGCCCCTAACTCCCACTCTTCAACAGTTGAGGGGATCACTGACTAGATCAAAGGATGACAAAGCCGATGTTGCTCTTTGTGGGAGGTACATTGCGGACCTTCTGGACAGGTGTGATGGTGAAGGTGATGCTGGTGATGGTGATGGTGAAGAGGGCAAGGAGGTGAAGAACAGGCAGTCGTACCAATGGACAACAGCTTTGAGGAAGGCATTCATTCTGTTTGCCTTTGTCATTATCCTGGACCTTGGGTGGAGTCAGGGATGGGAGGGTGAGTGTGATGGGTCTGTGTCGTTATCCTGGACCTTGGGTGGAGTCAGGGATGGGAGGGTGAGTGTAAAGGGTCTGTGTCGTTTTCCTGGACCTTGGGTGGAGTCAGGGATGGGAGGGTGAGTGTGAAGGGTCTGTGTCGCTATCCTGGACCTTGGGTGGAGTCAGGGATGGGAGGGTGAGTGTGAAGGGTCTGTGTCGCTCTGTCTATACTTGAGAGTGTGGGTATGTGTGGTCACACGATGCCTGTGTCCTGTTGTTGACATGTTATGTGTGTATGTACTGTACATATTTATTAAATGGGGTGTGGTAGTAATCCATATGTAGGATTAACAATGATAGAACATGGCTACCTGGTAAGGGTTCTGACCATAAACGTATGTAAACTCATATGTATGCCAGTTGTTCTTGCCAACAATAGTCATGTGTCACTCCTTCTTATTTCATTCCCTCCCTCCTTCCCTCCCTTCCTCACTTCTTCATTCTCTCCCCCCCTTCCTGCTCCCTCCCTTCCTTCCTGCTCCCTCCCTCCCTCCCTCCCTTCCTGCTCCCTCCTTCCCTCCCTCACTCCCTCCTTCCCTCCCTCACTCCCTCTGTCCCTCCCTTAATTCCCACTCTTTCCCTTCCTTTCTCCCTCCCTCCCTTCCACCCACCCCTCACTCCCTCTCTCTCCTGCCATTCCCTACAGGTAGTCTGACAAGTACAGGACTGAAAGCTGTTGGGATACATGTTCCTGCAATCAGTCTCGACCCTCTGTTTTCCTACATAACAAGGTTTGATGGCCTTCGCATTTCAGCCATGCACACACTTATGAAGAGCACATTATTGATGCTAGACTAATCTCTGGTGTGGTGATGACTACGTGAACCCTTTTCAGCTTAGTTTATTAGTACCACATGTCGCATTTCAATTGTATTGTCGTTAACAGTGAAACATCTACATTCAGACATTCTCTCTAATCTGACCATTCTACAATGAGATACAGTCACCATATTAAAGTATGGTAATAATCACTCTGTAATCCAACACTTTTTATTGAGTCCCATTGAGTGTCGGATTAGAGAAGTTTCACTGTTCATTTTTTCTTCAAATTGAGTTTCAACAGTTGCACTGTCCCATCCCTCAGACGGTGTGTTGAGAATTGGCATTTGGCTGTGTTACCACAATTCAAACTTAATAGAGTTACACAGCTAAAACCCCACACACGATGTTTGCTGTAATACTTGTAAATATCACAGAGTTCTTTAGGGAATTATTCAAAATCATCACTGGCACAAGATTGGAATATCACCCATATGTACACTATGTTCCCCCTTAACACACTAGTGCCCATTTAGTTTGTTTCCACTGGTATTGGAAAAGCAGTACGACAGACATGTACGTATCTGTACTATTCTGTTAAGTTGAATTGCTGGCTTTCGGGTAGTCTGAAAGGAAATTTAGTTTATTTCGGATGAAAATCTGTGCATTGCAGTGCCTCAGTCCAGTTATATTTATCAAATGACACAACACACTACTCCCATTTTATGGTATACATTGTGACCACAGACCTATGTTGTAACAAATGGGACTAACCATTGTTTCACTATGCTTAAGTGTGTACGTACGTTCATGCATGTGTACTTCCTGTGAAGATGGGTTGTTTGTCAGTTTCTACTGCTTCGGTTGCCTGTAGATTGTTGAGGGATATTGGAGCATCAGAGAATCTCCTGAACGTGTGGCTAACTTTTGTCTCTGCACTCCAAACTGTGAGTTACCGTGTGTGTGTGTGTGTGTGTGTGTGTGTGTGTGTGTGTGTGTGTGTGTGTGTGTGTGTGTGTGTACATATATACGTACATGTATGTTTTAGTACTCTCATTACATTCAGTGAAACCTGTCTACAGAGACCACCTGTCTACCTGGGCCAGCACATGGAGTATCTTAGAGATAATAATGTCCCTCTTTATAAGGGCCACCTGTTTGCCAATTAGTCAACTATAGATATCGCTGTACTTGGTGTATCGGTGATCTTTATAGGCAGGGCTCACCTTACTGACAGGAGTGCGTATGTGATTATATCGGCCAACTCACTCATTTAAACAGCCACAGCTTCTTCATATAGCTAAACAGTGATAGTATGTACATATGTATGTATGTATACTTGCGTTATTCAGCACATTTGAGGTAGTAACCCGAGGTTGGGCCTCAGTGGTGGACTTTGTACAGAGAGCGTCCACGATATTGTTTCAGTCAGCTTGCATGCATTGTGAGCACACACGGTGAGGTAACATGACGCATGAAATCGATACTGACACATACTGTACACAATAGTGTTGCCATGTACATAAATATACGTACAGTAGAACTTGCTTAGTGAGTACCTCAAAGGGAGGACAAATCAGTATTTCTCATCAGAAGTACTTGCGTACTACCAGGACAGATTTGTGTACTGTATGTATACTAGGGAACGGGATGAGGATTACTTACTATCCAGGAGTATGTACTAACCAGGTACTTACTAAGTGAGTTCCACTGTATGTACTACCATAATGTAGGATGCCTAGTGGTACGGTAACTTTAGCTGTTTAGCCCTAATGTGTACTTTGCCACTCGTGGAATCTGAATCCCCCCTCAGCTTCCAGTGCTCTGACAGTTGTAGCACTTGCTCCTGCAAGTTTGCTTCACTTGTGGATTGTACTCCGCTCTGGCTCAGGTTCACTGCATTGAGGTGCAGCCGTAGCACAGTGCTGGGCAGTGTGTTGCTGAAGTTCACCTGTCTAGCCATCTACCCCCACATGCACATAGTGTGGGTTTGGTGTGTACATTACTGCACATACTGCACATACAGCTGAATATCAACAGAACACTCTGTAATGTAAAAGGCAAGGGTACAGCACTTCTTAGTGATTGTTGTCACAAGATGTTTATTTTCAGTTGCATCACTTGTCACTTATCAGGCACTGTGTACTTCCCTTCCCTCCTCGTGGTTCTTCATCATCAGTCAGCACATGGTTTGGTTTCCTGTGTAGCTATTCTCCTCCTGTCTACCCTGTTTGCCTTTTACGTCACACAATTGTTCTCTCTCTAATGTTCTTCCTGTAACCTTTCTTCTCCTATCTAAGCCTTTATGGTCTCTTGGACGAGTGCCCCCTCTCCAGTGCTCTTCTTACTGTGGGTCACTGTTCTCCTTCTATAATATTGTGAAGTGCAAAATATTTGGAATTTGTGATGGAATCCACTACCCAGGAAAGGGCGGTATCCAGCCACCTCCTACCTCCCTAGTAGACCTAATGGTCATAAAGGTCTAAGACAACCCAACCCAACCTAGCCTAGCTAGTCCGACAGAAGGGTTTCCAAACCCTGGCTTAGCATGCACGCTCACGTATGTGTGTGTTGTGTGTGTGTGTGTGTGTGTATGTGTGTGTGTGTGTGTGTGTGTGTATGTGTGTGTGTGGTGTGTGTATGTGTGTGTGTGTGTGTGTGTGTGTGTGTGTGTGTGTGTGTGTGTGTGTGTGTGTGTGTGTGTGTGTGTGTGTACATGATTGCATGCGTGTGCATGTGCATATCTGTGTGTTTGTGAATGATTTCTATTGCTAGCAACAAAATCTTTAGTTTTGGCTTTAGAAGCAAAGCTTTGACTTTGAAAGGCTCGGTGTGTTCAGAGACTGCTAAAATAGGCATCCAATGTTTGTTAAAACTTTGTATTTTGCATTATTTTTTCCTCTTCATGATGATGTTTGTGCTAGGAGTATTTCTTGTTGAAAGTTGCAGTTGAAAATTTGAAATGAAAATGGGAATGTTATAAACAGGTTTATGTGGCTTTGAACCCATTCAAGTGCTGGCTATTACGATTTTGAGGAAATGCTACCCTTTGACTGTTCTTACAGTTGTCTGCTGAAGTGACCCTTCAATTGGGTTGAATCTGTCACAATGGTATTCCATATAAGGGCGTGCAGTCTACTGCAGCAGTATGGAAGCCTACAGCTGCAGGGTGCTGGTGTAAGTGTGGATCTGTTTTGTGTTATCTCAGTTCAGATCTGAAGGACACTTTGATGGGTGTCTAATGTGATAATGTGTTGATCATGCAGCTGTGAGGACTGGTATGCCTTGTGTGTGCAGTGAAACCTCTCCAATCTGACACCTCTGTAATCCAACATTCTCTCGAATCTGCCCAACTATGAGGTACAGTCACAATATTAAAGTATGGTAAGAGGCCCTCCATAATCCGACAACCTCCTAATCCGACTTTATTCTCAGGTCCCATTGAGTGTCGGATTAGAGAGGTTTCATTGTATTGAATCTGTGCTCAAAAGTGTGCATTGTAAGGAGTCTAATGACGTCTTGAGTGTCTGAAACTTGGCCTCTGATCCACCAAGAGGCTTTGCAGTAGCTGTCAACACTTTAAGGTGTTCGTCTCTCCAGATACCATATACACCTTTATTTCCGTGTGACATAACTTACCCAGATCTTGGGATTTAGTGATTTTCTGTTTTTATATTTGCAGATGGCCATGTTTTGCCATTACACAAGAACCCAATGTAAATTTTTATGGATATAAAGTTTTGTGGATGAATCCCGGATTTTAGCAATTTTCTGTTTTTATATTCACAGACAGCAATGTTTTGCCATTACACAAGAACCCAATGTAATTTTTTGTGAGTATATGCTTTCGTCGATGGCTTGAAATGTGCAAAATCTGTGAATGTAAAACCAAGTGAAGATTAAAGTGTATACTGCACATTCCTCTTCTGCTATTAGCATCCTGTTAACTACAGTGAAACCTCTGTAATCCAACACCTTTATAATCCAACATTCTCTCTAATCCGACCATGTTATGAGGTACACTCACCATGTTTGACTGTACTAAGAAGCACTGGATAATCCAACAACCTCTGTAATCTGACATCAAATTTCAGTCCCATGGAGTGTCGGATTATGGAGGTTCCACTGTATATACTACTGGTTAAAGAGGCACAGAATCCAAAAAATAGGTTGCTCTCGAAATGTTGGGGCATGCATGAAAGTATCTCAGGTGCTGGTCATTCTTGCACATGTCGCTTTGTTTGGGAGTTACGTATTTTAGCTCAAAGACCCCAAAATGTCACATCAACACAGGACATCAATATGCATATGTACGTACTTATGTGCATATTCTCTACGTTTGCTTGAGTAATGTTCATTAATTTTACATACAGTGAATCTGCTTCAAGGACCACCTATAGAGAAGGACCGCCTGCCTACAGAGACCATTGTAGGCTGGTCCATGAACCACTTTAGCAGTGTACAACCTGGCAATTGAGACCACCTGGGAGTTAGAGGCAGCACAAAATAGTCCCAAAGGTGGTCCTCCAAATTCGCAGGTTTCACTGTTATGTACATATTCAATACCTATGTAGTTGCTGTAGGCTTCTCACGGGTTTGTGATATGAAGATGCAGTATTTTTATGTTGTGTGTAATGGTAGTACACTCAAGCGCCTCTTATCCGGACACCTTGGGACCGGACCCTGTCCGTAAGTCAAAAAAGTCCGTATGTTAGAACATAATATAAATTGTATACAAATTGCGTACAATAATAATGTGGCATACACTGATCTTGACATAATAAAGCCACAGTCGGACTACGCAACGCTTCTTGGAGTGTACGACAGAGTCTACAGAAGACATAGACTGCGTATTCGATTTTCTAATGATCCTTCCAAATATCGCAAATTGATGGTTGATTTAGCGACTTTGTATTTGTCAGCCACAAATTTCTTAGAACTTCCCTCCTAGATCTCGCCAATTACCCTCAATTTTGTGTCAAGAGACTGAACAGACCTTTTCGCTTCCTTAGGATAGAGCTGATCATCATTCTAAGTAGTCTGGCGTTGCCGACCCAATTCTCGCTCGGCCTTTTTCGGGGACTGACGTAGCTCAACTTCATCTTTTGACTCTGTCCCCACTGCACCCTTTTGAATGGTGAGTTTCGCCAGACCCATTCTCGCTCGCCCAGTGACGTCAGTCCCCGAAAAAGGCCAAGCAAGAATCGGGTCGGCAACGCCAGACTACATTCTAAGAGTTTTTGACAACGTGCAATGTTCGTGCACTACAGAAAATAAAATGGCTGCCTAGTATTGCACAATATAATAGGTGTCCGGTAGACAGGCGAATCTGGATTAGAGGCATCCGGATAAGAGGCATTTGAGTGTATTGGGATACGTGGTTGTGCTAGTTTGCCAATGGATGCACGTCATTACCTTCACATGTTTTGTTGTACCTGGTACAGGAGAGGTAGTGTGTGTGTGTGTGTGTGTGTGTGTGTGTGTGTGTGTGTGTGTGTGTGTGTGTGTGTGTGTGTGTGTGTGTGTGATTCTATGAAATTAACACACACACACACACACACACACACACACACACACACACACACACACACACACACACACACACACACACACACACACACTCACACACACACACACACACAAGACACATGCGTACACACACCACGTACACACACTCACATACGTACATACACCACGTACACACACACACACACACACACACACACACACACACACACACACACACACACACACACACACACACACACACACACACACACACTGTAGGTGCTCATCACCCTGTTCTTCTTCATTAACTTGAACCATTCTTTCAACCCCACAGACATGGAGTTTGGCACTAAAATGCTTGTACCTGGCTGGACAGATGTTGAAGGACCTCTTGTACATTGTGCAACACATTGTCTGGGATCGATTGAAGCAAATCTCTATTCAAGACTGCATCAACCACTTCCTTCATCCCCTTGGGCGTCGCACATGATGCCACAAAGTATTGTATTTGTGCTGTGTGTTGAGAATGGTGTTGATTCATTGGTTAGGACTAACTGAGGATAGGCAATTCTGTTGATTTATATTGCATGTTATTGAGCATAATTTATTGCTCATAATTGTTTCATTTCTTATTCTTAATCAATTTAATTCTACTTTTTCACATGATTGTTGTTTAAGTACTAATATGATAGAAATAAACGAGCCCCCTTTTACACCACTCGCTTTGTTATTAAACCATAAATCTTGATTAAACTATCTTTAATTAGCTGTCGTCCCACCACCTACAGTCAAATGCATACATGTGGTTAGTAGGTGCACCTGGGATATAGGCACAGTACGTACTCGTACTGCGAATATAAGTAGTGTTCCTTTCTCTAGTTCTCCCTTAAGAATTCCTCCTGCATGTGCAGTACACAGCACTCAGTCTGATCAATAGTATTGTATAGCACTAAATTGAAGAGATATAAACTTCCGTGCATATGCATGCAGTGGTCAGCCACTTTTAAAATATCAGTGGAAATAGATTCCCGGGAGTGTTGTTCAGCTGCTATACCTATGATGCAGTGAACCAATTTTTGTGGTGCGAAAATTTCACACTCCATGCATGCATGCATGTGCAGCACTCATCATCAAAAAATGCAAAAAGCTAGAGGTTTTCCTCCATTTTGAGCAGCTATATATAGGTTCAAAGGACCATGCAAAATTACACTGCACCATGCATGCATGCAGATATATATATAAGGCATGTTATTTGTTGAGAGGTACATTATACTGTGCCCATATATGCATATTTGCATGGGAGAGTCAGAGGTTCCACTGTGTGGTATGATTATATAATAATAATTTATACAATGTCATATTAGTGGATATAGGCATATATGTAATACCATGCATTTTATATAATGCATAATATTATGCATATAGGACCTTATATATATATATGTACGTATATATTATATATACATATATGCATATATATGTATGTTAATTCTGCACAACTTCACTGTATTAATTATGTATATTCCACCATCTTATTCAGGGATCATGCATACATATGCATGCATACATATATTATAGCTGCAGATCAGCTGCAGATCTCATATCTGCACATGGATCGATGCACATGTTATATGCAAGTATGAAGTTATATATATTGTGGATATAAGTTGAGTGAGGGAATTGGATAAATGAGGGAGGCCTATTATCGTATAGGGTCTGGATTGTATTGCAGATTATTTCCTCCCAATATACGAACTACTGGTGGACGGTGAGGGAATTGTATAGTTTATATCTCTGAGGTGCAGAGAAGCAAGGTAGTCATGGACTGTATATAGTAATAATTATATTGTAATTAGTCATGCATGTACATAATATATATGATATATATTTGTGGTACTAGTATGTTATGACAGATTACATTATACTGGATATGTAATGATATTCAAATTCAAATAATATATTATGTACAGGAGTACACTGGCACAGTATATCAAGTTCAGTGTTAGAAATAGTGGTCAGCATTCAGACATTGTCCGACCATTTTTGGCATTTTGTCCGACCCAAAAAAGTTTGGGTCAGACATTTGGCTGAGAACTACCTCATGTTCATTTCACACACACAGTGATGTTACCAAGTCATTTGTACTAAGAAAGTCTACTTATGCTTTCATTATTTCTTGATGCACATCTACTGTGGCACATGTGTACTTCTCCAAAAATATGTCTGAACAAATCTGAAATTGTCTTACCCAAAAGGATTATGCTAGGACATTTGTCCATCCGACACTTACTGCAAGTTCAATCAGTATTCATCAAGGACAACGGTACAATCCCACGGGTGTTAAAATAAAGGATAATCGACTACACTTTTAAGTAATTTAATAAATGCAATCAATCATTTCAAGAAATGCCCAGACATACTTGAACGAGGATAGCTACAAGTATTAATATTGTACACATTTAAAAGGCAGTGGCCATTTTGCTTGCGTAAGGTGACGTCACACAGTCAACCTGAACGTGACCTAGTCGAAGACGGTACCCTCCCTGGCGATAATTTGTATTCTTCAAGGTTTGTTGTAGTTTTGTCCTTAGACATTTTATAAGATAGCTTCTTAGTTTAACTTTGTATGACGGAGGATTCGTTCTGTTTTGTTCTACGCAGGCCTGTTGATCTGGGTCGCGTTAGAAAGTTGCCAGTTTTAGTGGAGCATGTCTGGTACAGTAATCGACAAGGCAACAGCCTTTAAGAACTCAATCACAGGAGCAGGTATCAACAAAATAGTTTGTAAGGCATCCAGCCATGATTTAAGTGGCCCGAAGAAGAAGCACGTGGATTGTGAGTTGATGGAGCGCGGGGAGTTTGTTTCGTGTGCACTGTCATCACAGTCAACCGTGTTTCAGAACCTGGGGTAGTATCGATGCTCTTTTGCTTTCATTTTCACTATCTATATCTTCTTGAAGTTGCTTCTTCCCTAAATTTCCCTCCGTACTCGACCCAAGCATAGACCCTCTTAGCTTCTTTTGGTTGTTTGTCTCTTTCTCCTTTAGTCGCCCTACATTTTGAGACCATATCTACGTATTCGCTGCCCCCAAAGATACGAATTATTCCGTCCCATTAGGTACATTTGTATGGTAGGGCGTTCGTACGTACGTACGTATGTGTGGTTGGTGTGTAGTTGGTCGCGGCCATTGCAACACGTTGCACCACACGGCTGTTGTAGACTTCTAGTCCATCTCATTTTACAGTCTGTGTCTACTTGGGCAAAGCAAGATTTGTAACTCGGAAGGGCAAGGGAAACTTGGAACGGGGTTGATGTCTCTTCCTACAGCTAAGCTGTCTAGTCATACTGGCCACTGTTGAGCTCTCAGTTTGTGTGGACAGCACTAATGTCAAACAAAGCCTGTCACTTGATGTTGGCACTGCTTTTGGTCTCCCGTTCCAAATTGCCCTACTATTCCAAGCTACCCTTCGGTTCCAAGTTACCCCACTTCACCCTATCATGTACGTGTGTAGTATGTACGTACATACCTTTTATGTCACTACAGTGCAGCAAAGTCTTCATAGTTCAGTCAAACCCTGTTAGTGAGTACACCTGGGGACCCTCCAAACTGCTACTCACTATCAGTAGTATTTGCTAACCATATAGATTAGTATTATGGGTTATAAGCTGGGTATCATATCCTTGTACTTTCTAACCAGGTATTACTCATCAACAGTGTTCTTACTAACGAGGTTCTACTGTAGGCGCCTTCCTGAAAGAGGTTTAAAATCCTTACCATCATCAGACATATGTAATTGCTATCAAGTCTTGAGTGGTGTCCATGTTGTTACAACTCTGTGATCAGAAAAGGGATTTTCCCGTAATGGCTTTTCTACTTGGAAACTTTGTTTATCTTATTATGCCTATGGGTAGATTTGATAGAGGTACGTAAACGAATTTATTCATTTTATTCAGAAATTCCAGTTAAGCAACTTTGAGTTAGTGTACATTGTCTGGATCACACATAGACACAGTGAAGACCTCTAATTCAGACCCCTGAATTGCAAACACACCTCTAATCCAGTCCCCTGATTTGCAAACACACCTCTAATCCAGTCCCCTGATTTGCAAACACCCCTCTAATCCAGTCCCCTGAATTGCAAACACACCTCTAATCCAGTCCCCTGATTTGCAAACACACCTCTAATCCAGACCCCTGAATTGCAAACACCCCTCTAATCCAGTCCCCTGAATTGCAAACACACCTCTAATGTGGACACATGCCACTGGAACCGAATGACTCATTGTCCTTTGCCATAGTGTGTACATCTTCAACCCCTGGGATAAGGACACTTCAGTAATCAGGACAGTCCTTACTGTTCCCAGGGAGTCCAGAATAGAGGAGTTCCACTGTATGGTGTGTGTGTACGTATGTGTGTGTGTGTGTGTGTGTGTGTGTGTGTGTGTGTGTGTGTGTGTGTGTGTGTGTACGTATGTGTGTGTGTGTGTGTGTGTGTCTGTGTGTGTGTGTGTGTGTGTGTGTGTGTGTGTATGTACGTATGTGTGTGTGTGTGTGTGTGGGTGTGTGCGTGTGCGTGTGCGTGTGTGCGTACGTGCAATTACATACATCCATATATTGTCATGGTACACGTAGATTTGAAGCTGTTTCCCTGAACCAGAATATTCCTTCAAATGTTAGATGACTAAATGCTATCCAATGCATGTACGTACATATGTATGCATGTACGTACGTATGTATTCACATATGTATGTGTGTTAATGTATACTACTGTATACATATATGTACATACATACGTAGGTCTTTTGTTAACTGTGGTGGTTGTGGTGCAGACAGGGCACCAAATATGTCTGCTGGGGAAATGTGTTTATGTTTGTACTTGTGCACACACTGGTGTGAGACAAGCGCTAAAAGTTTTTATTAAAAGCAATTACTAGACAAAGTGTGTGTAGTTTCCTCAAAAGTGATGCTTGACTGTTACAGTGACTTTTCATCATCTCAAATTCATATCACTGAATATGAAATACAGAAAAACCTGTCTTGAAAAGCCCATGTTTACAGGAGGACCACCAGCACATAGTGACTGCTGTGGGTTGTTCCGTGAACTTCTTCAGCTACACAACACCACATAGGCATAAGGACCATCTGTCTACAGAGACCTTGACACTGTGTCTCTTGAATTTACTGAACTTTATGTTTGTATAGTAATTTGCTGTGTGAAACTTCCAGCAATGCTGTGTGTGTGTGTGTGTGTGTGTGTGTGTGTTGTACACTTTTAAAAATCAGTTTTTGTGTTCAGCCTTATTTGTGTAGGCTTGTATCATGTGTACCTAGAGTGGGTGTTGTTGGTATGTATGTTTGTACGTACGTATGTACATATGACTATGTGTAAGACCAACATTTGGTGGTTTACACTGTGTGTATGTATATGTGTGTGTGTGTGTGTGTGTGTGTGTGTGTGTGTGTGTGTGTGTGTGTGTGTATACATACGTACATACGTATGCAGTGCTGTAAATAAGGTTCTGGTTTTGGTAGGATGTATATCCGAGTAATCTCAATTTTGCTCGGACATGCTGTGCATTTGGTCAGTCGTTGAAATCTTTTTAGCGATTCACTAATTACTGCAATTATGATTTGCCTTTTTATGCAAAGAGAACATAATTACAATGTCAATAAACTATACTTCACATGGGTAAGGTGCTCTATGTGCTCAGCTATACGTAAGGGTCCAAACTTGGTACAAAACATGTTACGAAGTGCAGTCCACAGCAAATCCAAGTGAGCTTCCTGTGCTGTAACGCAAGACCAAACACTTAGTGCTCATTATTGCCAAATTGGAGTTCAAAACTTAGCTGCAGTTGAATTTCCTTCTCAAAATGCCTGGATTTTAACTCCGTAGTAACACTTTCTGCCTTCTTAGATTATGTATCCTATTCCAGCCTCAATTCTACCACGCATCTGTAGTTGCTAAGAGTTCCATACGCCATTTTTAAGCGAATTTTACGTATGTTTACATTTGTAGAGGCCATCTTTCACATGTTATTAATAAGTTATTACTTAGACTAAACTAAAGAATACGTATTTGAAGGGGACATCTTGCCTGGAAGTGATGTTCAACCAAAACACAAAAATGATTGTTGGAAGCATTTTTGCACAGAAAATGATCAATGACAAACTGTTATTTACAGTCTTGCATATGTACGTACTAGTGTTGTGCGATTATTGAAAAATCAACATTGCCGATTACTACTAATCAACATTGAAAGAAATCACGATACTTCGATTAATCAACACAAAAGCTGTAGGTGATCAAACTAAAAAGAAAAACTAAAAGCCTAAAAACGCAGTATCAAATTGAGATGTGTTCAAAAAAGTATTCACCACAATCAGTACATCATACAAGTTTTCCGCCAAAAAACACAACATGGATGCATTTTCAGTGTCCAGACATGTTCTCTGAGCAGTGGTAATGTCATTGGTGTTATTTTTGAGAGGGTTTAAATTAGCTGTTGCTAGCAGGTCCTCAGAGTCTTCAGCCATTTTCCACACTCAATTTCAGTGCTATCTAACTGCACATGCTCAGTGTCAGTTTTTTTTATATTTTTATCCATGACCTGTGCTGTTTTTCCAATTTGTTCAAGTAATTGTCGATTTCTCATGGCAATCGATTGCAACGATTACGATTTGTCGCAAATCGATTAATCTAATAATCGATTTAATCGCACAACACTAGTATGTACATATATAGTATGTTTGTACTATGGTTAATATGTAGAGGTGTGTGTTTGTGACACTAATGACAGTCATCCTCAAAGTTGTGTAGTACATAGTATATATGTGTCATGGTGCGGGGGCGAAAGTTGGGTGGATCACAAAGAGTACCGCGGGCTTACATTCACGATGTAGCCCTGCTACTCTGATGTAGCACAGGTCAAGGGTCTTGTCAATCTCCTGCCCAGTCAAAATCCATTCATACCTCATTAATTAGTAGCTGTCAATTGTCACATTTGCAGTGTTTTGCCGTATAGCGGGAAACTTTCGCGAATCGTCTAAAGACAAATTTTGCGAAGAAAACTTTTGCGAATAGTCCAAAAGAAATTCTATAAGGAAGAAAACTTTCACGGATTGGTAAGGCAACCATTGTGTACGTGGCCATATCAAAGCATGTGTGTTTCCACGTGTGTGGAAACACACGTTTACGCGTGACCTACGTACTGGAAACTATCGTGCGAGGCTATCGTGCCTACAAGGAGCTCTGGGAACTTGCCTTATCTCCTTGTCTGCAGTTGTAATCGTAGAATCTGATGAAGATACTGTATAAGCAGAGAGAACCGGTAGTGTCGGTTTAGAAGGTCGAAAGTACTTGAAGCAATCCATAGCAGCCATAAGCTGTACGACTAAGCGTTACGACCGAGTACATCTTCAAATAAAATGCTTAGCACGAACAAAACTGGTTACATAGCGTCCTCGATAGCGTCTATGTACTGAATAACGCACAACGACGCTTCAATCCTTTTTGACTTCTCGTGAATAAAAATTTTGCGAATCCTCTCTTGTTCGCGAAATTCGCAAAGGTTTTCTTCTGCGAAAGTTTCCCGCTTCGCCATGACACATAATAGTTGTATCCTGCCTTGGTGTGCTACAGCAGCATAAAGTGCTAATTAATTGACCTCGGGCTGCGCCCTCGGTCAATCAATTAGCACTTTATGGCTGCTGTAGCACACCAAGGCAGGATACAACTATTACATGTACTTACATATGTTCAGTATGTTCATACTGAGAAGTGCCCACAATGATCGGCACTGGCTGGTCACCAGCAGTGCTTGAAATGACACCAACAGGAAGGATCTACGTACGTAGAAGCACCCAGCTGTAGCACCTACGTACGTAGAAGCACCCAGCTGTAGCACCTTCGTACGTAGAAGCACCCAGCTGTAGCACCTACGTACGTAGAAGCACCCAGCTGTAGCACCTTCGTACGTAGAAGCACCCAGCTGTAGCACCTTCGTACGTAGAAGCACCCAGCTGTAGCACCTACGTACGTAGAAGCACCCAGCTGTAGCACCTTCGTACGTAGAAGCACCCAGCTGTAGCACCTACGTACGTAGAAGCACCCAGCTGTAGCACCTACGTACTTGTGGAGAGTAGATGCATGATTGGGAAACACACTACAGAAAGGATGGCCGGATAATGTTTTCCCAGTGGTCAATTAGGCAACCAATCCTCTGTTTAGAAATTGTCCGGGAAGTACGTCTGTATGTATTGTGTATCCATAGGCAAAGGGTATTGCTCTGCAATTCCCAGATGGTGACTACCCCCCCCCCCCCTCTCCCCCTCAACTATTGTCATGGCTGACGAGGTGCATTCAGAACATAACATGTTTAGCATGTGACTTACATTTTATGTATGTGTGTGTATTGGATTGATTTTGTATTGTTATTATTTGTATTATTATTGTATGTATTTGTACTGTATATTGAATCTCATTATATCAAACTGCTGGGTCCACTAAGGACTCTTCTCCTTATCAAATATTCCCTATAACCACTGAATCTTAGTATGGTACGGTACACACGTACTTAGGACGTAAACTGGGACTGTCACACCAAATCTTGTCCCCCCCTAAAAGCTGTCCGGCGTGGGCGCTTATTACATACAAACTCCATACCGTCAAGGCGTTATGGTTAGGGTTGGGTTAGGGTTTAGTATTGATGAAACGATAGGGGGACAACTTACGGCGGGGGACTATTCACGGCTTTACAGGACATGTGAATTTGTTCAGTACATTCAGACTTCAATAGATTTCTATACATAATGTGTGTCTCTATAGAGTATACGTATGTACATATGTAGGTACGTATGTAACTGAGTGAGAATAGAGAGTGGTTTCCATTAGTCACTTTGTATGTATGTACGTACATACGTATAAATTTATGTATGTATGTATGTATGTATGTACATATGTACGTACGTATGTACATACACATGTATGTAACTGAGTGAAAATAGAGAGTGGTTTCCATTAGTTGATTTGCATGTACTGTATGTACATATGTATGTATGTACGTATAATTACGTATATATACGTATGTACATGCCAGTGTGTAAGAGTTTGTATGGGAGTTTCTGTGACTAGTAGTTTTGTTTCCTACTGCAGTGTCCATTTTGTAGGTGTTGTTTTGGTATCGAGAGTTTTCTACATCAATAGAATATGAGCAACATTCACAGCAGCTGCTTGTTCATGTGCGCCCTCGGTCAATTAGTCTTTTGCAGTAAGTACATTTCCCATGTACCAACCCAAGGAGGGGTTTATCTATTATGTATCCTGGGAACAACCTTTTCCCGCCATAGTCACACCGTATCTTGGTAGTGTAGCGTTGATATGATGTCACAGCCATGCTTCTCACCTGGTTCCGTATACTTGGAAGCGTGGCTCCAAGGTTTAGTTCGAAAGTTTAAGGCGGCGTTTACACTAGAACGTTTTCACATGAAAACGGAACATTTTGATTCCGTTTTGCCTTATCGTTTACACTAAAACGCCGAAAACGACAACCCAAAACGATAACTTTTGAATCCGCAAACCAAAGTGGATACCTCTGAAAACGCAACAAAAAAATTCGTGTGTAAACGGCGAAAACGATGCTACAGTTGAAAACGATGACGTCGGTCAGCAGAATGTCATGTGATCCTCCATTGAAGATGGCCGTCTTAGCGTATTCCTTCTAGTTTTTCTTACGAACCTGATTGCCTTGTACAACCCCAGTACTCTTCTCTTCGTATTCGACGAAATGGGATACCTAAGACTCCGAATATAATACTTTGATTGTGTCAGTGCTTCCGACCGTTAGGTTATCCGGAGACCCGATAGAGTAAACCTTAGACTGATGCGTTACTGTTAAAAGAAGTGCCGCTTCCTCGCCATTCCAGCGAAACTCTTCCTTTCCCGACTATTTGAGCATAGTAGAAGTACAGAATAGTGATTCTACTCAAATATCCGAAGTGTTACTTTTACCGTGCGGTAGACGTCAAGTGCACATCACGTGGCTATAGTTGTTTCTGAATTCGTGCGTTTTCCAAAAACGCTGTGTGTAAACGGGTCGAAAACGATACAGGGACACACTGATCGTAAACGGATTCGAACAAAAACGTTCTAGTGTAAACGCAGCCTAAGAGTTCGTATAGTCTCAAAGTGTTCTTCTGAGTATTCTTGGGAACGTATGGCGGTATTTTTAGGCAAATCAGCAGGACGAAACGCTTTTTAAGGAGCGTGTCTGATCGAGGGGTCTTCGGTCTTGTTCTTGTTCGCCGGCGGTGAGGTCATGGTGTGGAATTGATCGCATGCAGATGGGGATTCTCTGTGATTTTTGATCGCTGCTTAAGGCAACCTGTGCACGTGGTTGTCTGTCACATCGAATAAAGTTTGGTGCCCTACGGTCGTTCACTGCTTACTGCTTACGGGTTTTATGGAAGGCCATTCAACCGTGTAAGCTTAACTGTCGATTGTTACTATGTTATGTACGTGTGGTTAGCCATCGCTGTTAAAGAACGCTTGATGGTATTCATCACTGCTTCAGCAAATTTACCCGTACATCTATTCCCATACGAAAAAGAAAAATACAGATAAATGCATATTGCAGATTGGCATAAAATTTGTGAAAACCAAAGGCCATACTGTGTTATTTCTTCAGGTTCATGTGCCTTAGCTGTGCACTTTCCATCATACTTTGCATGACAAGAGCAACATCTTGTCTGTTGTTGCAGAGGGAAGGTGACATCTTGTTAATTGGAATCAAAAATTAACACCTTTCATTGTTCAAAATGGTGTCAAATCCCAAACACTACTTAAATTTTGTCACTGATGTACACTTAATGTACACCATTGACCCCCCCCCCCCCCCCCCCCCCCCCGATGTACACCGTTGACCTTCTGATGTACCACCCCAATCAAGTACATGGGGAATGGACTCAAGTCGGTTCCTTTGATGTTAATAGAAAACGCCCCCGCACAGGATACATGTACATATGTATATACATTTGCATGTGTATGTACGTATGTACGTACATACGTATGTGCATGTATCACAATTATTATGTTTTATGTCATTTTTGCGGTAGAGTGGCCATTGCAGTGTACATACGTAGGTACATACGTACATATGAGAATGTATGTACGTACATGTGTACTAATGTATGTATGCATGTAATTATTTCACATGTCCCATGTTACGTACGTACCTGCAGAGTGTATTGAACAAGCTGTTGAGGACAATACTGTTCATACATATGTACATACGTATGTACATACATATGTACGTACGTACATACGTACATATGTACGTACGTATGTATTAACAAACATACGTACATGCATGCATACGGTGCTTATCGTAAAAGTAGACATTCAACTGCCGGCTGTGTGGGCGTCTGTTCCAGGACGTTTTTCAACAATGCCCTTACTAACTGTCGCAACGGGTCACTACGAGGCAACAATTACGTATTAGTCATGGAACTAATGCAAACTTGTTTCGGCTTCATTCTTTGTCTACTCTTCTATTGGAATCTTAATGTCGTTCGTCAGCTTGGACGTCTGACCACTCTCCTGCTTCCTCGCAATGCTCCCAGTTTCTTCGTACTTCTTCGAAAACTTGCAGACGCCTGCTGTGGAATTCAAACCTTCCTCAGAAATTATATTTACTATCTTACGACTCGGCAAAGGCAAATAATTCTAGGAAAGAACATTGTGAATTCACACAAAGATTCAAAGGAATATTCCACACTAATGAAAGTACAGACAGCAATCCGAAGTAAACAGAAGTCAGTGGACCATCATTAATGGCCAATTTCCTAGACAAAAAACACCTCTAAATGGTCGCCCGTCCATGCTACCGTCCGTTCACCCATAGCACGTCTACTTTTTTACAATAAGTACCATATGTCCATACGTAGTGAATTCACATCGTTCCACTCAAATGTTGGATTCTGAGCATATAATCGGATTGATTATTGATATCTCATGTGCTGATTGGCATAATCAACCATGTGTACGTATATTCCGGTTTATCTGCCAAATGTGTTTTCAAAATAAGTATATATACCTGACCACTGTACACTTATGCGTATATGTACGTACATATGTGTTGTGTATGTAGTGTACCCCACTCAGTTCCTTCTGAAAGTCCTATAACCTTATTACGTTAGTGAAATAGACGGTACCTCCTTAAGATGGTGTACCCGGTATGCATTATCAGGGTGTGTGTGATGGAGTCAATTTGTTTAGATTATATGCACACACACCCCTCACCCTCCCCCCCCCCCACCACCACATCCCCTCATCCTCCACTACCACACACCACTCACCTCCCTCAACCACACACCCCTTACCCCCCACTACCACACCCCTTACCCCTCATTACCACACACCCCTCACCCCCACTACCACACACCCCATACCCCCCACTACCACACACCCCTTACCCCACTACCACACACCCCATACCCCCACTACCACTCACCCCATACCCCCCACTACCACACACCCCTCACCCTCATCTCCCACTGTCACGTACTCCTCACATTCTGAGCACTCCCTTGCCACACCCCTCATCTCCTACAACTGCACAGCCTGCCTTTCCCATGACCACACTCTGACCTCCCTTATGTACTCCTTAACTTGCACACCCCTCCCTCCTGACTAGCACACAGTCCTCACCCCACACTGCTCATCTCCTACAACTGCACACTGTTCACCTACAGCCACACACTGCTCACCTCCTACAGCCACACACTGCTCACCTCCTACAGCCACACACTCCTCACCTACAGCCACACACTGCTCACCTACAGCCACACACTGCTCACCTCCTACAGCCACACACTGCTCACCTCCTACAGCCACACACTGCTCACCTCCTACAGCCACACACTGCTCACCTCCTACAGCCACACACTGCTCACCTCCTACAGCCACACACTGCTCACCTCCTACAGCTGCACACTGCTCACCTCCTACAGCCACACACTGCTCACCTCCTACAGCCACACACTGCTCACCTCCTACAGCCACACACTGCTCACCTACAGCCACACACTGCTCACCTACAGCCACACACTGCTCGCCTACAGCCACACATCCCTCAATACACACCTCTTACTTCATTGAAGCCATCACCTCTTACCTCCACTGTACTTTGCACGGCTTCCCAGATTGGTTGTGCTTGACTGGCTGTAGCCAACCACTGTTGTCTGCATGTTTTAGGTTTCAATGTGTGTGTGTGTGTGTGTGAGGGGGGGGGGGTGATCAGTTGTGTGGGGTGATCAATTGTGTGTGGTGATCAGCTGTGTGGGGTGATCAGTTCTGTGTGTGGTGATCAGTTGTGTGTGGTGATCAGCTGTGTGGGGTGATCAGCTGTGTGGGGTGATCAGTTCTGTGTGGGGTGATCAACTGTGCGGGGGGGGGGGGGGGGGGGTGCTGTCATGTGCAAGTTGTAGTGAGTATACAAACACATATTATAACTCAGGAAATTCATGTTGCGTTGAAATCTTGTGGTTCAGTGTCAATTCATATCACCGAATTCAAGCGGATGATTATGGTGTCCTATGAAGGGTAATTGGGTAATCACTGATCAGCTGGTCATATGTGTGTATGTGCACATTGGTGTGCCGTCCCGTGTTCTACTGATAGTTACTCCTACTCCCCCCTCCCTCCCCCACTCCTGTCCATGATAATTGGGTAATTACTGATCAGCTGGTGATACGTACGTACGTGTGTGTGCACATTAGTGTGTCATCCTGTGTTCTACTGCTAGTTGTTCTAACCGTTTCTCCCTTCCCCTACTCCTGTCCATGGCAATTGGGTAATCACTGGTGTTATGTACGTGTGTGTGCACATACGTACAGTACGTACGTAGGTGTGTTGTCCCGTGTTCTACTGCTAGTTGCTCCCACTCTCCCTCCCTCCCCCACTCCTGTCCATGATAATTGGATAATCACTGATCAGCTGGTGATACATACGTACGTGTGTGTGCACATTGGTGTGCCGTCCCGTGTTCTACTGCTAGTTGCTCCCACTCCTCCTCCATCCCCCTCTCCAGTCCATGATAATTGGGTAATCACTGATCAGCTGGTGATACGTATGTGTGTGAGCACATAGGTAGGTCATACTTCTACGCACACACCTGTTGAGTGTTCTATTGTCTGTGTTAACTTTATTAGTGTCTCAGTTCCGAAGCAGCTGTTGATGTAGTGTTTGCATGCATGCATGTACGTATGTAGCTGTAGCATACTGTCCATCACTTACGTAGCTCCCACAAGCTGCAGCTGACTGGGCAGCTGTCAATCACAAAAGTGCATTTTGACACTTTAGTTGCTAATTGTTGCTAATGTGCATGAATGAATGTATAATGTGTATGTATGTACGTACGTATGTATAGTACATAGTGTGTATGTACTTCCATACAGTGAACAAATATCTATGTCTATGTGTATACATACGTACATATGTACGTACGTATGTACATACTTCCTAATACGTACATCTGTATTATGCTTGCATGTGTGTGTGTGTGTGTGTGTGTGTGTGTGTGTGTGTGTGTCTGTGTGTGCATGTCTGTGTGTGTGTGTGTGTCTGTGTGTATGTGTGTGTGTCTGTGTGTGTCTGTGTGTGTGTCTGTGTACAGTGTATGCCAAATATATCTTATGTACATACAGACATACCTGTACATGTGATGTCACCATCAAGGTTCCCACTAGCACTGCAGTATGTAGTGGTGTATACCTGCTTCACTCCTAATATAGTCACATGTCAGTTGATATATTTAGACCAGCCTGCTCACACATGCGTACACAGTGTGTGTTGGTTCGAGCATCCAATGTATGTCAACAGATGGCAGGTTGTCATGGCAGCAGTTTGTTACTATAAATAAATTGGTATGTTGAGAATGAGCTTGAGTCATTTTCCATTCAGAAGTGAATATACGACATACGCACAAAAGGAATACTTACAAATTGGTGTGTGTGTTTGTGTGTGTGTGTGTGTGTGTGTGTGTGTGTGTACGCATACAAATACAATAATAAAGTTTTCATGGGGTGAAACTCTTGATCGCTATTTTTGCGTATCCTCCTTTGATTCTATGTACGTACCTTCTTTTAGCCTTGTCTGTGGACAAAAGCCACTAAGGAAAAAAAGCAAAGGCGATGCAGTGCTTTTCAACAACAGTCATTTTGGTCATGGTGCAAGAGCTTTTCCTAAATTTTTGTTGGCTTAAAATTTTCACACATGGCTTGCAATGCATGAAAACCACATAAGTTTCATTCCATGTACTAGTGCTTGACTTGAATCTTCACGTTTCATCTCACCCATGAAAATTTGTACACGCACAGTATGTATGCATGTATGTATGTACATAGGCATCTGCTGTAAAACAGGAAATTTGTGGTAACATTTTGTAATTTAGTGGTAGGTGCTACCTACGTACGTAGGTATCCAACACCACTGCTCCTCATGAAATTTCACATTTCATGAGCAGCAGAGAAGTTGGATAAACAAGTTCCAACTATGTACATACGTATGTATGTACGTATACGTACGTATGTAATGCTGCATTTTCTGTTTCTCTTCACAGACCTCATATCCCTCACCCACGATCCCCTCATTTCGATGCCAGAGTTGTCAGACATGTTGGCTGAGCGAACCAGGAATGCCAGCTGGGTGGTTGTGATGAAGGCACTCATCTCAACTCACAACATGATGGTATTGGGAAATGAGGTGAGCACCATGTTGTGTATGTGTGTGGTGTGTCTTTGTATGTTCATTGTAAAAAATGTACACACATGCACGCATGTGCGCGTGCACACACACACACACACACACACACACACACACACACACACACACACACACACACACACACACACACACACACACACACACACACACACACACACACACACACTTAGTATGTGTAGATAATTCTTACCATGTGTTCTCTGTCTATGCAGCGATTCCTGCAGTGCATGGCCTCTCGACCCAATGCTTTCTACCTCGAGGGTTATGTGGATCGAGCGAGTAACCATGGTTAGTTCATGCATCTGTTCCAACTAACGAGGTATTTATTACATGTGTACATGCGTACCTACTGTGGTTCATTTGTACACACACATGTAATGTGCATACGTACATACGTATGTATGTACATTAGATGTGTGTGTAGTGTGTGTGTAAGCATGTGTATGTATGTGTACATTGTACTGTATGTACGTGCATGTATATGTACGGGTGTATGATAGATACGGTACAAGAAATAATAAAGTTGACGTAAAACAAGTGTAGCGTACATATACATGCGTACGTATACACAATCTCCTTTACATTTGTATGCTTTGTATGGACATGAACTCAACAGTTCTTTCGACCCATGCATACCCATATGTATGTACATGTGTACACGAGTCCTTGTACCCTTGTATGCAGCTATAGACATGTCCATGTACATCAGAAACTATGCCCGATACCTGAAGACTGTCTGTCACGTCTATAGACAGATAACACTGGACGTTATGAAGGTTAAAAGAGGGTGAGTATGTATGTACATACGTATGTGCATGTGTGCGTACATTGTGTGTGTGTGTGTGTGTGTGTGTGTGTGTGTGTGTGTGTGTGTGTGCGTGCGTGTGTGTGTGTGTGTGTGTGTGTGTGTGTGCATCAGTTTGTATTTTGTGTACGTACATATGTATGTGCATGTGTACATTGTGTGTGTGTGTGTGTGTGTGTATGTGTGTGTGTGTGTGCCAGTGTGTGATTTTGTGTATGTACATACCTGTACATACGTACATGGGTATGTATTTATGTACAGACAAACCTTGTTGGACACCGATCCATAGTTCTGCTAATGTATGATTGTTTTGTCATTTTCACCACGCACTGTGCTTTCTTTGCTTCGCGCCTTCACACTGTGTTAAACACACATGGTCTGTGTTGTCATGATTGTAGGGAGAATGGAGAGTTTGCAAAGATGGAGACACCCAAGCTGCTCAAATCTCTCAGTCTTGTCTCTGATCTTGTGGAGGCCCACCTGGACCTCAACATCAACTCGGCTGACATGAGGAATGGAGTGATAAACACTTGCTTCCTAATGATGTACAAGGATCTTGTTAGACTCTACCAGACCTACAACGATGGCATGATTAGCCTCTTAGGTGTGTGTGTGTGTGTGTGTGTGTGTGTGTGTGTGTGTGTGTGTG
>CAUJGJ010000132.1:270000-335000 GCA_963170055.1 Halisarca cf. caerulea
CTCTACAGAAGGCTACCACAATTGCTGAGCCCACGTACGCTACTCCGAAGAAGTCAGCGTTGAAGAAGCAGTCACAGTCGATGGACAAGAAACAATCACAGTCAATGGACGACCTGTTGGGAGTGGATCTGAGTGCCACCAATAACTCTTCCTCTCCTTCTCAACAGTGGACAGGATTCTCCAATGAGCCAACCAATCCCTTCTCATCAGGTACGTACGTATGTACATACACATGCATGTACGGACGTATGTATGTATGTATGTATGTATGTATGTATGTATGTATGTATGTATGTATGTATGTATGTATGTATATATGTATGTATATAGGTATATATGTATGTATGGATATACACATACATATGTACTTATGTACATTGGTAAGAATGTACATACGTATGTATGGATGGATGTACGTATGGATGTATGGATGTACGTACGTATGTATGTAGAGGCGTAGCGCCATTGTTTCCTGGTTGCCAGGAAACCCCCCTCATTAGAAATCCTTTCAATCTGAAGCCACCAGTATGCTAATAAATCATACAATTAATCCCAACACTTCTCTCCAATTGTCACCTAGCATGCACCTGCACATGTGGTCTACTGAGAGCACATAACAAATGCTGTTTTACTGCATTCATGCATGCTTTGTGTGCTTTTTAGTCGTTTCCAGCTTGTCTGGTAAACTAGTTTTCAAACTATCATGGCAAATTTAAATGTGGTGTTCCCTTGCATGCATGTGGCCACAGCGTTGATACCACATGCTACAGTAAGTAAAGGCTATTATAGTACAATGTGTCCATGATACCATTTTTTTGTACACCATGTACCCATGATCATGGCTTTTAGAAACCCCCTTATTTATTTTCTGGCTACGCCCCTGTGTATGCATGTATGGATGTACGTATGTATGTATGGATGTACGTATGTATGTATGGATGTACGTATGTATGTATGGATGTACGTATGTACGTAGGTACGTACGTATGTATGTATGGATGTATGTACGTAGGTATGTACGTATGGATGGATGGATATATGTATGGATGTACGTATGTATGGACGAATGGATGTAGATATGTGTATATGTAGTGGATTCTCTCGTACTGTCTGTGCTGGTAGTGGAGACTTTCTTACGTTTGGTTCATCCCCTGCTGTTGTATGGGATATGATATCTTATTTAACCTGGGGAGCCAGTAGCAGAGGCTACTATGAAGGCACCCTTAAATGTATAGTTCAACTGTGAATGTGTTTGTGCTCTGAGAAACCATGTTTTTGTGCCTTTTTTCTGCCTTAAGGGTACGAAGAAGTAGATCTGTTCAAGACACAAGTTCCAGCCAATCAGCAGCAGCCTTCTTCTGGCTTTCAAGCACAATTCAACTCCCCGGGTCAAACAGGGACTGTGTCGTCCAGTTTTGATGTCCTCCAGCCGCAATCTGTCAGCCCTTATGCCAGCAAACCTGACCAGCCTGGTAAGGTGGAGAGGCAATCACTGGGTAAAGACATCAATGAAGGACTCTCCACAACTGTACAAGGATTGAGTGAGTTGGTACCATATACCGGGAAAGTTTCGCGGAATAAAACTTTCACGAATACCTACGTAGATTTTGCAAATTTTCGTGAAAAAACTTTCTCAAATTACTGTATAGAACAGAGCTACGTATGTATAGAACAGAGCTACGTATGTATAGAACAGAGCTACGTATGTATAGAACAGAGCTACGTATGTATAGAACAGAGCTACGCATGTATAGAACAGAGCTACGTATGTATAGAACAGAGCTACGTATGTATAGAACAGAGCTACGAATGTATAGAACAGAGCTACGTATGTATAGAACAGAGCTACGTATGTATAGAACAGAGCTACGCATGTATAGAACAGAGCTAGCATTCATGAATTAGAGTTTCGCAAATGCTGTAGACTTCATGAAATTCGCGAAACTTTATCCCTGTGTACTTTCCCGGTATACGGTAGTTGTGTGCATGTGTATGTGCATTGCGGTGTGAGAATATGTGTTTCTGTTCTGCTCCTTTAGCTTTGGAAATGGGAACAGGAGGAACTGGTCCTAAAAAGTAAGAAATATGTATGTGCAAATGTCTTCCACTGTCACGTGTGTGTGTGTGTGTATGTGTGTGTGTGTGTGTGTGTGTGTGTGTGTGTGTGTGTGTGTGTGTGTGTGTGTGTGTGTGTATGCATGTACGTACATTATGTATCCTGATTACTGACTTGATTTAACATGTACGTTTGTGTGTATTGTCTCTGCAGAACACAGCACCAGTGGAAACCTGTGGACAACAAGAAAACAGGAGGGCCAGGCTGGCAGCCCCATTCCGTTCAAGCTACCACTTTGCCCCCTGCTCCTCCCTATGGGCAACCCATGGTACAACCCGTGGGGCAACCGGTGGTGCAACCCATGGGGCAGCCAGTG
Organism: Halisarca cf. caerulea; assembly: GCA_963170055.1. NCBI lineage: Eukaryota > Metazoa > Porifera > Demospongiae > Chondrillida > Halisarcidae > Halisarca > Halisarca cf. caerulea. The sequence continues at coordinate 272,433 of CAUJGJ010000132.1, forward strand.
GGTACTGCTGGCTGGATGACTGGTCCCACTCCCATGTATGGTAATCCACAAATGTCTTATGGTCAAATGGGAGTTGGAATGGGAATGTACCAACCAATGCAACCAGGGGTAAGTTTTATTCTCTTTTTCTTCCCATGTTGTTGAGCATGAAGGCCAGCAAATTTGTGGTCCTACACAGGGATATGGAAGTGGTATGGGCATGGGTATGCAACCAGCTGGAATACAGCAGAGACCAGCAGCGCAAGATCCTTTTGGACCCATTCCAGGAGGACAAGTAAGTTTCTCGTGCCTTTCTGTTGTGCAGTGTTTCACTGAGTGTGTGTGTGTGTGTGTATGTATGTGTGTGTGTTGTGTGTGTGTGTGTGTGTGTGTGTGTGTGTGTGTGTGTGTGTGTGTGTGTGTGTGTGTGTGTGTGCATGCGTGTGTGTGTGTGTGTGTATGTATGTGTGTGTGTTGTGTGTGTGTGTGTGTGTGTGTGTGTGTGTGTTTGTGTGTGTGTGTGTGTGTGTGTGTGTGTGTGTGTGTGTGCATGCGTGTGTGTGTGTGCATGCGTGTGTGTGTGTGCACGCGCATGTGTGTGTATGTGTGACACTGTGTGTGTGTGTGTGTGTGTGTGTGTGTGTGTATGTGTGTGTGTGCACGTACAAGTGAGTGTGTGTGCACATACTGTATGTGTATGTATGCACATGTGCATGTATGTACGTACATTTATTCATATTTTCCCTCTTTTTTCAGGCAAGATTCTGAAGCTATTCCACTCTGCCCACTAGGAAATCACAGATCATGCTATGTTTGGAGAATTCGACACTTGTAACTCTTGTTGCTACATGTTAGAACTCACAGAGAGTAATTATGTGTACTCCCATAATATTGTGGCTCTGTTTAATGTCCTTTCGATGTATTAGTTTCAAATTAAAATAATATTATATTGAAATATGTAATTGAGGTACATGGAGTAGTAGATGTATTCTGTTGTGATTCCCTTTTCAATATTTACTCTATGTATGTACGAGTGGTGGGTCTGGTCCATGAGACTATGGCAGAAGTACGTACTACGTACGTATAGGTGACACAACTGACAAAGGTGCATTTATACCACGTACCATAGACATTATGCACTATATATACATAACCATAATAATATTATTATACATATATATACGCATGCACATGTGTCTGCAGATCTCGAGGTATATTATATATACGTACTAGGTAACACAACTTGACAAAGGGTGCATGCATGCATGCATGGTCTTGAAGGGGGCTTGCTTGCATGGGCAGTATGCATGCATGTGTATTATATATGCACATATATACACAGTCTTAAGCTTCTCATGATCATGCATGTGCACACGCACTGTGCATGATTTGCATGCAGGACTGGCCTAGCTACATTAGGGCTAATTAGAGTTAAGTGGAATTTGGTTATTCCATACACGCATGCATGGGTTAATGTACGCCGTGCTTGCTCCAATTATTATTTTCTTTTATACATACAATATAGTATGCGTTTACATAAGCATAATATGTATGCGCTGCAGCATGTTTATAATATCCATAGACACCCTCTGCATGCATGCTAGGATCCCACCACATACATGGCATGTTAGACACTATATTCGGTGCAGTTAGAGAAATACGTATTTCAGAGATCATCTTGCATGCATGCAAGATGTGTGATATGTTGCCAGTTTAAACTGAAGGAGACCTATAGCTAGCAATGTATATGCAGTCGAATTAGGTTTGTCCGACATGCATCTTCTCCTCTACCAGGTGCTGGATAAACCAGGTAAAATCGTTTGCAGTTTAGTGATAGGGATTCACAACAGAGTGTCGGATAAATGAGGTTTCCGGATGAACCAGTGTCGGATAAACCAGATTTGAAAGTACAAGGGTTGAGCTTGGATTGATGTCAGATAACCCAGGTCTCACACGATAGATCTACAAGAAAATTAATTGTACCATTCTCACTACACGGAGCTGTGCAAGTGTTGGAAGATGATCAATGTGTAAATTATAATAATTTTTATGGTAAAATCTCGATAATTTGAATTATTATTTATGTACATAAAATGACTTTACACTTCATGATATTATTAGATTGTCGTTGTGTGTTCACCATTGTTATTCAATCAGAAAGTAATAATGATTAAAACGAAAACTTTTTTTCCAGTTCAAACTAATATGTTTTACATGAGCATACATGAAAATAGGAAACAAAGATAATCAAAGTGGTCAAGTTGAAATAGGGAATTGTCAATGATTAATTGATTACTCATGAGATCAGTCCAGGAGTGTCTTGGCAAATCGAAGAGGCTGGTCTTCTTCTGGATGATCTGGCACCTCTTATACACATGATTGCAGAATCCAACAATGAGAAAGTTAGTCGACGTCTGATTACATTCACAATCTTTGAGTAGGGGGTACCAGTCTTCTCTGCCAATAAACTGGTCAACTTCTTGAGTGCTACAGTGGCTGAAGGGCCCATTCCTCCACTAGTGGACATCACAACTGGTGAGAAGGTTCCGTGCTCCACATCTATCATTCTTCTCTCATACTTTCTCCTCTTCTCCATTTCGTGCCTTCGGTAACATGAGGCAGCAGAGGAAGACGCATTAGAAGGAGCGTGGGCATTGAATACCTTCACATCGAAATATGCAGTTGTCTTGTAATGCCGTGGATGGTCCCCTGCCGTAATTATATAAGTTGTCCCCCTATCGTTTCATCAATACTAAACCCTAACCCAACCTTAACCCTAACGCCTCGACGGTATGGAGTTTGTATGTAATAAGCGCCCACGCCGGACAGCTTTTAGGGGGGGCAGGATTTGGTGTGACAGTCTTACTCTTGTCCCAGAATTCCCTAGCACTGACTTGATTTCAACATTGCATGTACCATTTCAAAGGTATACGCATTTGGTTGATTATTTAGAACTTCTGAATAGTTTTACAGGAAATCGAAAGTTCTATGATATAATTAATGAGATTTTATTGTAATAACAGACACCTTCCAATAAGCGCCCTTCAGTGCATCTTTCCATAGGAACGCGCATTGAGCTCGAAGTACCTGATCGTGTAGCTCCATCGGTTGAAGTTTTGAAGCTGTATCATTTTCCTGTTACTACTTGTCTCTCTCTGCTGAGAAGGTACATATTGATAGAGTCCGCCATATTATCTGTGACCGGCGTGCTCAGTGTCATTCTTCGTGAACAGATCTAAGGATCGTGTTTGCATCTTTGCCGTAGTCTCGGGATAGCTGAAAGAACTGCCCGATTCGAAGAGGATGGATACGAACGACGCATCCTCTGGATCTCGGAGGTCAAATTCCTTCAGAAAGCTGCGAGGTTTTGCCTTCCCTATCGCCCTGTTCCTCTTCCAGCTCTTGTTCGTCGTCTTGTTCGGGGTCTTCGGGGAGTACGACACGAACGGTACACCCGGCAACACAACGGTCAGCAGCGAGGAGAACATCAGGCAACTCTATCCAAGTTAGTCGACATGCGCATGCATGATAGCTATAACTGCTAAGAGGGATGGACCGACGTCAACGGCCCACCATAGACTCGCTGTTAGTATGGTTAGTCATATGCTAACCAGCGCCCGGAATTTTGTTTCTTTTGGAGGATGCAGGGGTACCACACAATTCTATGATTACACGCAGTGTGCTGAGTTTAGATTATCTGTGGCCCTCGCTCGTGGTCCCTTACAATGGACCCTCTTATCCACACACACACCTTGGGATCTTGGAGTCTTCATTTCGGGTGGTTGAATGTGTACTTTTGAAAGGTGCAAGTTACATACGTACGTAAAAGCAGGTCATTTTGGGAAGCTGTTAATTCCAGGCACCTTCCTATCTACCTTTTCAGTCAGTAGATTGATTGGGGTGAAATGGAGTAGAATCAATGCAAACTATACAACAGTATCTCTCCCTTTAATCTCCTTCGGCTATTCAGTTCATTGACTGAATATGATGGCACTCCTAGAATTACCAGCTTCCTGATCGAATCTGTTTTACCTTGGTGAATTACTCAGATCCAGTGATGTTGCTATTGTGTCTCTATGAGAGGAGTGTATGAAATTCAGGGATCTGGTGGATTTGAGTAGTCTGGTCTGCTGCGAACTTGCCGAGAAGCACATGTTTCTCAGGGAAGGTTGCAGCAGACCAGACCACGTGTGGGGGTGAACTGAAACCTGGAGGTGACAGTCCCTGAAAATGGCCAAGTGACTTGGGTCAGCTATGCCAGACTAGTTAGGGGAATTCTCCAGTGTTGTTTTTCTGATGTTTATGCACATAAGTGTTATTGGTTGAAGGGTAGATAGGATGGATAAGAGTCCTAGGGCTGAGGCTAATATGCCAGCATAGTTTCCAGAATAATAGGTTTCTAAACTAGGGGAGCATAATTCCGGAATAAATGGATAGAATATGGGAATTACTGATGAATCAGATGATCCCTTCACTAACTCCAGCACAGTGGTACCATTATACAGTTTTCCCATTGGGTTTGAAACACTAACATTAAAGAATCACATGTATTATGCTGGTGTCTTGCAACTTAATGATCTTAATCACAAGTTTTTACAATTTAACTTAAAGCTGTGTTACAATAGACTATGATTCATTGAGAATTTATCAGGGAATAATTGGAGTAATTAACAGCATAATAGGATGAAATTTTGAGCACAATGGAATAGCATATTCGGTAAAAAGTTTAGCATAATAGCCTCAGCCCTAGATAAGACTGTTTGAACTTGTACCATGTACACACCTTTGTGTGTCATGTTTGAATCTGTGTTTTTGCTCCCAAAACAGCAGTTTGATTAATAGAAGCATAGTTGACAAAATATTACCTTCGAATAAAGGACACTTTGAGTCAGCCCTATGTGCTCTTTGTAAGGAGGTTGTACTCTTTGGGTGATTCACTATTTATTGGAACTATAAGGAGGATGTATTTGGGACCTCAAGTCGCATCCTTTGTAGAGAGGTTTATTATACTGTTTCTTTATCTGGGAGAGTCCACTGTTGGGAGTTCAATTGTATTGCAAGAGAAGAACGACTTCCATGAGTCAACCACATGCATGTACATTAGACTCCAATGGTCAGTTTTATAACAGAAATGCCTTCAGCAAGAAGGAATTTCAGTACATGCTGGGATTCTCAGTGACCCCATCCATTGTATGCTGGACAAAGGGACTTCAACAGTTCATAGATCTATGATCAGTTCCCATTGAGCGTTTGAAAGATACTGTTGGCATGGGATCCTGAGCTCTACAAGAGTGTTTTCTCCCATGTACATAATGTATATGTTTGGCTGTTGTGTGCATGTGTGTGTGTGTGTGTGTGTGTGTGTGTGTGTGTGTGTGTGTGTGTGTGTGTGTGTATGCATGTGTGCGTGTGTGCGTGCGTGCATGCGTGCATGCGTACGTGCGTGCGTGCGTGTGTGCGGGCGTGTGTGTGTGTGCATTTGGACTATTTTAAGTTCTGTAGTATGTATGCTGATGCAGGGCGCTCCATGTACGTACGTATCTCAAGTGTAACGTATGTATGTTCGTACGTTTGTCTAATTATGGTTTTATTTCAAAAACATGCAATTTATTTTTAGATCATTAGTCATTCTATTCCCTTGTTTGTTTTGCCATGTTAGTCAGCTTTATTTAGTCCAGAATGGTTAAGCCTACTTTTTACACTGAATGGTGTTTGTGCATATGTACGTATGTACATATTCCTATACTTGTATTGTTGTTGTATTTGTTGCTGTTGTTGTTGTTGTGTTTGTTGTTGTTGTTGTTGTATTTGTAGTTGTTGTTGTTGTATTTTTACACACGGCGGAAAGACATCCTGTACAACATGTCCTGAAAAATGGTAGTCTCAATCTCAGCTCAACATCTGCCCGCTATTTTATTGCCTTCTCACCTGCAATAAAATGGCAGGCAGATGTTGGGCTGGGAATGAGACTAGAAAAATGGAGAAAAGTGTTGATAATATCAGATTAGGGTGGGAGTGCTTAGAGGAGCTGTTAGAACCGCCTCACTTTGAGGACTTTTGAAATAGTCTCCTGAGCCGAGGGCTTGGAGTCTTTCAAGAAGTTCCCTGAGGGAGCTACTGTGTTCTGGGGGAAGGAGACCAGTCAATGCACACCTGAATCAGTACAAGTGCACAGTCAACATTTCATCACTGGTGCCTTTTTCCTAGATTCTGAGGTGTTTGTCTGCTATTTGTGTGCTCAGGGTGCAGTCCACAGCAAGTTGAAATCATACACTCTGACTTGGAATTGCAAGTGAAATCCCAAAATTTTACAAAATGTCCAAATTTCAAATCCTTCATACTTATTTGACATCCTCTTAGAAATTTTCGTTGAATTTTGAACGTCACTTATTGTCTTTACAATCTAAAGATCTTCTCTGAAATTTGGAAATCTTGGGTGGAAGCTTGCGGAATCTTTGTTAATCTTGCCAAGTCTTGAGTGAAATCTATGTCACCTTTCTGAAATCTCCTCATATACCTATACATGTATATATGTACTTTCGTACATATAGTCTCATATCATATCAGATTGCCTTGCTGTGGACCCCGGAATTGCCAGTCCCTACTTACACAGGTATGTTTCACTTCACTCAGGCATTTGCCAAATGTTCTCAAACGATATCTGGGGGTCTCTCCTGCACAAGTATGGCTTACCTCCCACATTGGTATCTCATTATAAGAAGTTCCAGGGAACGCTGAAGATCCTTCACTATGTCAGAAATCACTATTACAAGTTAAACTTTCATAGTGGAGCCTTAGCTGGGTCACTTGAATTTATTCCTTATGTACCGTACGCTCGGAAATTTTCGCGGTACTAAACTTTCGCGGTTTTCGCGGTACTGCACGGCATCCGCGAAAAATTAAATCCGCAAAAATCCTATACGACCCTTTATGTTCAGCGCTATGCACAGGAGTCTTAGCAAAGAACAAAGAAGCAGGAGTGTCGAACGTTTCGTATATTATACCATTCGCCTTCTCGTCCGTTATGTCGATCAAGTCATCCTTTACCCCCATCAGACGCTCCATATCTGACTAAAATCTGTAAGGCAGCTGGAGAAGATCAACTGCAACAATTTGCACTTGTTTTGATATCCGTTCCACGGACTAACAACCACACTAACAAACAGAGCAGCCATTTTTCAGTGCATAATTTATATAAGATTACATATTGTTGAGCTAATATAAAATCAAATCTAAGATCCGCGAATTTGAAATTCTGCATCCGCGAATAATTTAGTACCGCGAAAATCCTCAAGTGTTGCGTCCGCGAAAATTTAGTACCGCGAAAATTTCCAAGCACACGGGACTTCACTATCACTATATGCTGCACTATCATTGTATCACTTTATCATTATGTTCTTAATTGATTACTGTATACAAAAATTCACTGTCAGAGATTTCTTTTCAACGAATCTCGACTGTACTTTGCTCCAGTGTATAGGACCAGTGTGTAATGAAGTACCCTGCCAGTAAACCGCTACACCCGGGGAACCAAATTCTTCCAGTTCTGTAAACTTGGATCTGCAGTAGAACCTAGTTAGGAAGAGCACTTTTTCGACAAATTTCTGCTTAACACAAACTAGTTCTCTAGCCCTGTTTGCTTTGCTGTAGTACTGTACATGTAGTATTATATCCTGATAAGAAGAACTTTTGATATTGAGCACTACGTAATTTTGTCTGTCCACTAACTTTCATCTTAATACGGTTTGGCTGTACATACGTGTACATGTTCGTTTCCTGAGTGCTCTGGAGAGGAATCCCAGGACACTTTCCTTCTATAGCTGCTAAGGCTAGAGGTACAACCACATTATGATGAAGTGTAATTGCACGGGGTAGTCTATTGTCACCGGAGTCTCTCTCCAGTAATTGCACGGGGTCAAGTAATTGTACGGGTTAGTCTATTGTCACCAGACTCTCTCTCCAGTAATTGCACGGGATAGTCTATTGTCACCAGACTCTCTCCAGTAGGTACGACAAGCACGGGTTTTCCTCTTTCATTTCGTGGCCTTGTACCTGGCCGATAGGGTGCCGAGCTTTTCAACAGAATAGTGACGAAGTTACCAATTGAAACTAATTCATGGGTATACATACAATACATGCATGGATATATCTTTCATTTCCTATATGTTACGATTGACCTAATGATCTGCATGAATGGCCAAGAGAGGGAGATATTGAATGTACTCGTGTGATTGTTGAATAAACTCGAAACAACCATGAAATTTCCTATGGCGTACAGTCAAACCCTGTAAGTAAGTACTTACATACGTAAGTTAGTGCGAACTCATGGATAGTAAGTATTCATTACATTATCCCTACCTCATACAATACCATTGGAAACACCTTGGATAGTCTGATAGTGAGTATGTACCTATTTGGCCTTCCCTTGATGGTACTTACTATTCAAGTTCTGCTGTACATTGTATAACTGTTGTGGCTGTATTTGTGTTCTTTGCATTGTAGTTTCACACATTGTGTGGATGGGTGGGTGTTGGTGGTGAGGGTGAGTGTGCTGTTGTGTCACTTGTGTGTGTGTGTGTGTGTGTGTGTGTGTGTGTGTGTGTGTGCGTGTGTGTGTGTGTGTGTGTGTGTGTGTGTGTGTGTGTGTGTGGTAAGAGTGTGAGGTGAATGGGCTACAGTCTAGACATGTACTCTACTGCTGGGTAGCAAGTACTCCTTACTCTCTCTCTCTACCTCATATATATCTACAGTACTGAAAACAACACTGATAGTACATAAGTACGTACTTGTTCAGTGTTGAGAGCACGTATGTATGTACATACATACATATTTGCCAAGTTTCTGTGTACTACATGTGCTTAAGATTTCTGTTCCCTATGTTTCTTATTCAGTGTCAATTTTTATATTTTTCTTGAAGGGGGGGGGGGTTGACTGCATCTCAACTGGGCAGATGTAAACCATGGTAAACTGCATAGCTGGCCCTTAGATGAAATAACTAAGCGAGTGAGGGGGGAATCCCCCCATTTTGGTAACTAACTCGGGCTCAATGAAGCCCTTTTATTGTCACATGCTTGAGTAGTTTTAGTAAGCTTGTTCTTGATATCATTTAATCGTTGTCTTTCTGTCCTTCCAGTGTTTCAAGATGTACATGTGATGATTTTCGTTGGTTTTGGCTTTTTGATGACCTTTCTTCGTCGTCATGGCTACAGTAGTGTTGGTTTCAACTTGATGATAGCGGCCTTTGCTGCCCAGTGGGCCACCATCACAACTGGACTCTTTGAGTTTATTGGTCACACTGGGGATTTCAAAATCCCCGTTAGCTTTAGCAGGTGAGGACTGGTGCATATCTGCAACTTGACCAGTATGTATGCATGTATGTACGTACATACATGCATACAGTGGAACTTGCTTAGTGTATTTTTCCAATAAATAATTATTTATAATATTCAAAAACGATGTTATTGAGATTAATGTCACGCAATGGATCATAATAACTGATTGTACATAATATATTTAGTATATATGTACCTAGTTTAGTACATACAGTAGAACCTTGATAAGGAGAACACTCTTAGACGAATTTCTGTTTAACACAACTAGTTTCCAAGCTCATGTTTGGTTTGTTGTAGTATGTACATGTGGTATCATATCCTCATAAGAAGAACTTCTGATATTAAGAACTAATTTTGTGAGTCCCGTAAAGTTCGTCTTAATTTGCATGTGCATTCTCCTGGATAGTAAGTACTCCTCATTCTGTCCATGTGTACGTAGCTCTAGCCTCATGTACATAAACCAGCCCTGGTAGCAAGTACGTACCTCTGGTAATGGATACTGATTTTCTGTCCCCTTGAGGTACGTACTAAGCCAGTTTCACTGTACGTCTACCAGACCATCAGTGGCAAACTATGTACTTGCCACCCGGAGTATAGCACTGTGCGTGCCGTGTACATCATACATATGTATGTATTGCTGGTATTGCATTTGTGTTTCAATGTGCAGCACTGTGCGTTTCTCGTTCGTACAAATATACACAGAGCTGCAATTGGTTTTCCAAGTGTATTATTTAGAGGCATGGCTGAAACTTACTCAGCATGCTCCATGCCATGTGATGTACTTGTTGGTATTCTGTCTTGTGCTCTTTTGCTTCATTTGCAGCTTGATCAATGCTGACTTTGCTGCGGCTGCTGTGTTAATCACATTTGGTGCAATGTTGGGTCGCGTGTCTCCCGTACAACTGCTGATGATTGCGTTTGTGGAGTGCATTTGCTTCAGCGGCAACAATGCATTGAACCTATACATTTTTGGAGCAGCTGACGTTGGGGGCTCCATGCTCATCCACACGTTTGGAGCTTACTTTGGTTTGGCCGCGTCCGTCGCACTATACAGAAAAGCTGCAAAGAACCATCCCAGGAACTCTAACTCCTACCATTCGGACCTCTTCGCAATGATTGGTGAGTTTGTGTTTCCATGCAGTAAACGTGTATGTGTGTGCATAAATTGCATACTTAGGTGCGTAGCTAAAGAGTTTCAACTACATGGAAAATGAACTGTTGCTACGTACATATGTATATGTGTACATACTTACGTATAAATAGTATACACACGTACGTACTTGATAATGTTTAGGCACTCTAGTGAGGTAGAGTAGGCTGCTCTTGATCATGATTTCGACACTTTAGAAATACATGTACATACGTGCGTACATAAGTATTCTGGATTGAAGAATATACACTATAGACTAATATGTATCTACAGTACATACGTACGTGTGCGTCCCTTCACATGCCATTCACATTTGCCTTGACATTCTTGTGCATATGTATGTACGTATATTGATCTGAAAATGAATTATTATGTATTCAGAAGTATTTTACAGATTTCATGTGATTTGTTTAACGTGACGGGGGAGGACGGGGGGGAACGTACATGTTTACACCTATGCTACATTCATATTTCACTATACAGTAAAATCTATTTTATTAGAACCTTAATTTTCCGGTTAATAAGTTCTAATTATCCGTATGTTCTAATTAACAAACCACATATGTACTCCATGCATTAGGAACAGTACATTCATCAATGTTTGAATTAAGGCAGATATTCTAATTATCATGGTTCTAATTAGCGAGATTTTACTATATGTACGTAGTGCTACATACGTACTTGTACTAATACGTGCAGTGTACTATTTAGTACATGTACATACATAATATGTATGTGCATGCCTATTTCACTGTATGGACAGAACACAAAATGTGTACTGAGAAGGGAGGGAACTGACTACCTGAATTGGTTGAAATGTTTTTCAGCTGAAATTCGAATCTATTCCTTTCCTTTTGTACTGCGACAATATAGGTACCTTGTTCCTGTGGCTTTTCTGGCCGAGCTTCAACTCGGCTCTAGCAATGAACAGTGCACGGTACAGAGCTGTGGTCAACACCTACTACTCCCTCATTGGGAGCGTGGTAGCCAGCTACTTTGCTTCAGCCCTTGTCACCAAAGGTCGCAAGATGGACATGGTAGGTTCCATGTGTGTTTAGACAACTCACATACATACGTAGCTTAACAGAAAAGGCTTGACAAGAAGTGATTTTTCTCTGTAGTAACTTCTATGGGTAGTAATAGTACCAGCGAAATTTGTAAATCTGACAAGATCTATTCATAAGCAGCAATTTTGTATTCTGTGTGTTGTGCCAATACAAACTGATACATCCAATGTTTCAATATTTGTGTGTATCTCAATCTCGCACATATGTACATACATACAATATATGTACGTATACGTACGTACGTATGTACAGTGAGACCCCACTTATCCGCACCTCAGATATCCAGTTTCCTCACCTTCTGCAGTAGTTTTTATTGGAATAAATCTGTAATACTCCTACTGCACACTATACTACTGTTCCTTTGTTTATCCAAGCAATTCCTTTGCTTTATCCAAAAATTCAACCAACACAGATGTGTGTGGATAAGTGAGGTCTGACTGTACAGGACAGTATGGATGTGTGTGGATATGTGAGGTCTGACTGTACAGGACTGGATGGATGTGTGGGGATAAGTGAGGTCTGACTGTACAGGACTGTATGGATGTGTGTGGATATGTGAGGTCTGACTGTACAGGACTGTATGGATGTGTGTGGATAAGTGAGGTCTGACTGTACAGGACTGTATGGATGTGTGTGGATAAGTGAGGTCTGACTGTACAGGACTGTATGGATGTGTGTGGATAAGTGAGGTCTGACTGTACAGGACTGTATGGATGTGTGTGGATAAGTGAGGTCTGACTGTACAGGACTGTATGGATGTGTGTGGATAAGTGAGGTCTGACTGTACAGGACTGTATGGATGTGTGTGGATATGTGAGGTCTGACTATACTGTGTGCACACTGAAAGTTGTTATGACAGTGTGTGATCGACACCTATACTTTCAGGTACATGTGCAGAATGCCACGCTGGCTGGAGGGGTTGCCGTGGGAGCGGTTGCCGACGCCGTCCTTTATCCATGGGGAGCAGTCCTGATTGGTTTGGGATCTGGACTGGTCAGTGTTCTTGGGTACAGATTCCTCTCGGTGAGTTCAGACACACCTCACACAGGCTAAAATGGAGTGTGGAGTTTAGGAATTTGGCGCATCTCATCCAGAATTGACTAAGTTTGGTCATGCTTTCCTCAGTATGTCTGGAGTACCTTCTTCATAAGAGTTGAGTATAATCCTATTATTGACCAACCCCCGTGTCAGGGAAGTTGCCTGGACCTCCACTGTGATGCTCACTATCCTCCTTTGGTCCTTTTTCTCTTGATGCAGACTGTACTGTCGACACATTAGTACTAGTGTCTGGGTATGTACGCATGTAATAGAACATGATTATAATGAGCGCTATATATCGGAAACAGCTACCTCCTCTGTTAACATCTATTATGTCTGTATGGTATTGCACAAGCACCTACATTGACCACAAGGGCCTGATGCGAGGCAGTCGAACGATCTTCATATGTTGTACTATTTTTTATATTCAGTGAAAGCAAAGTTTTTTCTATACTGAAATGTTGAAAAATGAGTTGTTTTTTGTTTCAATACAGTCAGAAGTTATCTTTTTGGTATGTATGCATGTGTTTGGCAACCTACCAAAAGCTTCAAATACTCATAGAATACAAGAAACCTAATAAGGACAAGGACACATCCAAAATGCAGAAACATCCTTAAACAGGACACCATTCTCAGTCTGGGTGCCACTTACAGTAGCCTCTGGCTAAAGGTTCCCTCAGGTTAAAAAAGAATACCCTATGCCCTATACCCTATACCCTGTACCCTGTACCCTATACCCTATGCCCTATACCCTATACCCTTGTTCTGTCCTGTTTGACATCCCTCACATTGACATGTGCACAGTTGAATCCTCTGAAATAGGGACAACTCCATCACAATACAATAAGTGCCAGCCCATCCACCTCTTGTGTACCTCTCTCCACACCACTCAATACACCTGTGAGTACCAACCCATCCACCTCTTGTCTCCCTCTCTCCACACCACTCTGTGCATCTTTGATGTAGTACCAGCCCATCCACATCTTTGTGTACCTCTGTCCACACCACTCTTTACACCTGTGATGTAGTACCAGCCCATCCACCTCTTGTGTGGCTCTCTTCATCTCAGTAGGACTCCAACCCACACTTTAGGTTCTTGGGACATTTTGATGTTTATGATCCAGTGCTGTGTGTGTGCTCAGCTCACACCCGACCTGCTCACTACCTACTGAGTACTCCTGGATAGTAAGCACTCCTCATTCTGTCCTCCTCCTCCTATACATACAGTACACAAAACTGTCCTGATAGTAAGTACCACTGGTAAGAAGTATTGATTTTGTCTTCCCTTTGGGGTACTTACTACGCAAGTTCTACTGCATGCATGTATATCATGTGGCAGTTAAAACGTTAGAAAATGGTCCTGTAAATCATACCTTTACTGTTTCCAGTGTCTGTCCTTGTGTTTAGCCTTTCATGGAGCGGTACCTCTGGATCCAGGACACGTGTGGAGTCCACAACCTGCATGGGTTGCCTGGAGTGTACTCTGCGGTTGTTTCACTCTTTGTTGCTGCCACTGCTTCTCTTTTCAACTACGGTTCGGTCACCAGGTGTGTACAGAATGCATTGAGTACATGTCCGTACATACACACACACTAAAACCTGTGGAGCCATTATGGGCCTTCACAGTGTGGGTCTTGTGTGTGTGTGTGTGTGTGCGTGTGCGTGCGTGCATGTGTGTGTGTTTGTATGTGTGTGTGTGTGTGTGTGTGTGTGTGTGTGTGTGTGTGTGTGTGTGTGTGCATGCGCACGTGTGCGTGTGTGTGCGTGCGTACGTGTGTGTGCGTGTGCGCACATGTGTGTGTGTGTGTGTGCACGCTTGCATGTACGTGTATGCACACGTGTGTGTGTATGTGTGTTTGGGGTGTTGGCTTCTGGTCCTCATTCTGTCCCTACCTTACACACAGTTAACATAAACACATTCACTGACTAGTACTACTTCTCCTGTTTTACTAGTAGTAAAAAACTTGCAGTTGACAACACGTGCATACGTACGTACAGTAGAATCTCTTCAATTAGTACCTTGATTATCCAGTAAAAAGTTCTAATTATCCGTAAGTTGTAATTAACCAACCACATATGTACTCCATACATTTGGAAAGGGTACATTCATCATCAATGTTTGAATTAAGCCAGATAATCTAATTATCATGATTCTATTTATCGAGATTTTACTGTATATTGTGTACTCCTTTCAAGATGTTTCTGCAAATTTTCAAACTCTTTCCGTCTATTTCTTGCCACCTACAGTAGTTCCTTTAGACCGAGTAATAGAATAAGTAGCTATGTACTTACGTATATATGGCAATTGTTCACTTTTGCAGTTTGTGCATTTTACTTGACTTTTCTATTGTTCTGTACATACGTAGCTTGTCTGAAGTATACTCAAAGAGATTTGACTCAGGAATGAATGAAGTTCGAACGCCAGGTGTACAAGCAGGGTTTCAGATGGCCCTTCTTGGCTCCACTCTGGTCATCTCTATTGGTGGAGGACTGATAGCAGGTGAGCCTTTTACCTGTGTTTTCTGTGATGCGTACACCTTTGTGTTCCTTTTCCACCCATCTTTTGTACACATTTGCTTTGTACTACTATACTCGCTCTAATTATCCGAACATTCTAATATCCCGAACAGTCTGCTTTTTGATTATTTTCCCTTTCTAATGGGTTGAACAGGCCAAATGCAAAACATTTCTTACCATTCTATTTAGCCAAACAGTCATGTGCAGACAATAGTGATGCCTTGATTGAGATGGAAAAAATGGCTGGCCTCATACCATATCTTCGTCCAATCGACTGCGAGTTGAGCCTTCTTTGGCCTACTTGGTTTGTGCTTGGAAGGCGTAGAGCTCCTTTTTGATGGAATTGAAGTGGGGCTTCAACTAACATCAGAGCAAAGAGGATTCTTGACAGTGAAAGACAATATTGATGTCTGTTTGCTCTGCGATTCCAAGACCCTCCATTTTCCCAAATGAACCACGCAGTGGAATAAAATTTACATTCTGTTTATGCCGACTGACCCTTATTAGAATTATTTTTGATCATTCGGATAATTAGAATGAGTATGGTAGCTTGTACCCGTTTGTGGGTTGATCTTGAATTCAGCCAGATTTTGCACTGTACTTGTATTCACACGTACTTCTAAAGGCTGTGTGAGAATATGTACATAAATTTGAAGAATCTGCTCAATCTCTCAGGAGGAGGGACATGTTATGGGGGGGGGGGGGGGGGGGACGTTGCCTACTGCAAGCACATGTGTACAGAGGAATCTCATTGTAACGAATCCCAGGGGACACTGAGAATTTTCACTGTATCCAAAATCCATTACAACCAGATAACCTCTCATAGTAGACCACCAACTGGGTCAGATGTATTTATTCACTATAGGCGGAAATTCGCTGAGAGAGTGTTCTTTATAACGAGTTTCCACTGTACGTAGCTAAAATCGAGAATTAGCAAAAGTTATATTCCGTATGTACAGTGTGCTATAAGAAGATGTGTATCTATGTGTAGCATGGATTTATTGTCAGGCCTGGAGGAAGCTATACGAAAGTGGTGGGCATCCCAGCCTGGTTTATGCCTACAATATCCTACCATTTGTACTTGTAGTCAAACAAGCTCTAATTGACAATGTACTGTTGAGGTTTGGTATGAAAAGAGGTAGGACCATTGCCCTATCTGCCCCTGTGGTTCCCCTTGGCCTGGTTGTAGTGGTTCCGTGTGGACTTGTCTAGGATGGACTTTCCTTTAGCGTTTGCTGAACTCTTGTCCTGTCTCTTCCTCAGGGCTGATTGCCAGGACACTGGGCAATGTCTGCAAAGTCCACAAAGACGAGTTCTTTGATGATAAGCCATTCTGGGAGGTGAGATGTATGTAGATAAGTACATAAACATGTCCATACATATGCATTGATCTTATAAGTGTATATACGTACAGTATATAGTTTCACATTTGTACAGTATGTACATGTATGTTACTGAATACATGTGTGTGTACGTATGTGTGAACAAAATGCATGTACATTATATGGCTATTGATTAGTGTTACATTTGTAGATGCTTTGTAGTGTATGTGTGTTCACTGTGTTTGCTGTTCCAAGTGTGTAAATATACTGTATAGCGGGAAACTTTGGCGAGGGTTTTAATTTGGCACTTTGGCGGATTTGTGGAAGAACGTCAAATTTAAAACTCATCAATATTATAATCATTGAAGAATCTATTTTCTGGACACTTAGTTTCTGCATAATTCTCTCAGCTGCCATGTTTTAATGCATAAAATGGCTGCAGAGTAATGGTTGCGCTAAGAATCATGGGACGAAACCTCTCTCAAATCATTGAGAATAACAATAGTTTATAGCATTTACATTCAGTTCGCCAAATTTAATTTTCGCCAATACCATCTAAAAACGTAATACATAATGCTCGCCAAAGCTTCCAGCTATACGGTTATTTGTAGGATCTCCAACCCCACCTCTAAGTAGGAAGAACACGGTATCAAATTTCAGGGGTAGCAACACATCAATTTTGAGTACTACATGGTCTAGTATGGTGACCGTAGCTTAAAACATTGTGATTGCTTAGAATGTACACACACATACATTGAACAATACTATTATTATTGATTTGCGGGGATTTGAGAGGTTTAACTTGTACTATGTGAGCACGTGGATTCCTCCATGTAGTTAAATACTACACACAGTAGAACTCACTTAGTATGTACCTGGTTTAGTACATACTCCTGGGTAGTAAGCACTCCTCATTCTGTCCCTGTGTATGCCTCATGTACATAAACCAACCCTGATAGTAAGTACCTGGTTTAGTACACACTCCTGGATAGTAACCACTCCTCATTCTGTCCCTGTGTATGCCTCATGTACATAAACCAATCCTGATAGTTAGTGCGTACCTCTGAGAAGATGTACTGCTTTTGTGCCCCCTTTGACGTGTGTACTAAGCAAGTTTCACTGTGTGTGACTCTGTCCTTCCTCTCACTCATTCAGCTTCCTGACGATGCAGACAACTATTTGCCAGCAGAAGAGTCTACAGTGATGGTGACAGCAAACTCACCTGCTGTCAGAAGAGGGGATTTGGAGCTGGAGGCACGTAGTATTAAGTCCCCTGTTCTTGAAACTCTAGAAGCAACTGCCAGAATCTAACCCAGTTTTGCTGTAGGGCAGGTGTCATTCTTTTTTCACACAGGTTTTTGACTAACCATGAGTAGGTTTAGTTTATAGCAATCATCTACTGATGTATTGTCTGGCATGTATTGTTCAAGGAATTGGTGAACATGCATTATCATAATATGTTGCAATATTTGTTCCTACTCTATCATTGCAACGATGATAGTGACATACAGTTACAACTAGTTCATGATACCTGTATGTATTTATGTATGTATATATGTATGTATGTATGGTCGGCAATCCTCATACAGACATATTATTATATTTTGTATTGCTGTTCTGTGAGCTGTGGGTCTGGGCCAGCCCACAATACTGGTGTACAAGTGATATCAGTATAATAATATTATCCTTTTATCGATATCTTGTAACTTTGGTATTATTTGACAGCTGCAGGCGTTGCAAGTGGTATATGAGCCTAAAGGTTTACGTAGATACAACCAAACAGTGCATGGACTGCATGGAGTATATTATATATATTATATAGTTATATAGCTGCATGCATGTGCACTATATTTATTATACATGCAGTGCACATGCACATATATATTGAAGGTCATGATTAGCTGCAGCTGTGCACACATGCAGGTGCTGCGCATGCATGAGCTAGAGGTCGACTATAATGAATATAACATGCCTCATACATGCTGCAGGATCCGGATCTAGATAATACGATATTATATTATATAGCTACATGACTGTCTAGCTATATGCATGCAGGTCAAATGTTAACGTATAATATGTATAGCTATATATACAGTAAAATCTCGATAATTAGAACCATGATAATTATAGAATATCTGGCTTAATTCAAACATTGATGAATGTATGGTTCCTAAGGGAGTACATATGTGGCTGGTTAATTAGAACTTATATATTATGGATAATTAGAACTTTTTTACCAGAAAATCAAGGTTCTAATTAAAGAGATTTCACTGTAGTTGCATGATCAATATTATAGATATATCAACCACGATCGATTGCTGCATCTATATATAGGGAATTTGAGCAGTGACGTATGCTGCATTTGAATAATACCACTTGCATGTAGTGCGCATGTGCAAACACCACAATTGCATGTGATATTTTGATTGTACAGAATCTGATTATTATCCATTGTAAGAATTTAGCTATTAGTATAATAGAATCTTCTTGCATACATACTAAGATCTTCTTAATTCCTATCATTTAATTTGTCCATGCCATGCACCTATAATACCATGCAATGCATGCACTTGGACAAATGCATGTGTGTGTACACACGTACACACACAGTCATATGCATTCATATACGTACATCACATGCTCTATACTACAGGTACACACACGTACATGCATACACACGTACACACATGCACACGCACGCGTGCACACAGAACGCTATACTTTTAACACATTAATTGTTCCAAGCTGTGTGTAGTGCAAGTAAAGCTTCAGAATCTATAATATACGTATATACACCTCACGATCTAATCCTGCATGATGATCTTATTCACTGTCTAACGGATAAATCAAATGGTACTATATACAGTAAAGAAAGTCAACATGTGACATAGCATTGTTGTCTACTGGAAAGCTGCAACATGTCGGGTACAACACACTCCCCAGTGCAGTCACTGCCACGAATACTGTACTTGCCACATGCACTCATTTTATAATACAAACGTAATAGCATAATACTATTGTAAGAAATTCTGTACACATGAAAAACTAGCCATTCAGGAAAGTGCATGTTTGAAACTAAGCAGGAGGGACATCTTGTTCTATTCTTGACAGCACACTCTTTGCCAAAGTCTCAAACGCTTCATTAATGTTCTCTCCTGTCTTTGCGCTAACATACATCACATCTAAATCATACTGAATTGCAAACTTTTGACATTGTTGTTCTGTAACACAACGTTCTCCTTCCAAATCACATTTGTTGGCAACTAACAGCACCTCAACTTTGTCAGATCCAAACTATTGGATAGTAGAACAACGTTTATGACACAAAATCAATTAAAATGTGTATGCTTTTTCAGCTTCCTCGCAAAAACATAAACAAACACAGCTCTAATAGCACTGACTAGGTAAACTTTATAAAATACACTACTCTCAGGTTTGGCCTGTTCATAATGTCGGCATTCCCTGTCCTGTCTGAGCTGTTAATTCCCATGCCCCCCCCCCCCCCCCCCCCCCTCTTCCCACCTGCCTTCCCACCTTCCTCCCCACCTGTCATGTACATTAACATCTGAGTTACCAACACCACATCGTCAGGTCAATACTTACTTTACATACATACAGAGCAGGTTGCTATATATATGTCTCTATCTCTTAATATACCCAGCAGCTGTTACTGCTGGATATGCTCAGAAGGAGCGTGCCTTGGGAGCGTCAGTGTGATCAGGTCACAAGGGGTATTACTAATATGCTGTATACTGGCAAACCATTCTCATCCCCAAGGCATTGCTGAAAGATAGGATATAGTGACATCACATCTGGCCAGGCCTGCATGTGAAGGCATGTCACATGTACTGGGTTATCTACCAATTTACCGCAAAGTACATATCGGACATATTATTACTAGCATAATAGCACACCTCCCACACTATAATTGACGGGAGGTACACCAGGAGTTTCTCAGCTCTGACAAAGCTACCACCTACACATGCATTGCCACGTGCCAGAGTGATGTCACTGTCAAGCGAGGGTGGAGCATATACCCTGGCCTTCCACCAGGCTCAAGCACACAACTGGTACTGAGTGACAAGGAATGCGTTGAGCATTGCCCACCAGTGTCTAGCTGACAGGGGGCAGATAAGTCAGGGTCAGGCTATAGTAAAAGATATTAACAGACATGCTGCAAACACATAGAGTGTGGTTGACAAGACTCGACATGATTTACGTACCTGCTTCACTTGCTCCATCCATTTTGACAGGTCTGAATATGATTCTTCATTTGTTACATCAAGCACAATCATGACAGCCTAAAAGTCATGCAAACACACATAATATTGTGAAGTAGACAACTGTCCACATATACATAGATCTCCTAACAGTTGCTCCACGATAGTATGCTGAAGTTATGGCTCTGAATTTTTCATCTCCTGCAGTGTCCCTGTGGGATGAGTACACCAGTGACATACAATTGAGGTAGACTCAGATACTTCACTTTTCACACATGCAGAGTTTCTGTACGTTAGAATTATGGGCAGCAAAGCAAGCGATGCACTACTGTAACGTGGCTAGCACCTAGGTGGTTCACTCTACGACAGTCAGACTTCGAATCCACTCATAATTAGGCACCATGGAGCAGAGCACCAGCTCAAGCCGGGCTCCGACACCAACAACATCACACAGACAACACCAAACTCGAACATGTGGTCCCTACTACTGTGTTCTATAACAACTACCTAGCCTATGTAACAATATAAAATTACATAAAGATATACATACACGTGATCCTACTGTTTATAATTAATCTACGTACACTCAACACTTAAGTACGCACATGAAGACATCACTTTGTTACACTTCCAGTATACATTTCTAGTGCAGGCATAGCCAACCCAATCTCACTCACCTATAGGGGACTGACGTCACTGGGTGAGGTGCTCCCTGAGTGACACCAGTTCCCGAAAATGGCTGAATGTGACTGGGTCGACTACACCAAACTAATACACTGCATCGTGCACAAGTCACCGTGGATACACATTTTCTTTGCTGACCATATTTGGAGTTTGACGGACTTGCCATCGATGTTCATTGTCCTTATATTGAAGTCTATTCCTAGAAGAACAGTTTGAATAAAGGAAACTTTGACCATAAATACACCAGCCACGGCTTGAGTAAATTAGTATGGCCTGCTACGACTGTCCCATGTACGTACTTGGGGTACTTTCTATATTACGGACCGTCCGCGTGGGTGCGGACCGAGTGTGTGGACAGTTCCTAGACTGTGGACAGGTACTAGCATAGACCATAGACCCTCTATGCATAGCCCAGAGGTGTAGGGTTGAGTAGATATGCATAGACCCTAACTAGCTGGGCGTACGTAGCTGACGAATTCTCGTTTGGAGCCGAGCGAGATTAGTCTGACAGCTACGCCAGACTAGAACGAGATTGGGTCGGCCACACCAGACCTATTGCCAGAATAAATGGTTTGCAATTGCATGAGGGCAGCAATTCACTTAGAGATGGAGCTCGCACAGCTCTGCTGTTGAATTGAAACTGTTACTGTTGCTATTGTGCGTGAAATGCGCAGAAATCGATTTTAGCTGGTTCTTAAGCATTCACTAGCAAGCACTCACCATTCACCTAAAGATAAAACCAACTTTAGAGTTGGTTTTATCTTTAGGTGAATGGTGGCCTTCAGAAATCTGTCTATGGTTCAAGGCTTCATAAGAGCTCATGCGCTGTTGAGCTGTTATGTTTTAGGCAAGTTAGGTATACAAAAGTCTGCATTTTAGAGTGCTAATCATTGTTCCCATCTTTTGTATGGGTCCGCTTCCGCGTGGACAGTCCGCAAAATAGGACGTACCCGTGCCAGGGGGCGAGGAAGGGGACAGTTGTAGCAGGCCAGACTAGGCTTGATTAAAAATGAGCATAATTGATATATTATTTACTAGTTTCGAGCAGCCCGAACAGAGATTTCACCTTCTCTATTCACATAGTTCCCAAATCAAGGAGGTAAAAACGCAGTCTTGGCTATGTACGCAATCTTGTTCAGGTAATAGGTAGTCGTGTGACATAGTATTTATAAGCCCAGTAAAGTGGCCAGCATTCACTGCCATTGGCTAAGTGGCCCCAACTCATATATAATCATATATAGACATTCTATAAACTACGTGACCGATGTAATTCAATTCATAGATTCCTATCAAGTTCAATTGTCAAGAAAAAAGACTGGAAGTAATCCACACCGTCACAAAGCCGGATAAGGTAAAAGCAGGAAATTTCGGGAAGCTGGTAATTCTGGAACGTTTCGCATACTTTTCAGTCAGTAGATTGATTGTGGT
This sequence comes from Halisarca cf. caerulea, assembly GCA_963170055.1. Classification (NCBI taxonomy): domain Eukaryota; kingdom Metazoa; phylum Porifera; class Demospongiae; order Chondrillida; family Halisarcidae; genus Halisarca; species Halisarca cf. caerulea. The sequence goes on from CAUJGJ010000132.1 coordinate 295,170, forward strand.
AAAAGGGACTACAGATACAGACTACAGCGATACCCTTTTCTTTAATTTCCTTCACCTATTCGGTCAACTGTTTGAAAAGTATACGAGATTCCCGGAAGTACCACCTTCCCGAAATTACCTGTATTTACCTTGAACAAACTCACCAATGGTGCAAACATATTCTGAAGGAAATAAGTCTTGGGAAAACTTGCTTATAATAGAAGATTTCCCAGACCGCGGTCCTCCGACCAGAAGAAATTTTAACAAGTAGTCGTACGCATCGGCCATTTCTTGTCACGTGACTATCACCACAGATTTGGAAAACCTATATGGATCCCCTGGTCCAAACTTTTCGAAAAATTAATTTGGACTCCCAGGAATTTATTCTGTTTAAATACTGGCACCCCCTCAAACACTTTTGGATCCCCCAGAACAAATCCAATCTAAGTTTAACCTTTAGTAAAGTAGTATGATGGTATAGTAACAGCGAAAAATAATTTGAGAAGTCAGTATAGGCTATATAGAGTAAAAAATACCAATTCGGCCGGATACAAATTTGGCCACCTGATACTTCATACTGATAAAGGCTATGAACTTACAATTCCTGTCAACCATAACCCTCTATATGTACTGGGTGCAGTTGGAAATGTAGGTGGTTCTGTTGTACCTTTCAGGAATAGGAGCAATTTATCTCCTGTGGCCGAATAAATGAATATTTGGCCGTTTGTATGTAAAATTTGTCCACACTTATTTTCTTAGCCGATTCAATTCGGAAGACTCTAAAATTTTTACAGCAAATCACAATGTACATCCCCTAATTTGATGTAAAATTTCAGCTCCAAAGTGTTCAAGCAGGTTAGGTTAAAACAGATGATGTTACATACACTTGAAATCTGGCCTTGTGCAAATGCATACTCATGAGAATGTGAATTCACCACGTAGGGTGGTAACGTAGAACTATAGACACTGTGCCAGAGAACCTTTTGCACTATTGTGGATAATCTCCTGTATGCATGTTGCAATGAATTTGTACTTTTATGTATTGTAGACACAAGATTTTTGTTGGTTGTCAAGAATTAGCTGATGTACATAAATCTACTGTTTAATGTGCGTGATCATGGTACTCATGCACCTCATTCATGCAGGAGCTTATTCAAATAGTGCAAAAGGTTCTGGCATAGTGTCTATAGTTCTGGGTTGCCAGCCTATGCAGTGAATTCATGTTCTCATTAGTATAATATTAAATATATACATATAAGCATTTGCACAAGGCCAGATTTCAAGCGTATGTGACATCGTCTGTTATAATCTAACCTACCTGAACACTTTGGAGCTGAACTTTTATACCAAATTAGGGGGCATACATTGTGATTTGCTGTGAATTTTTCAGAGTCTTTTGAATTGGATCGGCTGAGAAAACAAGTGCGGACAAATTTTACATACAAGTGGCCAAATATTCATTTATTCGGCCACAGGAGGTGAATTGCTCCTATTCCTGAAAGGTACAACAGAAGCACCTAAATTTCCAACTACAGCCAGTACATATAGAGGGTTATGGTTGACAGGAATTGTAAGTTCATAGCCTTTATAAGTATGAAGTATCAGGTGGCCAAATTTGTATCCGGCCGAACTGGCATTTTTTACTCTAGCTTGTTTGTTTTAGTATTATCTTTGGCGGGCATATGACTGATCCAACTGCGCGTTTTCACGTCTGTCAAACATTTCCTGATTGACTCAAAGGCACCAATAATAGAACTAGTATTGTTTCCATATCTTTCTTCCGCCATGTTGCGAGTCGCACATTTAACAGTACTTGAAATAGCGCTTTTAGTAAGCTATATTCAGAGTAGCACAGTTGGCATAGAAGTGAAGTGACTGCGCTCCAACGCACATGACTGCAGGTTCGAACTCCGCGGGCGACCGTTTTTTATCTTTTTTTTTCCTATTACCTAACTAGCGTAACTATAAGTGGCGCTTGTAATAGTAAATGTTCAGAAGGTCCCTGATGGCCTAGCGGCTAGCGATGGTGACATATAGTGCTGAGGTTATGGGTTCGATTCCCTTGCCAGACGGGTTTTTCGGATTTATTTCTGAAAAAAAAATCCTGTCCCTCAGTGGTCAGTTGCAATACCCCTGTACAAAGAACCGTATGGGGGGAGCTTTGGGTCTCGCAGCTGGTCTCCCACGCTACTAGTCTTCTCAATATCCTGAGAGTGAGTGTTAACTCCCTGAACAGCCCTAATGACCTGGGGTCCTCCTTTTTTTTTTCCTTTCTTTTGGGGTAAATACACTCATTTGACACACACATGCACACACACACATGCAGGAGTATAACATTATACTGCATAATGAGCATACATTTACTGTATAATGTTATACACCAAGTGGCACCCTTGATGTGTTTTCGCATTGGCTATATCTATCAATCCATGAATTATATAGCCACATGCACAATGGCATACGGCATACAAATAGACAGCATCACAAACAGGTCCTACCACCACCACAAACAGGTCCTACCACCACCACAAACACAAGGTTGACATAATCTATGGAAATAGAAGAATGGGGAGGAGAGCTGAAGGAGGGAAGGAGAGGGAGGTATGGAGAGGGAGGGAGAGGGAGATATGGGGAGTGAAAGCTGAGGGAGTGAGGGAGGAGGAAAGGTGCAGGGAAGGCAGAAGAGGGAGAGGGAGGGAGAGGATAGACGAACTACATAATTTTGTTTATTAGGAGAAGCAAACCCTAGGAAAGAAAAAGAGAGGAATTGTTGTTGCACAAACACCATGCAGCCAGAAACCACGAATTTTTTAGCCACAAAAGTTTAAATTTATGACCTCCTATGGGTATAGCCACAAAATTTTTGTACCGGGCCATGAAAATTTCCTGACTTATGGTATATAATAATCATTATGCCCTGTGCAGATTATTAGGCATATATATTATTATAAAATGATAGTAAGACGTAAGTAGTATAGAATTCTTAATAAAAAATCATTTGTGTGTATGCAAAGTACATTGTATTAAACTGTGAATCTAAAAAAAAGTGTTACGTTGCAATCTTGTACATATCAGTTCACAAAATTTAAATGAAAATTCCCAATGTCAAGTACATGCAGTTCCATCGCAGAACAGTTCACAACAAGTACTTTGAGACTCCCTGAGTGGGTACTGCTGCTTGTTGCTGGAACCATCTTGCTTGGTCCTCTCTTGCTTGTCTTTTTTACAATTTCTGTCAAAATTCACAAAAATGTTTAAATTGCTATAAAATGGCTACAATCACATATGAAACCAAATACACATTTTCCATATATACATGAACACACATACACACACACACACACACACACACACACACACACACACACTAAGTTGATAGTTCATACCTCTAACTTTGGAGATAGTATGACATCACAAAGTGAAGTAGGCCTGTTTCTGAGACTAGCAAGGCCCTTTCATCTGTATTCACTCATTGGCTATTTATCTTATTGAGTTTAGTAACAATATAAAGGCTGAGTGGTAGGCTAAGTTCACACACCCGATGTAGGGTCTGTCACCTTACAATTTTAAGGGTGACCTTCTGCCTCCCCTGCGTGTATGTGCATGGCAGGAATGCTGCCAATTAATGCCATGCATATGGCTCAATCAGTTAGTCTCGCGTAGCCATCCCCTTTTCCGGAAACGCTGACGACGCGAGACTACAATCAGCATGGTCGACGTGGTCGAAGTCGCTGGTTGATTCATGAATTGCATCCCCTCACGTCACATCCAGTTCGGATCATGTTTGGATTCAATTCGTTAGTGAAATTTGGAATCGAAACTCAGAATATTGATTAGGAAAATGGCTGATTTTGAGGACACAAATGAAGAGGAACGAGAAATAAGCAAGTGCATTCCGAACCGCATTGTTCCGAACGGCTCTGTTCTCCAGAATGTTCCTGGCTTTGTAGCTAGACTAAACGATTTGATTCGTCTGGCGGAGAAAGAGAGTTTTGAAAATTCTGAGAATTCCCCGTGAGTTAGCAGTATTATTGTTAAGATTCTTTCTTCATTTCCCCCTTTTGCTAATGCGTAGATCGATCCACGTCTTAAATGCTACGGCATATCTTTTTTTACAAAACCCTACAATTTATCTTCTAATTATCATAACGAATTTAGCTCGTATGTTAATCGGCAGCCACAAGGATGCCTCTAGCGCGAACCTGAGCCGATTATGCTAATATTTTCTTTCTTCTTCCGTACTCTTTTAAATTTAGGACACCTCTGTTTGAATTAACCCCGTCCAACGGAATTATTTAGGTGATTTAAAGGAACGGCAAAAACTTGTTTAGAGAGAAGATAGGGGGTTCACAAAACTGACATTTACTTATTTAAATGGTATTAAAAATGTTTTTAAATACTATTTAGAGAAACAGTGCTTTGTCTGTGCTAGGTTGTAATGTCAGTGACGCTGGGAAAGGATAGAGGTGGCTCCATCTTCGATCGATTGCTTTTCATTAAGCTGTCTTTCTTCTTATAATTGTCACTTGTTGTTTTCTGTTATGCAATTCTTATTAATATGACCCAAGCTGCGTGCATGTCTGTATTTGGTTGCCACCACCCACTTACGGGCGATGACGCGTCTGTGTGATTCACTATGCAGTGGGACCTGGTTTATCCGACCACATTTTCTCCTCATAAAATGTGTCGGATGAGTTATGTGTCAGATAAATCAGCTAAAGTTGTACGAACCATTAAAGTGGAGATTTACAACAGAGTGTCGCATAAATGAGGTTTATGGATAAACCAGTGTCGGATAAACCAGATGTAACAGTGCGTCATCTCTTTTTATTCTACAATATGTACACATATATGAATAAATTTATCCATTGACTTTATTGTGATTATTTGAAGTACATACGTACGTAGTAATCTTTAATGATTATGAAGATGATAATAGCATGTTTGGTACTATGTAATTGCTACATAATAAACTTACTATGTTTCGCGCGGTAAATTAGAACATACTAAATTTCAAATGTACCTATCAGCTTACTACTTATGTACATTGTGTTTAAATGCTATGCAAAACTTCTCTAATAACGAGAATTTAAAAATCATATTTTGTAGATAGTATCATATGGCATCCTTCCTCTGCTGCTAGGCATTATTGTAGCATTACATATTTGTACGGCTTCTGTTGTTGAACATACGTAGTAACGTACGTACCTACATATGGTACATTTGTACGTATGTGCATATATACATATGTACATACATACATTTGTGTGTGCATCCAGTCAGTTGATGCTGGAAGCTGGACCGTAGCGAAAACATGATTTCAATTAACTGTGCTTGTTGTAGCACATTGGAAATCGACATTTTCCATTCCATGGGCCTTTGTCAGCTATGTTCAGTGAATTCTCATTAATCTGCTGCCACTTTGTGACCAAACTCTTTTATCCACTGTCAGATTAACAAGAATTTGGTGTATGTGCATATAATATACTTACATGGCAGTGTTCTCCCCAAAATTAAAGTCAGGCATGTTGAATGTGTGCATACGTATGTATATACATGCATACATACATACACTGTACATGGAATGCATCACAAATTGCTTGCAACTTCAGGTTGGGTCGTTGCTTGATATGTACTGTACTAACAATTTATGAATGTGTGGATGTTTTTCATACAAATAATATTTAATTTTAGAAAAGAAGGCATGTTGGACCAACATGCCTTAAGATACCCGGGGAGAACACTGACATAGGCCATAGCTCTACTGCTGGTGAGGCAGTGATGGTTTTTGACCAAAACTACAGTAGAACCTCACAAATACGACCACCCTTGGGACTGTTGTAAGTGGTCTTAATTTTGAGGTGGTCTTATTTCTGAAAGTACTGCCCAGAATAGCATGGCACATCCAGAAGTCATTCCATAGACACAGGATGCACATAAGGCAATAAAACTGTAGAAAATTTGTACCATCACACCTCTTTTATTGTTACTCCATTACAATGTTAAAAAAGTGACCCCAAGTTTACCATCTCTTTCTACTGATGTCGCCATTTCAGAGCCTAATGTCCACAGAAAACAGCAGTATCCACAAATAAGTGGTCTTAATTGTGAGGTTTTGACATCCAGAAGAAAAAATGTGGTCTTTATTCTGAAACTAATTTCCATGTTAAACTATAGGAGAAATTCCGGACTGCAACAAAGTGGTCTTAATTCTGAGGTGGTCTTATTTCCGGGGTGGTCTTATTGCGAGGTTCTACTGTAAATGATTTTCGATTTATACACATCTTGAGTGTACTGTGTAAACACCATCAGTTGATACTAAGTTATGTAGATTACATACTTAACAGTCACCATTTACGATACTGTAGCAGAACAGATGTGTCTTTCTTTGTCTGCGTACACACCATTGTGTAGCAACACCTCAATAATCCATCACTCAGCGAGCCTCAAAATCGGTGTCTGATTGCAGGGGTTGTCAGATTATCCAGTGTTACTTACTATAGTGTAGCATGGGGACTGCACCTCAGATGTGGTCAGACATGGATGCACCGGAGCCCACTCAAAATGAAACTTAAGGGACTGATGAAAAGTGTTCATGTTATCAGAATTTCATGTTATCAGAACAAATAAGAATACTAGGGGTCATTGCAGGGACCATTTTTCTGCTTTCATGTTAACCAAAATTTCTCATGAAGCGAGTTTGTGTTAAGTGGGTTCCGCTGTAATGACAGATTATTGAAGTGTCAGGTTATGTGGGCTCCACTGTATCAGGAAAGCTCTGTACATTGGTTCAAGTAGTTGATGGTTTTAATGACAAGCATCATCTTTTACCCCGTCCCAATGGTGAATATCTCCTTAGCTGTTCCTGGCGGAAATGCTACAGGGGGCAATGGGCAGGTGTTACACCATAAAGATATCCTTGATATGCAGGGAACATCCTGTGGCATTGTGCTGTGTCTAATTTGTGGGTGTGTTTCCTCTACTTGTACAGGCTTCTGGAGGTATGCCAGGAGCTGTACCATTCAGGAGAGGCTATGGCAGTCTCTGTGGACAGGGAGGTACGAAGACGACTGAGTGTTCAAGAGCAGTGTCATGCTACTTCAGGTGTGTGTGTGTGTGTGTGTGTGTGTGTGTGTGTGTGTGTGTGTGTGTGTGTGTGTGTGTGTGTGTTTGTACGTATGTATGATTCTTTGTGTACCCTCATGAATGTATGTACGTATGTATGTATGTACACGCATACGTACCTTCCTAAATGTTGTCCTACACTTACGTACATATGTATGCACATGTATGTACATATGTACGCACTCCACAGTAGGCCTTTGTGAACATAATGTTATAAATGTGTGTACACATGTATTCCATATTCCGCCTTTGAGAATTCAGGCTTATAATAATATTATTATTATGTTATTATCTTATTAGCATCATAATAATTATATTCATGATGTGTACCTATGCTTGTACTGTGTGTTGTAGGTCATGAATCTCATGTTTTCATGAATATGCACTCTTTTGTCCTAGAGATTATCAGATTCATTTGTGTACATATGTACGTATATAACTAGGTTACCTATTTGTGGATGTATATACTATGCCTGTACACAGTATGTGTACGTATGTACGTACCTGTAATCATTATAATGTTATTATTTATGTGTAAAAATATTGTCTGCAGTGTCTCCTTCTGTCAGCTTTGTATGGTTTATGCGTACTTCCATTGTCTTGTAGGTACATACATACATGTCAGTTTTTACAAGCGGCCCACTGTTCTGTTTGTGTACTTGCCCACTGTGATGAACATGGGTATTGTAGGTGCATTGTTTGTGCATGATTATGGGCCGGCATACATGCTTACTATGTACGTATGTATTGCATTTTGTTCCTTGTGAATGGGAGCATGCACCACAGCTAGTGATGTAGTGGTGTGGGCTGAAGCAATTTGTTGCAGTACGAGCACAGGACAGGGCTATACAGAGCACTGGGTGTATTGTACAGGGCTGTACTGAGCACATGGGTGTATTGGACAGGGCTGTACTGAGCACATGGGTGTATTGGACAGGGCTATACTGAGCACATGGGCGTATTGGACAGGGCTATACAGAGCACATGGGCGTATTGGACAGGGCTATACAGAGCACATGGGTGTATTGGACAGGGCTATACAGAGCACATGGGCGTATTGGACAGGGCTATACAGAGCACTGTGTGTATTGGACAGGGCTATACAGAGCACATGGGCATATTGGACAGGGCTATACTGAGCACTGTGTGTATTGGACAGGGCTATACAGAGCACATGGGTGTATTGGACAGGGCTATACAGAGCACATGGGTGTATTGGACAGGGCTATACAGAGCACATGGGTGTATTGGACAGGGCTATATAGAGCACATGGGTGTATTGGACAGGGCTATACAGAGCACATGGGTGTATTGGACAGGGCTATACAGAGCACATGGGTGTATTGGACAGGGCTATACTGAGCACATGTGTGTATTGGACAGGGCTATATAGAGCACATGGGTGTATTGGACAGGGCTATACTGAGCACATGGGTGTATTGGACAGGGCTGTACAGAGCACATGGGCGTATTGGACAGGGCTATACAGAGCACATGGGTGTATTGGACAGGGCTATACAGAGCACATGGGTGTATTGGACAGGGCTATACTGAGCACATGGGTGTATTGGACAGGGCTATACAGAGCACACATGTGTATTGGACAGGGCTATACTGAGCACATGGGTGTATTGGACAGGGCTGTACTGAGCACTGTGTGTATTGGACAGGGCTATACAGAGCACATGTTTGTACCCTGACATACAGTTGTTGCTTCAAGATCCTGTGTACTAGTGTGTGATGTATTGTGCACACTTTTGGTGTTCGTTTGGGCAAGAATTTCAAGAGGGGAGGGGGGTAACCTTGATAAATTTTTTTGGGGGATTCCTCATTCCCCTAAAAGTAAACGTCGACTTTCCTGTAATGAATTGTGGTCCTTATCACTGCCTGCCACTGAACTGTTCGAAATCCTTCAGCTTTTTCTATTACAGTCACTTTTGGTTTAGCTGACTGTACAAATGTGTGTATATTCATTCCTATCCAGAATTACGTACATGCAATTCCATATCAACATATGTACTGTACATACATAAATGCATAGGCACATGTACAAACATACATACATACATACATATTCACTCTAATGCGAAGTACATTTTTGTATCCAAATTTGTAAGCACTTACGTACGTACATATGTACGTAAGTGCATTGGAACCTCCACAATCTGTGTACTGTACATTAAGATAGACGATTCATAGTATGTACAGTACATACGTACGTACGTAAAATGGAACCTGCTTAGTAAGTACCAGGCTTAATACAGTAGATATGTACGTATGTACGTACATACGTACTCCTGGATAGTAAGTACTCCTCATTCTGTCCCTGTGTATACCTCGTAAACCTAAGCCAACCCTGATAGTAGGTAGGCTCCTCTGATGGTAAGTACTGATTTTGTGTCCCCTTTGACGTATGTACTAAGCAAGTTTCACTGTACGTACATACGCATGTACACATGTATGTTACCACAACGCTTCTTACATCATTGTGTTGGTTTTTCTCTGAAGGAGGGGAGGGATGTAGGAGGCAAAGGTGTAGTATGTATGAACTTAACTCTAAATGAAGTGGTCAGTGGTGTTAACTCAGTATGCAACAAAGTGGTCAGTTCTGTTGTGTCTCCTCCGGTTGTTGGTACGTACCTACTCCTACTGCGTTGATCTTCCTGTCCTGTCAGTCTACAAGGGAGGTACGGTTGTCAGTGGGTCTAGCAACATAGGAACGCATGTACCTGTACTGCCACAGCTGTAGCTGTTCATGGCTAGCCTGGATTTTTATGCACACAGCAGCTCTTTCAATGTTCTCCCCAGAATTTATTCCAGGCATGTTGAATGTGTATGTATGTACATGCGTACATACGTACATCATCATAATATATATACGTAAATTTTATACATATAATACATCCCCAATTGCTTGCAGCTTCAGTTTTGGGCACTAGCATGATTTGTACTAAATATAAATTTTCAATAATCTATGAATGCATTCATGTTTTCGTTTAGAAATAGTATTTAATTTTAGAAAAGGAGGTGTGTTGGACCGACATGCCTTCGAGTACCTGGGGAGAACACTGTCTTTGTAGATACGATGAATTTCCACTCACATACGTACGTACGTACTGTACGTACGTATGTATATGCAACTATAGCATTTACCTGGTTTAGTGCATACATGCTGTATGTACGTACGTATGTACTGCAACCTCTTCTCTTGTGTGTATCACATGCCTGAGTGCTGATGTTTGCACAGTGAAACCTTAGTAGAACATTAACAACCACTCCCTCCCCCCCTCCTCCACCTTATCCATTAAACCCACTAATCCGCCAAAGGTTTGATGAAGGTAATTCACAAACGCAATGCAATTACGAACTCCTTTTAATCGGCTGGCCTCACTTATCTACGTACATCAAAATTGCCGCTACAAACTGTGATAGTCTGCTTCCCTTTGTTCCACCATACACTCAGTACAGGATAAACTCACGGGAAAATGATAATTTTGCAAATTAGATTGAGTCGTGAAAATGGTAACATAATACCTTTCAAACCTTGCCTTGCAAAACTGTCTGCAATACATTCACCTATTCAGCCACCAGACATTTTACTCTGCAACTATCATGACTGATTCAAACCAGTATCTTCAGTCCCTACTGTGTGTACAAGTTTCTGTGGACTGTGGATGTAATAATTAATATGTACATACATGTAGTGCTGTGCAATATACCGAATAAATGGTAATTCCGCAATATTATTTATGCAAAATTCAGATACCAGCCAACTTTCTCCTGTACCATGATATCGTGTGATACCGTGATTTCTCTAAGGTTAGACCAGTATTAGAAGGAGTAAACATAATATGATTTTTTGAAGGATATGAAATTTTATCTTTGATGATGTTTTCAAAATCTGTTGAAACTATTGAGTGTGGAAGCACTGACTATGGGTGCAAAAGGAGCATATCTGGTCATTGTTTGTGAATGATTTTAATCTGTGTGACAAGGATTCATTTGGATATTGTCTACAGTTTCAACACTCTGTACACCGTGATCATAGTAATACCGTGATAGAATGAGGGGAATTATACCAAAGCTGACAATTGTGATACCACACAGCCCTACGTACGTGGTATCTGAACCATTGGCATCAAGTGCAGATGTGGTATACGTACATGGTATCTGAACCATTGGCATCAAGTGCAGATGTGGTGTACGTACATGGTATCTGAACCATTGGCATCTAGTGCAGATGTGGTATACGTATCTGAACCATTGGCATCAAGTGCAGATGTGGTGTACGAACTGTATACATACACATGCGCATACAAGCACGTGTGCCACACACATACACCTCTCTAGTCCGACACTCAATGGGACCTGAGAATAATGTTGGATTAGAAGGTTGTCGGATTACAGAGTGACTCTTACCATACTTTAATATGGTGACTACACCTCATAAGATGTCCAGATAAGAGAGAATGTCGGATTACAGAGGTAGCACTGTATACTAGTATTGTAGTTATGTATTTGTATACCCATACGCAGGGTTTCATTTAGAAAAATGGGCAAGGGGGGCAAAACAATACTTACAAAATAAATGGGGGGGCATAGGGAGTGCACGCGATAGTGTGCCTTCTAGGGGGTCTGTGGACATGACCAGATTTCTGCTGCTCATCTCCAGGATTACCTTTTTTTCGGGGAAAGCATTAGTATCACAGTATCTATCTGCAATGTACAGTTGTAAGGGTACTTATATACACAGTATGCTCCAGGAAAAAAAAAATTGACTTTTTACACCATTCAAGGTTGATTGTGGCACAGAATTACTCTTTGACCTTGAAGAGATTGAGTTCAGTTCTTTATTCAAATTTACCTCTTCAACAAAAATAAGGCTAACCTAATTTCCGAGGGGGGGTGAGACTCTGGCAAGGGGGGGCGAATGCCCCCCCCCCCCCCCCTAAATGAAACCCTGCATACGTATGTATATGAACATACAAGTATGTGTGCAATCATGTACGTCAATGGGTGAGGTCATAGCATTTAGCATCGACAATTATGCTGTAATCGATCTGTTTACTTCTTTGCATGTATGTGTGTTTGTATGTAATACGACCAGGTCTGTAGTTGGGGAAGGGGGTGTTGGGTAGTTCAGGAGGATTAAATCACTGACTATCTCAACGGTCACAGAACCCAGGTGGGTGTTTGTGTTCTTGGATACCGACCATTGCCCACTACTTACAAATTATTTTATCTGAAATTGATTGTGGTGGCTATTAGGAATAGAAAAAGATCATTCACACGGTTCAAAATGTAGCATCTATAGAGTTTAGATTAAATCGTTAGACATTTATTGTTGGTGTGGGGGTGGTTTGGGAGAGTTACACACATACGTACGTACGTTTGTGATGCTGGGAAAAGAACCCCTCTTCCCCCCTTGTCGACAGGCTGGACCTGATAATGTAGGCATTAGAAGACGTAATGGTCACATCTTCTTCCCCGGTCTTTAGATGCCTTTCAGTTGAGTCTGCAAAGACTGGTCTACTTGAACAAGGTGTGTAAGGAGCTTGAAGAGAAAGTGACTCAACAGCAGAAACAGATCGATAAAACAGAGAGCAATAAGAGAAGAAGGTGTGTGTGTGTGAGTGTGTGTGTGTGTGTGTGTGTGTGTGTGTGTGTGTGTGTGTGTTTTGAGTGTGAGTGTGTGCGTGTGTGTGCGAGTGTGCGTGCGTGCGTGTTTGCGTGTATGCGTGTGCATGCTTGCATGTATATGTGTGTGCTAGTATACGTGTGTACTTGTGTGTCTCTGTTATACTTACATACGTACGTATGCATGCATGAGTCTGTGGATGTGTGATCGCTGTCATCTCACACTCTTCACTACCTCAAACTAATGTACAGTATTATAGCACACACTTGTTGTTTAGTGCAGCAGCTGACACTACCTCATTGCACATGTTCTATCTGCACTCCATGTACATATGTATGTACATACTGTATGTACCATTCTGTCCTATGGCTACACTGCCATCGTAACATGTATCATTCTCTTCGCAGACTAAAACCCGCGGAAACTAAAGAGCCAAAGCACCCGGTAGGTGGAAGAATGGGGATTTCCCCTCATTTCTCCTCTGCTCCGCCCACTTCATCACAAACGTTACCAGCTCGTGGGAGTGTGAGAGATGTTAACACGTATGAGGACTTCCAGAAGAAGGTTATGCCAGAGATACTGTATGCTTCCCTTCCAAACCAAGTTACCCCGTCCTCTGCCGGCACTCGTGTGTTTGGACCTGTGAGGAAGGCGAGGTCCGAGACAGATCTCAGGGAATCAGAGCTAGAGAAGGAGCTGAAGGTACTGTTTGTACACGTGGGGCTGTGTTGTCCTCTGATGATACGTATCTGTACCATGCAGGTAGCATTGAGAGAAGAGAGGGGCGGGCTTTATGCATTACGTATCATCATTCGTTCCAACACTGTGTGCTACAATACAATATGTATCTGTATACAATACAATACGTATCTGTACCATGCAGGTAGCATTGAGAGAAGAGAGGGGCGGGCTTTATGCATTACGTATCATCATTCGTTCCAACACTGTGTGCTACAACACAGCAGTACCCCTTTTAAGGGACCACCCATAGGAATATGTGAGAGGTGGTCCCTCAAAAGAGGTGGTCTCTGACGAGAGAGATATTAATAGGGGGCACATACACATTCGTGACCAGCAAAACCAGTCTTGCAAAAGGTTTGATCTTTCACAAAGGTGGTCTCTCAAAGGGGGTACCTCTGTACTTAGCTGATTAATGATTTAATGAGAGCATCAGAAATAATACGGAGAATGCAGACCAACCTGCCTCCCAAGTCTTTGGAAACATTGCTATCGCACTAGGTTGTTCACTCAATGGGCATGTACTGTACCAGGTGATAAAGCAGTCAGGGCCAGAGTCTGGGGAAACATTTTCTCCTTTTGCATTCCATCTACATATGTACTTGCTTATGTACGTAGTTCCCTTATTTGGTCCATTCAATCCAGCACAATTCTGCCTTGATGTGCATGCATACGTAGGCTCTTCTAACTCCGGAGACTAGGCCAGCATAACAACCTCACTCTTAATACGTAGTGACCACTATACGTATGTATGTACAGTCAAACCTTGTTAGTGAGTACATCTGGGCACCCTCCAAATTGCTACTCACTATCAGTAGTACTTGCTAACCATATAGATTAGTATTTTGGGTTATAAGCTGGGGTATCATATCCTTGTACTTCCTAACCAGGTTTAATCATTAGCAGTGTTCTTACTAATGAGGTTCTGTTGTATGTGCTTGATTAACTGCATGTGAATACATGACTGTACCTCATAAGATGGTTGGGTTGGAGAGAATGTTGGATTGGAGAGAATGTCGGATTAGAGAGAATGTTGGATTAGAGGGAATATTGGATTAGAGAGAATGTTGGATTAGAGAGAATGTTGGATTGCGGATGCATTGGGTTGCAGAGTTGTCACTGTATTGGATTTTGGCAGGCACCATTTTTGGTCAGTCAAATGTCACGGTTATCATGATAACTATACCATGCCAAAATCCAAAAATGCACACCACACGCACGACTGATCTCCTAAATTTCAGTTCAACAAGACCAGACTGTACATTTTGACTGGGTGCCCCATGTAGTAACCACATGGCTGAATGTCTCCCAGTATAAACATGCTCCCATGTGTGCCCATAGCACACTAGTCTTTGAACAGGAAAGAGACCATTTTGCCATGATTACGCTGCATTTATCACAATGTCAACTTTGTATCACAATGAGAGGGGAACCTGTATAATCCAGCACTCATTGGTGAATGAAAAAAGTGCTGGATTAGCAGGTTGCTGGATTACTGAGGTCAGTTTGTGTGGTAAAAGTTTAATGTTCGGTGTCAGAGAATCTTGACCAATTTAGGAGAATGCTGGTTTATAAAGATGCTGGATTAGGTAGATTCCACTAAACTTGGTTAAAACTGACGTCATCACAAATTGTTTGTGCACTTTGTGCGTCCATGGGCAGAGTACTGCAGTTGCCAATCAATGGAAAGAAGCAATAATATTGACGGTTCCCTGTTTCGTTGTGGACGCATCCAATATCTTGTCGTGTTAAACATTGTGGACATGTTTGCACCCAACTGCATCTCATGTCTGTGTGTGTACATGTTTACATGTTTACCAAGCATTATTTCAAGTCGGTGCTTGTCTTTCTGCCAAGAGTAGTTTGTGCTAACATGCGAGATCACATAATCTTGGATGCATGTTGTCCTGATTCATGCTTCTCCTATACTGTGGTTCACGAAGAATCACCCTAACCCAACCCTGTGCTGTATGTGTGTAATACGCATGTGCGTTCTGTGCTGTTTGTAGAGTATGCATGTGGACAACTCAAGACTGAGAGATTCAGAGAAAAAGTTGAGAAAAGACAACTCACAACTTCAGAGGAAGTGCAAGGTGTGTGTGTGTGTGTGTGTGTGTGTGTGTGTGTGTGTGTGTGTGTTTTACTACCTTTGCTGTGGTATTATTGCCTGAATGTGTGTTGTAGCATTATTGCTGTCGTTGTTGTCTATTGTTAATGTTGTTGTTGTCTGTTGTTGTTGCTGCTTGTCGTGGTGACGTGGCTTTATAAAATTAATGGACGGTGCCGAAGAATCTTGACACTGTCCATTAAATTAGATGAATGCTAGTTTACATGTACGTAGGTAGAGGTGCTGGATTAGGCAGGTTCCACTGTATTTGTTTACACACAAGTTTATCAGAATGCAGAACAGTCTGTTATAGAGAGGTTTTTATTATTTTGGGCGGATTTGGTAGGAGTATGTTGAAAGAGGATCCACAGTATGTACGTACGTATGTACAGTCAAACTTTGGTAGTAAGTACTCCTGGGTAGTAAGTACTCCTGGGTAGTAAGTACTCCTGGATAGTAAGTACTCCTGGATAGTAAGTACTCATTGCCCCGTTCCTGCCTCATGCAATACCACTGAAAGCACCTTGGATAGTAAGTGTCTAGTACCTATCTTGCCTTCCCTTGAGGGTACTTACTGTACAAGTACTACTTGATGTACTAATGGTATCCTGTGTGTGCGCTAGCTACACACGTCAGGGTACACATCAGCAGATAAGACATTGACCAACGGGCACTTATTAACAATGTCATGTTGTACCGTATACCAGGAAAGTTTCGCGGAGTAAAACTTTCGCGAATTTCTAGATTTCACGATTTTCGCGAAAAAACTTTCGCAAATCGCTGCATTTCATATATAGATGTATAGAACAGAGCTAGCATTCGCGAATGCTGTCAACTTTGCAAAATTTGCGAAACTTTATCTCCGCGAAACTTTCCCAGTATACGGTATATACTGTATGAACATACGTATGTACGTACATACATGTCTTGTGTGCATGTACATGTATTGTTCTTGCATATTTACACTACACTGTGCACGCATGTGTCATGTGTACTCTCATCTGCGTTCCCCACTGATTTGCTCATTGCATTGCTGCCTGTCTCCAGACACTAGAGAAGGAACGCGACAAGGCTGAAGATCGTCTTCAAGTAGAACAAAGTAACAGAGATTCCTTAGCCAAACTGCGCAAGCGCAATGAAGAGTTGGAGAAGCAGTTAAAGATAATCTGTCAAGAAGAGGTACTAATTTCCTTGTCTCATTCAATTTGCTTATTTGTATTCTCTCTCTCTTTTCTTGTGTCCACCTGTCTTCTTTCCCTCTCTGGTTCATTCTCACAGCCTTCTTTCTTTCTCCCTACATCTCTCCC
The DNA here is from genome assembly GCA_963170055.1 of Halisarca cf. caerulea. NCBI lineage: Eukaryota > Metazoa > Porifera > Demospongiae > Chondrillida > Halisarcidae > Halisarca > Halisarca cf. caerulea. Next base: position 312,064 of record CAUJGJ010000132.1, read on the forward strand.
TCTCCCAGCTTACACTCTTACTTCTTTATCCCCTCTCCTTCACTCCTTTCCTCTTTCCCTTCCTCCTTCCCTTAAACCCACCTACCTGTGTCTCCCTTCCTTCCTCTTTATCCACATACCTGCCTATCCCCCTCAACGGTAATTTTACCACCAATGTATGCATTTCTGGTCTAGTGTTTATTTAACTACTTCAGCACACAGATACTCAACCCAAAACCTACCCTTGCATAATAACCCAGACCCTATTCCTCCATTTTGATGACGTCATAAAAAATGGAGGAATAGGGTCTGGGCTAAACCAGACTACCCAACACCTGGGTCGAGTATCTTTATTAGTTGATGCTAATCTGTATGCTGGTTGTCTTTAGGTGTGGAAGAAGAGGCATCAAGACGTACAGGATGTTCTTGACTCAGTTACAATGGATGAAAGCAAATCAGTAGATCAACCTTTGGCGGTGGATTCCAACGACAACAGCCAAGCACACCTCCCACCTTCCCAGCAGTAGCGCTAACACTCACACTTACGTGTATGCACAGAAACACCCATAACTGTACATGTAACATTACAGGACAGCACACGATCATGTACAATAAATATGTTAGATGGTCGGCTAGCTGTGTTTCCGACATGTGTTCTGAAGTACCCAATTGCAAGTTCACACACTTGAGGTGTTAGTTGCTGACTCAGCAACACATGCATGGTACCATGTTCGTGTACAGCCCCCATGTTCATGTATAGCCCCCATGTTCATGTACAACACCCATGTTCATGTACAACCCCCATGTTCATGAACAGCCCCCATGTTCATGAACAGCCCCCACGTTCATGTACAGCCCCCATGTTCATGTACAACCCCCATGTTCATGAACAGCCCCCATGTTCATGAACAGCCCCCACGTTCATGTACAGCCCCCATGTTCATGTACAACCCCCATGTTCATGAACAGCCCCCATGTTCATGAACAGCCCCCATGTTCATGTACAGCCCCCATGTTCATGTACAACCAGCTACAAAGCCAGCTAGACTACCAGGCGCCCAGTGGACTTCCATTTGTTGCTTGCAGCATAGATCAGCTAGTATATGTATTTTAGTGTCAGTCATATCCAAGGGGTTGCACTTGCAAGTGGGCCACTGCTGCGGGTGAGTATAATATTGTGATGAAATTCCTGCCATGAGCCTTCTGCCATTTTGGATATGATATACACCTCTGTACAGGACAGCGTGCAGATTGGGGTTGTAGAGAACTATGGAATGCATGCATGCGTGGTGTGACGACCCTGCGTGGTGTGACGACCCTGCGTGGTGTGACGACCCTGCGTGGTGTGACGACCCTGCGTGGTGTGACGACCCTGCGTGGTGTGACGACCCTGCGTGGTGCGACGACCCTGCATGGTGCGACGACCCTGCGTGGTACAACGACCCTGCGTGGTGCAACAACCCTGCGTGGTGTGACGACCCTGCGTGGTACGACAACCCTGCGTGGTGTGACGACCCTGCGTGGTACGACGATCCTGCGTGATACGACAACCCTGCATGGTGTGACGACCCTGCGTGGTGCGACGACCCTGTGTGGTGTGACGACCCTGCGTGCACAGTGCATGCTAACTTATAAGGCAGCTGTATGTATGTGCACAGTGAATCCGCTATATAAGGACAGCATAGATTTTTTGCCTGGGACCACAGTAAGGTGCACGCACATACTGTACATGTCTTCATTGCATGTAAAGGAGCTCATAATAATAATATGCTTATTTCCAAATCTGTACGTATGTGGCACTACAGTGGATTCTCGATCCACCACATGCAGTTCGTTTTGAAAAATTTGGGTGGATTATCCAAATCAATATGCTGCCTTTTTGATATCAATTCATGCACAATTAAAATATATAGCACACCTCTGCTACAAGGACCACCTGTCTATAGAGACCATGACTATTATACTTGCATGCATAGTCCCACGATTGCATCGTCTTTCTATACAGGTTTCCCTATGCAGTTTTTACGGAACCTTTTCAACCCCTTAAGTGTAATATTTCTGTTGCAAGCATGATTTTTGTACTGCGTGACAAGACATTTTCATTGCTCGTAAATTCATGCAGTCATATACATACTTATATATGCACGTAGACGGCAGGAGTGGGTATACCTACTAGTAGTCTATCGCTGCTATAGCCCCCGGCCTGTGCGTACTTTTCCTCCTGGGGCTAGCGGCCAAACTAGTACCATAATTATTATATTATGCAACATAATATAGTACCAGCCATGCAACATTGCGCCATTACAGTAATAAAGATAAAAGAACAAAAAATCCACGAGAATACACATCTGTTTTTAACCACATATGGTAAAGTAAAATAACACAAGAGTTTTCATAGGCAAGTTGTGCTAAACAACACATCACCTTAAAACAAATACATGTGCGGACTGTTGGTAAATAGAAAAATAAACAAACAGGAAGTCATAACACACTGCATGCATTTTACTATTAAGAATAAGAACAAAGTGAAATTCAAGCCCTGGATGTACAGAACCAGTCACACTATCATATGTGGAGACTAGAATGTGACCCTTTCTGCCTCTATTTTGACCCTTAGTTCTTCAATACACTTGCAAAGTTTAATGGCCGGCCCCAACTTAATCCTTAAGCACTGCGTGAGCGAAACTGGAGTCAGGTCCATCAGCGCCTCACCATCAACTTCCTACGAGGGTGAGAAGAAGGAGTGTGAATGCACCATTACCAATGCAACATCAAATATTACGGGGGACCCTCCGATGGTGGACCTTCCCGAATAAAAACACACTATAATAAACCTCTCTACAAAGGACACAACGTACAGTTTCAGTATAATTCCTACAAAATATTTTGAACCTCCCAAAGAAGAAAACCTCTCTACAAAAAACAAATCGCCTTGCCATGTACTACAAGAAATAATAAAGTTGATGTAAAACAAGCATAGCGTACTTCTATGGATGCCACTTTTACGCAGGTATGTTATGGCAGAATCTAGCCATAACACGGGCGCTTTGCGGGTTTCACGGTATGAATTTCATTTACTCAGAATTGCGTGGGTTGGTCATGTGCCAGTAACGTGAATCAGCTTAGGAAGCTACGCGGCTAGCAAGTAAAAACACTCGACCCAACCCAACTTTACACAGCACGCTTCGTTGTCAAACTTCTAAATGTTAGTTTTTGGTTATAAAACTTTCTTTGGAAGGCTTGCAAAGAAATGAGCGACGGTTTGCGTGCAAACTGTAGATCTTGGAAGGGTAAATCCGACGTTGAGAGAAGTTTACAATCTTTCAACTCCTTCGTTTAGAACCACGGGGCTTCGTAAGAACGTATGCTGAAGGTTTGATAGAATAGTGAACGAAGATCGTGGATAGTAGACAAAACCATTGCTTGCCTTTCTCTGTGTCTGTTGTTCAGCTGCAAAAGCCGAGGCTACAAGCAACCTTCCAGAGGGAGAATATTCACAAAAGGAGCGTGCTGAGTAAAACTTGACTAGATCTAGAGTATTTGCCTCAAAAACCGAAGATAATAATGGCCTTGCGTTAATTATATTGTAACTTCCGTCTCGTGACATCATGTGACTTTGGCCTTGAGAAGAGCCTTCTTCGTGGGGCAAATTTCTTCGCAAAAGGCGGAGATCTAGATGGCGGTCCATAAATGCAGGAATTTGAGGGGTGATTTCTAAGAGGTAAAGCTAAATTTTCACCGCGTATACTTTTGATTGCTTGTTCCATTCAAGTTATGTCTCACTATTTCTTGTCTTGGTCTGGCTTGAAAACCACAAAATGCTGCACATAACAGTCGAGGAAGAGAATTTCAAATTTATACGCGGTGAAAATTTAGATATTAATCTTAAGATTATTTTGAACCCACTTTAAAGTTTAAAAGCCACCATCTAGATCTCCGCCTTTTCCACTGAAACTGTTTTCGGACGTTGTGGCAAACGCTCAATTGTACAACTACCGAATTGAATATAGCAAGAAAAGAGGTATTGCTACAAAGTAGGAATGTTAGAAATATTATGTATGACGTTTTGTACACTTTTTATAAAGTATCTACGAAGAAAATAGGGGTGCAATTACGGTCATCTTAGCGGCGGCCATTTTGACTTTGCCATAAAATCGGACATAACATACCTGCGTACAGGCTGTTTTATGCGCCTGGATACTTTTCCTACAAAAGATTTACAGGCAAATAAATGGGTACACGCACATGAGTAGAAATCTACAGGAACAAAATCGACATGAAGTTCAATTTCTTTGGAAATTTAAGCGTTCAAATCAAGGTATCATCTTCGAAAGGAATGGATGTCTCCCCAAATGTTAATCACAAGCTCATAGTGCCTGTGTGTACGAGACTCATGGCAAGTATGAGAAAGCTATGAGAATGCCAGGCTGGCCCAAAGTCAGCATTTTCGAAACCTTATAAGATTGCTGAAGGAAATCAAACTGAAGGAGGATAATTCAGCTACACTCTTCCACAAAAACACTCACAGCTACGTACGTACCTAACAAGGATGTTTGTACGTGGCCACCAGTTTCATGATGCGTTATATAATATTGTGCAACCATAACTTTGTTGATTTCTTACGAAGGTTATTGGGAGCGTAATCTTCAGCAACTACGGACATTTTACACCTAAAATTATGGCCATAATTCGGCAGTCACCGTCAACTTTATTATTTCTCGTACTGTATGTATTTTGGTTCCCGAACAGGTCTAGGGCAATAATGTACAAGACTGCGAGTTAACAGAAACATACGTATTACTGAAAATCTTTGCACTATGTCAGCATCTTAAAGTACTGTAATAGTCACTCTGTAATCTGACAATTTTTGAAGTCCCAATCCCATTGAGTGATGGATTGGAGAGGTTTTATCTGTATCAACGAACACACCTATATACGTATGTATGTCCATAAGTTGAGTGTTGGCAACTTGGCTAGTGTACCAGCCGTACACACACACAACAAACACACACACACACACACACAAACACACACACACACAAACACACACACACACACACACACACAAACACACACACACACGCACGCACACACTTCTTGGTGTTATATACCCTTTAGAGGGCATATAGCATGACCCAGGTGGTACCCTGTGATGCCAGATCGCCCAGATAGGGATGAGGTGGCCAGTCTCACAACATAACCCAGTGTATAGCGGTTACATGGTGCTATTGATAGTACAAGCTGCCAACAGACACCGTTTGACAGGTTGTTGTAGCTGCCCATAGCCAAAGGTTCTCCATTAAAAAGCAAGTGGCTGAGAAAGGATGATGGTATCGACTGCACATGAACACTTTAGGGGTATTCTTATTTAACCTGGGGAACCTTTAGCCAGAGGCTACTGTAAGTGGCACCTAACCTTGACATGACCATGTGCTCCAATGTCACCATCTTGATGATCACATGCATGTACGCAAGTATGCACACACACACACACACACACACACACACACACACACACACACACACACACACACACACACACACACACATATGACTACACATACGTACTTATGTACGTATGTACGTACGTACCTCCTCTCGGAGCTGAGCAGCGACCTCTCTAAATCCAGCATCTGCTAGATACTTCTGGACATCTTGAGCACCCCAAGTGAGAGGATCGCTGGGAAGATCTGCATATGCCAAATACGAACAGAGAACAAAATACATATTCATATGTATACAAGGACGTATGTGATGAAATATGTTTAATTAAGCCATTCATGAAGCATGTATGTATGTTCCTACATGTTATAGAGTGGGAAATTCTTGGGAGAGTTGCCATTTGGCAATTTTTGCACTAGAACAACCAATGTAAAATCTACCAATTAGAGCATTATAAAATCACAGAACTTGTTTCTTGTTGCTCAATATTGGGTGTGACGTTCATGCGCTGTTATCAACTGACAACAGCACAAGAATATATTGGGTTGGGGTATGATTCAGGTACCAGGTATTCTATCTATCTGGGGAGCTGTTAACCAAAGGCTACTCTACCCAGCACCCAGAAGGGGTTGGGCTCAGCACAATGCTTGTGGTGGACAAATTTCGTATGTCATGGCACACCTCTTGGTTGATCCTCCCTCCCCGCACTACTCTGGATCTGCCCCGGATAAACGCTGCATTATTATAACTGTGTTTAAGTATGTGTGTGATTAGAGGATGAACTGCCATCAAATCACAGAGGCTACAAATCGCCTATATAATTCATGGTTGAATCGGCATATATATTTTATATATATTTTTTTCCAATACCACAATTTGACAAATTTGTCAAATATACTGCTCACTAAAGTCCCCACTGTACGGTACTCATACAAGTACAGTGAGATTACTACAATGTCTTGAGCACACATACGCACACAAAACACAAATAACTTATTATATAGAGATAAAAGTGCCACAGAACTAGTCACAGGCTTAGAGAAAATTGCTAACAGGTCACAGACAATGCTATAGAAATGCAGCATTAAAGTGGGGCAGATCCAGGAGCAGTGCGGGGAGGGAGGATCAATCAAGGTGTGCACCATGACATAATTAGTCCACTACAAGCATTGTGATGACCCCCCAACCCTGATTAGAATACTCCCACAAAAGGAGAAAATGCGTAGTAATTGTATATATGATTGTGCATTCTAAGTGTTTAGTACACACCTAATGTCTGAAGTTTAGCAACAATTGGACTGTGGGGGAGTTTTTGTTGGCCAGATGCTCCGTTTGCCAACAGACTCAACCCAGTAGCTGCGGACATAACGCAGCTGTTGTCCTTGGTGCGGGCCACCACGATCACGGATCCACCGGTGGTACCAGGCGACTGATTCACCCAGGACGACAGCACAGGTTGGGGCACAGGGCTCAGTTTACCAGATACAGGTGTATCCTCCCCGGGAGTAGACCTCCGGATGTGTATCGATTTGGGAGTTGATTCGGAGAACCTGCGCTTGGAAGTCAGTGTTGTACCTGGTGCTGGAGAAAAACAGACCCTCAGTGATGTATGCTACAGGCACTTGACCATGGACGGGAGTAAGCAAGCGTACGTACTCACCAGCCATGTCAATTTTGAGCTGTTTACGAAGAGTGGAAAACTTACCACTGTCTGGAAGATCATCAATGATTGATGGCTCTAGATGAACAAGACAATATTGCATAAGTACACACATAAACACACAGCTATCTTGAAGCAACATAAATAGGAAACTATGTATGTAAGAAGGGTTTCCAGGGGGGAGGTGGGCATCCCTAGTTGCCCCCCCCCCCCTCCCTGAAATTTGCCTAGTAACATACTGGGCACAAAAATCTTGAGTGATGACATTTCGGTAGAACGACGCGAAGGGAGGAGTAACATGCAGAAAGAAGACAGAAGTGGTTTTGAAACATATCGATGCTTTTGACACTTTTCTCAAGCTCACTTTGCTGCTTAATTCGTACAGTGTATTTTGCCCGCGTTAGTGTTTATTTTTAGCCGCATAGACACAAACAAAACTCGTACATACAGCGGTCCAAACCCGGTTGGTCACCGTACGTACACAGTTTGATCACTGCTCGTCGCCCAGTTTCTTGTGAAAAGTACCGTACATCAACCAATTTGAAATTACCCTCAAAGAAAAGTTTCGGCAAATACACACATCGACACAAAATATCCACAAAATTTACTGAGACCCACAACTAGAATAACACAGTGTGTGTTGTGTGTGTGTGGGGGGGGGGGATCCCTCAAAGTAACCTCATTTACACAAACTACGTAAATCATACGTACGTAAATACAGACAGGCACTTGTGTATCCACACGCACAATACTATGCTATGTCCACCAAATCTGGCAACCTTATAGCAGGAATTACGATGATATTGTTCCAGCTCATACGTAGCTTGTACACATGTACGTACGTACATTGACAATATGAGATTCAGAGAATACTGTTCTTCTCAGGATGATGAATAGGAGCAGACATACATACGTACGGTACTTTTCACAAAAAAACTGGATGACGAACGGCGGTCAAACGGGCGGTCAATCAACGGACTCACACCATACACTTGCCAGACGTACGGACGATAGGCCAATAATCAATACATCCTAAATAGTGCAATGACATCGGTTCGTTGGAATCAGTTCTCCAAGCAAGAACGGCTTGTTTTAGGAAAGTAAAGTAACGAATTTCGTTTCAAGATGCAAAGGCAAAAGCCACAAGCCAATTGTAAAAGCGTCAGCTGGAGAAAAAACTGCGTAGGCACAAACAACACCAGTACATATGCCGTATGTACAGTGGTCAACGCCCGGTCAGCCACCGTACGTACACGGGTCATGCAGTTGTTTGTGAAAAGTATCGTAAGTATGTACTGAAATTGTGAAACAGCCTTATGCAGGGTTGCTGTGTGGGGGGGGGGGGGGGGTAGGGTACTACATTTGTTCCCCTCTCCCAGCAAATATGTATGCATGTGATGATAATAAGTACTTCATTCACATTATTAGTAGCTGATAAATCCCCATTTTCATGACTACACTTATGCCCCACTTAATTCTTGGCTGAAAACAACCATGCTGTAGGTAAGGAAGTCCCAGTTTTACATTCATTGTTACGCAAAGTGGGCCCTTGTTATTTGACCAAATCTGTCCCTCATAATGTGTAGGATAAATCAGGGTAGATAGTACACGACTTGGTGACGGGAATTTGCACCAAAGGGTCGGATAAATGAAGTGTGAATGTACGTAAGTATGTCTAAACAATCAGAATCTCTGACTATGTGCAACTTAATAATTGCAGCAGAACACTCTTGATAGCACAGCACTTAAAGGAATATTGTGGATAATGGAACATACTTTCTAAGATCTACTGTACACTGAACCAACACAGTCTACTTCCGACGATGGAATACTTTGGATATACGTACGTAGGAATGATTTAGTCCGATCCGAGGGGTACACTAATGAGAGCGCTCCACCGTACAGTGATATTCACCACATACGATGGAATGGTATGAATATAATCATACCCCAGGATTCCTAAAAGCAATGCTGAAACTCACCCCATACAGCAAATGCACACACACAATGTACTATGGCTCCTGCTTGGAGACAATACATTGTAGGTTCTAGAATTACAGTCTGAACACATAAAATAACAAAGAAGAGTGAAAATCCCCATGTAAACCGCAATACTACACTGAGTATTCACAAGCTAAAGGTAGGAAAACTTACCTCCCTGTCTTAGTCCATGCCTGCGTCTGAGCTGACGAATAGTGACGTCTGATTTGGCCTTCTTCAAGCTTCTGCTCATAATGTTGCTGCTTGGAGACAAGTACTTGCTGTTGCGTTTACCAACATTGTAGGCAACAGCATAATCAGCTTGAAATTTCTTTGGCATTATTTTGGCTCTCCTTGGCCTGATAGGAGAGGAAGCAGTGTCATCGACAGTGACAATTGCTGTGTGTTTATCTGTGTCCATTTGTCTATCGTCATCTTGGCTACTATTTGGGTTGTCTGTGTCATTCATTTCTTCGTATTCATCTTCCTCTCCTCCGCTTGAAGCGGACAATATAGCCGATTTCCGTTGACCACCATAAGTGGAGCTGGGCTGTAAAGCAAGCGAAGATTTAATAGGAAAATTCAAAATGGCTACTAAGTAACAAAATGGCGTCACTCACCACCATTTTGGTGCAAACGCGATGAATACACCTCTTTTTAAGTCGGTTCGGCCCTCCATTCTTCGGTTTATCCAAGCAAAATCGACATTTGTTGCAGTTAGGGCGAATACATCCATCACACTCTCCGCATGCTTTTGACCTTCTCAGCGGACGTCCTTTTGCTGATAAAGTCTCCCTCAACGTATAGCTGTGATCTTTAAAAGCACTGGAGTCGTGTTCATCTCCTTTAACGAATACCTCTTCGTCATCGTCTGCTACGTTACGCCGGTCTCGAAGGAATTCTTCGCTGGCGGAAACGTTGACAATCGTTGTGAATCCCGTTTCGCTCCTACCCGACGTAGGGACGGAGGGGATGCCCGAGGGTTCGCCTCCCATCGCTTCCGTTTCAGTAGGACCAGTTCCGTTCGATAAAGCACTTTCATTGCTACCAGAATCCTCTTTTTTAACCGTAGTCAATCGCTCGATGGATGCTGCCAACAATTGTCCACTTTGTTCTGGATTCAGCGTCTTCTCAGGCGTGTTCGAATTCAGATTGGCCATATTGTCTTGAATGGCCTTGTACTTTTCGATCAGAGGAACAAGGCTCGGGAAAAGCTTCACTATGTCCTCCAGCTTTACTTTTGAACGGGGAAAATCCTCAAATGCCAGAATCTTGACAAAGTCCAAACAATAGCGATGAAGACGCTTTCAGTCGTCACTACGGCGTGGCGGGGGTAACGAAGTGGGCGAATCCAGGTCACGCTACTACCTTTTAAGGGTTATGACGTCATCTTACAGCGAAAATCTGCATAAGTCGCGCGCTTGGCAAGATGGCGTCTGTGTACGCTACTGATTTTCTTGTTTCGACAGGGAAGTGGTTTAATCCACCTGTTCCCAGGAAAGGCGTTCTAACCAGCTTGGTTACCAAGAGAAATAATTTACCGTTGCGGTAACGGTTGACTTCAATCTCAGTTAGCCCCCTTTTCTTAGCAACGGCGAATAATGTAGCCAATTTACTCGTTTAGGCTGCTTTAGACAAGCCTACGACAGTAACATTCAACCTTGTGTCTAAGGCTATTCTCTTGTATCATTATTGTCGGGGGGCATCATTCATAATTCAAACATACGACAATCATGCATGGCCGGTAATCATGCAGATCATAATTCAGTATAAGATGGTAAATGATTTGATCAGTGTCAGTGTATAAATGATAATTACCTAGGACTCAGGTTTGCTCGATGGGATGCATTATACAATGGAATCAGAGTGATTGCTGATCAACATTGATGCAACACAATGACCTGGCAAGGTACTGTAACAGTGAATCACGAGGGTACAATTAGATGTGGATGAGTCAGTGATTGTAGATAGACTAACAAATGATAAATGAGTGTCACTGACTACATAAACTCGATACAAATTACAGTAGTACTAATTGTACAAAAATTAATACATTTACCTAGGACTCAATACAGTTTACACATGAAGACTTACCGGCAAGGGTAAAGATACAGCACAACTTGAACAAGGACAGCTAAAGTTCAAGTGGGCCGTGACCAGATATGCGAATATCTTACAAAGAAGATGGTTTGGCTGCAGCTGATGCTTTTTGAAGACAAATATATCGATGATATGAATGACAACATAAGATAGCCTTTGGCCTATGTAATAATATTTTACTGAAAGCAATTCCTCCAGACTCAGTCATGCAGGTATATAGTGGTTGAATATTCCTGCGCACATGATACTTTTAGTACAGTTAACTGTTTGTGTTGCAGGCCTTAGACTGGACGGTTCTTTTGGGTCTTAAGGGCCATGTGTCTCAACTTGTAATCTACACTGAGCTGGAGACTCAGATTACCTTGTTTTTTTAATCGTCAATATATGTTGTACTATTCAGTGAGTACATCCGATTCTGAATAAATTTTTTCTAAATAATATTATTTAATATAATTATAAGGTTGAAGGGTACTTAAGAATAATTATTGTGGTTTTCAATTATGGCGGGAAGAGAGCTATGTACTACTTATTCACAAAGTTTGACAATGTGTTACTGCAAGTTTATTTTTAAATTCTCCAGTATAAATTTTACAATGAATAATGATCCAAATTTTTAGCATAGATCAAAAAATTACACCTTGCAAAATGCCCTTCATGCTGGTATTGTATAACCTAATCCTGTTTGAAGGGGAGTATTGGGCATGTAAACCTGCATGCACATGCATATGCATATATATAGCAATCATCACATGGCTGTATCGACATACTGTTATGACTGTGATACAATGATAGAATTATGAGTATGAATTCGGAATAATAAGATGAATTGGATATATATAAATTTATATTTGGTCACTTTTAGTTGACTATCAGTTTAATCTATGATCCTATGTTTCATTATGATCCAGTAAGTAAACTTTTATCAAATACCAGAGTTGTCCTTATAGGGCCCGCGCAGTTGTCCTACATCAAAGGTCTGGAAGAGGGATAGATTGATCCAGTATGCTTAAAGTGGTTGGCCAGCCTGTAATGAATCAAGTTAAACATATAGAGAACAATGAATTTATACAAGTTACATTGAACTTATTATTAAACACATGCAATCAATGCAGATGTATAGGATTGGAAATCTATATTGTACTGTCTGAAATTTTCGCGGGACTATATTTTCACAAATTTAGTGAATGGGTTGGGATTCGCGAAATTTTATTCATGAATTTTGGCTTGGCCTGGCTTCCTAGACTAATAACTTACATGCATCTGCAAAAATATAAACGCGAACAGTCAACTTCCAAGTGATTCGCGAAATTTACATCTAAGACTTGCAAAAATTTCGGGCAGTACCACAAACGGTATTTATTATTATCAATGTTTTAAAATTTTTAAAATTGCTAAATTATTATGATTATCAAAGAAAATTGCAACAGTTACTATATTTAGTAATATCTGCATGATAACACATAATAATATGCTTTAATTTTTATTTATAAAATTCGGATTGGAAGCCATCTGCGAAAGTTTACACTGCATGGTGAAAGTTTGGATTGGCCTCTTGTGCAAGGGAAAAGCATGGCCGTCCATGAATGGCTAAAAGCCAAAATCCGCGAATATACACCCCAAAAAAATAAAGCATATATAGTACTGCATGCATGCCAAAATTATAGATAAATTTATATTTATTTATTGTATACTAGTCTCTGTGGCATTATACCTTTACCTTGCATAACATATATCAAATATACACAATTAAAGACTTAAGTTCAACTTATTAACTTTTAATTAATAATGAAAATCAAATTGAATATTAATTATAAATCTATACATGCACGATAATGACATACATGGATGTATAACATTATGTGTACACATGCATGCAGGCTACACATGCCTGAATGCTTCAACATGCATGCACACTACATCTAAACACGGAAGTTTGCCATTAAATCACACATAAAATTGATATGTTGTAATAATAATATGCAATTTCTAACAGCCATGTGCATAATTAAGTCTTTGAACAAACTTTATATTAAGCTTTATTAGATACTTCAATTAGATTCAAAAACCCTGTGACAATGTTTTGTGCATGATTTTGCAATTATTATGTACGATCATTCAAACTCACATAAGCACTTTCAGCAACTTCTTCATGCTTCTCTTCTTTCTGCCCACACCAGGGACTGCTCTGCTGGCCAAATCAGCAACCAGAGCAAGTGGATTGTAGATTGGCAGGGTCAGTGAAAGGCGCACTGGGCTCTGTCTGAGGAAGCTGACATCCATATATACAGAGATACTGCCATGGGAAAATGCACCAATTTGGACATCAAATCCCATCTCAGTGATGTTAATTAATCCTGTCAGTAAGAATTTGGTAATAGCCTCCAATGCTGCCAGACCTACTGCTAGTGTTTGCTTGATAGCTTCCAAAATGGCTATTGCAGCATCCAACACAAATCTTGCTTGGTCCACGATAAATTGAAGACCTCTTAACACACCTTCAGCTGCTACCAGGGCAGCTTCAGCTATGATCAGTATAGCTTCTGCTATTGCTATAGCTATCTCCAGAGCAGCTCTAATTATGGCACACCCAATATTGTAGAGAACACAGATGGGATTCGGGATCCTGAAGCAGCAGCTTCTCCATTTAAGACAGGGCCACACACATACTCCCCAGACTTTTTTGGCACATCCACAGGGGCAAAGGAAAGGTACACAAACTGCAGAAATATACATATTATTTACAATTGCCTTGTGTCAGGCCATTTTTGTGGTACAAAATTAAAGTTGCAAAGAGAAATAATTATCTAATCATAATTACAGTGGAACCTGTATAATGCGGACACCTTGGGACCACTGAAAAGTGTCCTGATTATATAGACGCGTGTCCTGATTTTCCAGGGTTGCTCCAATATGACAGAGTACAGGCATTAAAGGAAAACATACAATTGGCACCCGTGACAAATCATACAAACAACATTTAAAAGACAAAATGAGGGTATTGAAGTCATTATAATTTCATGACTGAACCTCTTGAAAGGTAGGAATAGACACTTATAAAGTGTGTCTCTTCGCGGCTGTTATAACTTTAGCAGTGTTCATAATACTAGGAAATAATGCAAGGGAATAACTTATTGGGACCAGAAATGTCTGTCCTGATACACTAGAATACAGCTAGAGGTGTCCTTATTTTGCAGGTATCAAATGTACACAAGTCAATGGAGGATAATTTGGGACCATAGCCTAATATCCTGTTTATACAGGTGTCCTGATTCTCAAGTGTCCTGAATAACAGGTTCCACTGTATAAAGGCAATTAATTATCCATATTTGTAATGGGTCACAAAAGATGTGCACTAGCTTGGCAAACTGGGACTTTTTGCCTTAAGTTGGAAATTCAGGTAACAAGTAACCAGTCCTATACAAATTATATTACAAGGGCACTTTCACAACCACCAAGATTCACAGATCAATCGCATGAATGGGGATTATTTTGTAAACATCATGAGAAAGCAAGTATTAATTTATTATGACATTGTTTGGTCAAATATGTACTTTGCATGTGAACGTATGTTGGCGCACTTAAAGTAATTTGAAAGTTACTTTAGTTCATCAATGATAATTCTGCCTTCAAATTTGGGAGTTTGGTTTACTATGATATTAAACAATGATGCTTCACCGAAAGATAGCATTCATTTGAATGTAATTATATTACACGCATTATGGCGGAGGAATTAACTTTGTTTGGTACGGCTTGGATTGGATCTGTGGTTTCATGCCTGTGAACATTTCCTTGGTACTGGCACTATAATTATTTTACTTGTCAATAATTATGATCATGAATATCAACATCTTCAGACATCTTGGCCCACAGTTAAATGTCTTCTTGACAAATAGCTACGTATACAGAATGACATATTGTTCAAGTAGCAATTTGGCAACAGATAAAATTTCGTACAATGCATGCTAGAAACCTACATAAAGTCCTCTTTTCAAACAAATGTTTATAGAATACATGTAATATTTGTTGGAGAGTGGATTATCACTACAATAGGAGAAAGCCAATTGCCTTTAGTGGACAGTAACAGTGTCCAGCTAGTGTAATGGTAGGTTTGATATGACTCAGCCCCTACTTGCTGGTGATTGGTTTGGCTGTGTATAGCTGTCCTAGCGGTACCGTTTCTGCCACCTATGGATGGTCTAGATTCTAAAGTAATTCTGGGGAGCCAATGTTATTATGAGAATCCGATTGATGTTTCGGGCTTGTTTCTAGAAATAGATGACATGATAAACAATGTAATTTTACTTCCACATATAGATAGCTGATGAAATTTAATTCCATCTAAGGAATAAACCAGATGCTACGTTGAACGTTTGTTTTTTTGCGTGTAGTATTTCACGCCGTCGGATGCATTGAGCAGCGTTTATTCGAGGGCGGCCACTATACCTTCACTCACCATCAAGTGCGGTGTCATTTCGAGGGCGGCCACTAAATGGGGTGCGGCGTCCATTCGAAAAAGTACGGTAACAGTGGATTCTAATTATAAGGAATCCCAGTGGACACTCGGTGAATATGCTTCACTGTATCAAATATTCACACTATAACCTGGTCCAGTTAAAATATCATCATAGAACATCAACTGGGTCACATGAAACTATTCACTATAATAGAAATATACATGCACTCACCATAAGAGCTAGTGTTCTTTATTATGAGTTTACACTGTAATTACACCTAGCTCTTAGGTTTGCCTACCAGAAATGTAGACTGCATGCATTGCGCAGGCAATAAAATAAAAAAATGCTGTTATTAACTAACTTCATTCTACATTTACTGATATAGGCTTACTTGATGAGCAAGACTTGAAACGACACAACTTGTTACGTAATCCTCGAATTCTACTTCGAGTAGATGACACCTTGTTGCGAGCACTCTGAAGTGCTTTGAAGGCTGGGTTGAAAGCAGCCACAGCCTTATCAAATACTACCTCTGCTTTTCTTATCCTCTCCTGAGCTCCTGATATTGCCTTATCTGCTGCCTTACCAGCATCTTGAATCAGGCCAACAACAGCATCTTGGATTCTTTGAAGAATACTTGAGCTTATCCTACCAGCCACTCTGTATGATGCGTCCAAGACATTACCAATGGATGCCTTTATGTAGAGTTCTGCCTCAAGGACTCCAAAGATATTTCCGTATACATAAATTTCATAGCCATCATCAGATACAGTCAGATTAGCTTCTACCTCTATCCCTAGCACCTTCACATAACCTGAGGCTGCTGCTTCAAACTTCTGTGGGTTGGATTGAACTATCACATGGAGAAATGGTCCTCTGTCTGTAACTTGACGAGATTCATACATCTTCAAGAGTCCACCTCCCATGGTAAGGGGACTCAATCTGGCATAAACGTCAATCAATTCAGGAGGATCCAAGGTTATTTCACTGTGAATAGATAATCCAAAGATGTTAAATGTTCCATTAAAGTAGAATCCTTTGTTGATGCTGATGCCTGCATGTGGTAGGAAAATGGGCTTGGCTGCATAGGAGGCTTGGAACCCATCAGGATATCCGGTATTTCCAAGGAAACTTGGAAGTTGAAGGTTTACACAGAAGAGGTCAACCACTCTCTGGAATGTCAGAGGGCCAACATCAACATAGAAATAGTTGTCGGTTACATCATTTGGATTGATACCAAAGAAACCTGTTGCCTCAAGAACATAGCACTTTTCTTCACCAATTTTGACTGTCACACCAAAAGCGATACCTGGTAGTGGAGACCCAGGGAGGATGGATACAGAGATGAAGAAATTACACATATCAAGAATGGGAATGCCAAATGCATTTGGCCAACACCCTTTCATGGCCATTTCCATGGAAACAATTGCTTGGGGGAATCTCAATCTAAAGGCTCCAATCAGTGTGATGGGTGGATTACTAATTTCCATTTCAGCTGCTATACCAAGAGAGAACAACCCAGGTCCGAACATCATCTGAATGGAAGCTGACGATAAGGTGAAAGAACCCATTTGGAAGTTTTTCACTCCGGCCTCTACTGATACTAGGTTGTTAACCAACTGAATAATGATGAAAATTTTCAAGTCTTCACCAAGGAGACTCCGTGCTACACTGCAGAATGGATCTGAGCTACAACCTTCTGGCCACTCAGAATGTGCTACGATAGTGGTTCCCTTGACAATGTTGTCAATTTGCTCCAACAACACTCCTTGGAGTGGAAGATCATCTACTGCAATAGGTGCAACAATGACAGCTGTGTAGAGTTTTTGATTAAAGAAAGAAATCTGCCTTCCTACACTTCCAATGATTTCTTCAAGTAGTTTGGCAATGACAAATTCACGAATTTCGAAACCAAATACCCATTTCTTCTGCTGAGTCACACAAGCACTGATCCCAACCTCTGCAAATTCTCCTCTGAACAGATCAGCTGAGAAACACATGTAAACAGGGAACTGTCCCACTCTGAATTTGATGGCAAAACATGGATCAAACAGTCCAATATCTCCAAATCCAAAGGCAGTCACAGCAATGGAGCTGTCAAAACTGCTACCAAGCGCACTAGCTATACCTGAAAACCCTGCATCAAAGTCCTTTGCACAAGCCGACAGCTCATATTCACCACCATCATAGCTGATGGAAACATCAAATGTACTCCCGCCTAGTTTGATAATACCAGCAATACTAAATGTATTGAAAGTGATGCCACCATCCAGGCTAATATCAAAATCTATTGTTAAGTCACTTATGCGTAAAGAGTCAATGAATATCGTTATTTCTTCTGAAATCTCAATACTGAGAGCTAGCTCTTTCAGTTTGAGGTCCAAGTTCATACCACGTAAGAGGATTCCACTAAGTTCACTAGTGAGCAGGTCTATACTTGGAAGGCTGAGGGCACTTGATAAGGTGGACACTATATCTGTCAGACTAAAACCATCAAAATCAAAGGAAATTGGACGGAATTTGATGGGACTAGTACCTCCAGGCCTGTGGAAAACCCATGACTTGAATGCCTTCAGACGCTCAAGGTAAAAGTCAAAGATAAATCTGAACCCAGTGAAGTCTACATCCAAGCCAAACTCAAAGTCTGAAAATCCAATCAAGGAGAGGCGAGGAGCATCCAGTGTGAAGTTGGGTGTGGTGTAGACAATGTGGAAAGCGGGGAGCTCAAAACTGTCAAAGAAACCAAAACTGCTCACATCAAACCCAGTAATCCTGTCAATTAAAGTGGCAAAGGAAATTTTCTCAGCTTTCACACATCCAGTAACCAGTCCCATCTGCGGACCAAGTCTACCAGCCTTGCTGAGACTCTGCTGTACGATAATGCACACTGTCTCTTCATACCAGTCGCTGATATGAATGGTACCTTGAAGAACAAGGAGGTATTCAAAATTGGATGCAATATCAACCAGCCCCTTTAGCGAGACATCTGTGATTGTCAGAAGGTTACCCAAGGGTTCAGATGGAATGTCTGCATCAATAGCAGAAGCTATAAGCTCGATGACATTGATCTCTGCACTTCCACCAACTGCAAGAGTAGCCCCAAATGTCCACACATCTGGATCATTAGTTTCCACAAATGTGTCAAAGGATACTGTCCCAAAATCAAATGTACCTGACAACTGAAGGGATTCCAACTTTGGTGAGGACCACACACTGGAGATCCTAACTTGAAGGCTAATCATAGATAGGGTCATAATGCCTGGGAAAATCTTCAGCTCTCCTCCAGCCTGGAATGTTTCAACATGAAACTCCTGGTTGGTGCAGTTATAAGCTATTTCTTTTATATTGGCCACTATTGGCAAAACAATAGTGGAGTCTGATCCAAATATGGCCAAAATAAGATCACTGATGGCTTGTTGCTCGGTAGTGGACAGGACAATGGCAAAAGACTGTCCAGTGGTTTGCACTGTACCTTGAGTGAATCCAAGATTGGACAGTGTTGTGAAGATATCGTTAATGCAATTACAAATTGAACTGGAAACACATTTTGCCAATCCATCTTTGATGGAGTTGAGGAAGTCAAGATTTGCGGGGATGGATGGAGTGTTTAGGGCTGTGTTTAGCTCAAATTCTGCAGATTCAAAAGAAACTTGTTTAACATTCATTCATGCAGTGAGCACAATTTACTTATCAAAATATGTACATTGTCAATTACAGGCCTAGAATCTCCTCCAATTCTACGCCATTGTATTATAATATTCGATTGATGACTCTTGACAATGTGCTATATTAATTAATGGGTACCTTGTGCTGTTGATATTATTAATACAATGCATGCTTACAAACTGAAGATTTAGTGAAGCCATGCACTTAATTTACTGTGCGTGTGTGACACTGTAGGGAATCTTGAGGTTCAACAGTATTGTTGGCATGCATGGTTTATAGAAACATTGTGCATTAACCTCTGCTTGCTGTATATTATTAAAAGTATTAAGCACAGTATAGACACTGAATATATTATTTTTGTGACACTTAATTGTTGCATGGTCACCATGGTAGTTGTATACAGTAAACCTGTCTTAAAAACCACTCGCATATAAAGACCACCGGGACTGTCTATAGAGACCACAGTAGGCTGGCTTATTGCCCACTTCAGCTTTACTAAAGCACCTCAGTACAAGGAGCACCTGTCTACAGAGACCACAATTGCTCAGTTCCTTGAGTGGTATAGTTAAATGCACAGTGAACCTCAGGCTGGCTGTAAAGACCACTCAAAGGCCAACGAAGTCATGGTGGTCACTGTGGTAATCATCAGTATATACAAGTGTATACAGTGGACTCTCTATACAGAGTCCACCCACGAGCCAAGTATACGTAGTCACTGGTCATTCACAAGATAATGAATTATACTCGTAGCCATATGGTGGTAAATGCATCCAGACAGGTAGCCCTGAATAAACAAGTACATTGCATATGTCAGAATTGATGTGGCTTCAATCGGAAGGACTGTGTGCTTGACTGAATAGGGACAGCTTTATAATAATGTATCATGACGTGTGTAAATAATTGGGTAAATTGATCAGGGATTAAGTCAGATGTAGATGTGTATAATTCATTTGTCAAGGCACATTCTTACAGTTAGACATAGATTATCAGTATAATAATAGGACTGGTACAAGCTGGAAAATTGAAGTGTTCCCTTTCCAGATAGTGTAACACATAATAATAAATTGGTTTTGAAAAAATACAATATGCAGATGGTAGATTGTGTGCATGCAAACTCCCCTTCATGTTTGTATACAGTGGAACCTCTGATAGTGGACTTTCCCAAATAAGGACACATTATAATAATATTATACCTCTCTACAAAGGAAATGGGTGACTTTAGGTGGAGTATGATTCCTACAATATTTTGGAACCTCCCAATTGAAGAGGTCTTTCTAGCTATATAATTCAGGTCATTCCCAAAGTGTCCTTTATTTGGAGGTTCCACTGTTACTATAACTGCATACATGCCAACTTAGTCTAGCTTTAAGAAATAAGTATAAGGTATATAGGTTGGGACATGGAATACATCAATCTTGTCTGTATAGTTGGGACGGGAGCAGCTATATGGGGAGTTCTCATGCAGCACCAATCATAATACTCTATAATAAGAAGATCACCATGTACATGAACATACTTTCACACGAAATTCCATCAGCCGAAAGAAGGTATCCAGGTTCACAGTAGCAATAATGACCACCAGCTGTGTTCTGACATTTTTGACTGCAATCATTTTGGTTTGTTTTGCACTCATCAATATCTTAATTGAGATGATAAAGTGGAAACTTAATAACAAAAAAATAATCATGTCAAATTATTCAGTGACAAAATTTGCACACACACACACACACACACATACACACACACACACACACACACACACACATACACACACACAAACACACACTGTCATTTATCTTTTAACACTTTGTACCGACCCATGGCCAGTTATAGAATCTTTCATTATGCCAGTACATTCCATACAATAATATTATTATAATACATGTACACAGTTAATCTGAGTATGCAGTTAAATTTGAAGGGCATGCAATGATACATGAAAACACTCACATACACTGACACATGCAGTCATGCAAGTTGAACACTGAAATATGCAGATCATGCACAAACTGCATGCACAGAAGTTGTGAATCTAGGACATTCTCACCCATGCATGTTAAATCATCTTCACCCAGGACATAGCCAGAACCACAGCTACATGTGAAGGATCCAGCTGTATTTTCACACATCTGATCACAGGGGTTGTTCTCTGTACATTCATCAATGTCTGAGAAAAGTACAAACAGTAGAGTAAAACAGTGGTGGGTGTAATTATTTTACAATTGGTGTACTACAGACAATGTAGAGATTATTAGTTGCAAATTTGCTGACAGCATTTCTCCGGGTTTGCACTACATTATAGGTGATTCAGAAACATCTGTAGGCTTCAATGTAGAGAGTTGGAGAAGGGGTTGAGGGAGTCATATTTCAAGCAAACAGGAGGATGGATTTTGTCCACCTGTTCTTCAAAAGACTGCATGTGTTCTGCTAATGATACTTGGTAGCTTAAAGCTTTTTAGCCTGCAATCCAACCCAAACATTCACTTTGTCGTCATGTGCATGGTAGCGCTGACTGATATGATGGATACAAAGCAGCAAATTAATTTTTTTAAAGCATAGATGCTGCAATTGCTATAATTCGATGTTGGTGGATATTATAGATTTGGCATTCTTCCACAAAATTTGTATAAAATCACCAAATTATAACCAGAATTTCCCCAACATGTGGCTCTAGTTCAAAAATATTAACCACATAGTTCAAAAATATTAACCACACATGCAGGTTGAAAATTTTATGCTGTTGAATTTATGCAAAATTCACAATAATTTAAAGCATAGTAGTACTTGGAATTAGTACCTATAGTTTGAAAGTGATTCAGAATATGTAGAATTTAACAATTATCAGGCATATTGCTTGAAATTTAACTGTGTAAACAGAGGGAATCAGCTAGTCTACGATGCTTTATGCATCTCCTACCTGTATTTCAGATTTCCTTCTTATATGTATGTGAGGTAACTTAGTCGCCAACAGTGACAAACAATAATTATACTACTAATGAAAGTCAAATGGAACCCTTAGTAACTCAAGCTATTGACCCTTCCCCTCCCCATGCATGCGTGCACTCGACCAGCGACTGCCACAAAAATGTGCAAACATTATAATATTAGTATCAATCAAGATGGCGGCACCACGTGTTGGTGAGAAATAAAGAGACCTGATGTGTAGCTTTTAGAAATGTTTCCACTTGCATGCACAGTCTGTATGTGGGGGAGGGAGAAGGTGTTCAAAAGGTATGAGAAGATTTTGTGGATTACTGAGGATGATTTGAAGAAGAGATGGATTTCGACGACTTGGAGGATTAGTCTCGGAACCAGACCCACCACGCTCTGTGACGGCATACGTATGACATCACAGAGTGTGGTGGGTCTGGTTCCTAGACTATTGGAAGATTGCTGCAGCTGCCCTAACTACTGAACCTTTCTCACAATTTGCGAACTTTGTGGGGTCAGCTGGCAGAACTTCATTCTCTCGGTCCTGCCAGAGCCGAACAGAATAGCTGCATGCCGCGTCTGTTCTCACCCACAGCCTGCAGCATCTGTTCTATCGGGAACTCTGTGTCATGCATGGGTATTTAAACCCCATATCAGACTACCCTTATTGCCACATGTGGGATTTCAACATTGATTTATTGTGACTTTTGGCAATAATGGTGCAT
>CAUJGJ010000132.1:337500-345000 GCA_963170055.1 Halisarca cf. caerulea
GTTTGCATGTATGTGTGTGTGTGAGTGTGTGCGTGCGTGCATGCGTGCATGTGTGCGTGCTTGCGTGCGTGCGTGCATGTGTTTGTGTGCATGTGTGTTTGCATGTATGTGCAAGTGTGTGTATATATGTATGTATGTGTACTGTACACAAGCGCAAGTGTATGTATACTTGTTTTCAAAGAATTCAATTCTTGACACTTATTCATTGCAACAATAGTATGTCATGAGGAGTATGACATGTAATTTTCAAGTTTTGCAAAGTTTATACTCTACATATGAACAGCGTAGAAGACAATATACTGACAAGCATATCATTGGTACATGAAAATCCAGAGAACAATGTCATGCATGCACTAAGACATGTGGATAGGCAGTGTAGCTCCTTACCACTGGTACACGTAGCTCCAGTCCACTGTGGAGTACAGGAGCAAGTGTTTGGAGCAGTACAAGTACCTCCATTGGAGCATCCTGGACTACACACAGCTGTATGAAAGAGGACAGAAAACATCACAAACTATACATAATAATTTACACGCTACACACATGCTCTTCATAATATATATAGCATGCACATTTTATGTGTACAATAAAATACTACTGGTACATACATTGTACACAATGTATGGTATTATCATCTTGATGAAATTCTGGTTGTACATATGTAATATCACAATATTATGGCAATGGAATTATGCAGGATATAGAGTGAATGTATAATAACTTACGATGTGTACAACGAGATCCAGACCATCCCGAAGCACATCTACACACACCAGGTGAGATACAGGAACCTCCATTTGCACAGTCTGGGGTGCAAACGGCTGAAGAGAGAAGAAGGAATCATGTAGTTTTTATTTGGCATTGTTGCAATAACAATAATATTCATGTGCAGTGAAGAGAGAGAGAGAGAGAGAGAGAGAGAGAGAGAGAGAGAGAGAGAGAGAGAGAGAGAAGAGAGAGAGAGAGAGAGAGAGAGAGAGAGAGAGAGAGAGAGAGAGAGAGAGAGAGAGAGAGAGAGAGAGAGAGAGAGAGAGAGAGAGAGAGAGAGAGAGAGAGAGAGAGAGAGAGAGAGAGAGAGAGAGAGAGAGAGAGAGAGAGAGAGAGAGAGAGAGAGAGAGAGGAGAGAGAGAGAGAGAGAGAGAGAGAGAGAGAGAGAGAGAGAGAGAGAGAGAGAGAATATATCTTGACATAGGGACATGCACAACCACTAATACAAAGTTAACCAGATTAAGTACTTACCTGCTACACATCCAGCACCTGTCCATCCCGATGTGCATTTACATGTGTTAGGTGATGTACATGTTCCACCATTCTGACAGGGAACAATGCAAATAGCTGTGGCAGGGAGAAACCTCATGTTTCAGCATACATCAAGACCCACACCATGTTCACAAACACAAATGTACAAGATTAGGAAAGAAAATTTATGTCCGACTACTAACTGAGACTGCCATGGAATGAAGGTGCTAAAGCTACCTGTACTGTCAGTTATATGCCACATTTATGCATAGAGGACTTACGTGTTGTACACGATGTTCCTGTCCACTGTCGGGTGCAAGTACATTTGTTTGGAGCAGAGCATGTACCACCATTGCTACATGTTTGTGCACACACCGCTATTGACAAGAGAAGAAGGGAAAATTATGAGTGATCATATAGGATTCGAACACAATATATGTGTGTGTGTGTGTGTGTGTGTGTGTGTGTGTGTGTGTGTGTGTGTGTGTGTGTGTGTGTGTGTGTGTGTGTGTGTGTGTGTGTGTGTGTGTGTGTGTGTGTGTGTGTGTGTGTGTGTGTGTGTGTGTGTGTGTGTGTGTGTGTGTGTGTGAAATGAAAACAGCCTTAAGGATTATGATAATGAAGACAGCAAAGCCTTCAAAAACTTCGAATTATATTTATTAGTTATAACAGTACCTACAAATTACTATTTACTATTACTATTTCAATTAGTACTAACAACTAACTGAAACAGTTCTAAATCCTATCAACTGTCGCTCTGAGTCTGACACCATGATGACATTGTGCAAGTTCTCTCACCTGTGCAGCAGCTGCAAATGCGCACAACATACACTGTTATAGATACTGTAAATATGCAGTTGAACTTGGTTAGTATGTACCCCCTAACTAAAGGAAAGGAAAATAGGCACTTGAGTCCCAATCAGAGGTACTTATTAGGCTAGGCGTTTTCAATGGTATTGCATTAGTCTCGTGGCACCAGACCACTTCCCCCTAGAAAAGTTGGGAGAAGCGGTCTGGTATTCATAGGGAGAAGTGGTGTGGTGCTGCAAGACTAGTATTGCATGAGGTAGGGATGGCAGAGCAATGAAAACATACAGGGATGCCACAGTATCCAGGCCATGCAGGATAATGCATGTAATAAGACTCGCAATACAGTGGCCATCTCAATCCACTCAGTGTTCTCGCCAGCCCTTTTAAGCAGGGCGGGCCACGTGCACCCATCGTATACTTTTAGTGAATTCCCCCCATTACAAGTGAAAACATCATATTATAGCAGCTGTGCACTTGACTACTACTGGCTTACGTAAATGTCATCCTCTTTCATTATTTCTCTGGTGACCACCCTGTCTCTGTATGTTGATGGCCGTACCGGTTGGTCAGAGCTTGCTCATAAAATACAAGTAATTCAAGTGCGTGGGTGGCAGCCCCTACAGGTATCTACCTCAAATTATTTGCTAGCATAATATAATATGTATAAGACTTAGTATTTGCTATGCATTAGAAACTCACGTCTGCAATTGCTTGGTGCACTTCCTGTATATCCACTACAACAGAACTGAGAACATCGACGGGTTGACCGGTATTTTCTTTCATAAGCTAGTGTACTCTTAGTCCTTTAATGTGAGAGAAAGGAAAGTAATGGTCGGTGTAATTTTATATAAGGAAAAAAATATAGCTTAGCCCTAGTCCCAATGTACTGTATATAGCAGAAGTTAAAAGGAATAGATTCTGAATACAGTCCAAACTCGATTATCCAAACCATGAAGTGCCCGAATTCCAAACTAAAGGAAGTACAGGTCAGCAAGGTAAAGAAGCACTACAAAGTTACTGGTCCAGGAAAAGGGGAAACTTGAAAAGATTTGATTGAGGCCATGTTCCCAATGATACAACATCTGTGAATCTCACGGCCGGATACGAACTAACAGGAACACTAGTACTAGAACATAAAGTACAATTTATGTGTTTTGCTGTTAATTTGTAATCTCAGACTGATATTACATGCAGTACTCATGAGTAACAAACTTGCATTGTATGTACATGCGTGTGGTTGTCAGTGGATATAATGGTTATAAGCAACATTGAAACCTAAGAGTTTGGGAGGTGGCCACAAGGGTTCAGATAATTGAGGTTGGACAATCACATGCATGTCATATTTTTAAATTAACACTAAACCATATTATTATTAACAACATTTAAAAAATAATGCCATTGGAATTAAAAAGGACACCGGGATGAGTTGTTGATTTATAAAATGCACTGCTCCAGGAACAAGGAAGAGGGAGGGAAATGTATTATAATTATAGGGTTAGACAGGCATATAACTTGTCAATGACAGAGTTTGGTTGGACAGGGTACGTGCAGTGTGCATATTCCAACATCCCACAGATGTTCTCACCTGCTCCTGTATCTACGACATCTTCTCCAGCCAAGAAATCCACAGCTGGTTGAGTAGTTTTCCCGATAAGACCGAGACACATACTTTGAAGACTGCTGAGATGCTTGGACATAATACGCGCGTGCACAGTACCTGCATGCAATAAAAATGTAGCACTGTGGTCATCATGCATGGTGTGGATATGTCATACTGCAATTGACCCAATGAAGAGGTTGTATTAATTGAAGTGAATTTATCCATTAATTTTAAGTATACATTTTCTATATCAAGAATAAGCTAGTGCTACAGCCACAATTACTGCATAGGCCAATACAGTGGAAGCCCTTTAATCCAGACCCCTGAATTTTGGACACTCCTCTAATACAGACACGTGCTACAGGAAAAAAAAAATGATTCACTGCACTTTACCATAGTACATCCTCAACCCCTGAAATAAGGACATCTCAATAGTCAGGACAGTCCTTCCTCGTCCCAAAGAAGCATCCATAATGGGGCGGTCTCACTGTATTTGATCTTTGACTGCCTCCCCTAGTCAGTCACACAGGAGCAACCCTTATATCAATTGTATAGTAGTTACATAATTGCTTCGAAGTGGCTTTGTCACATGGTCTACACACACACTTGTAACTGTATTCAAGAGCGGTACATGACATTGTGCTCTTCAAACTGAGACAGTTTGGTAGTTCTGCGCTAAGTAGCTGATGGGATAAAGCTTCAGAATCTAAACTTGGGTCGTGTATAGTTGCACAGGTTCCATATCACTGACAAAAAATGGCCATCACTTTGAAATTGTATTGGGTGAATGATCTTGCTCTGCGAGCTAGAGTACATGTTAGCAAATCATTGCAGAAATTGCCAATATTTGATGGTACTATATACCGTAACGACCCAAGTTTAGAAGTTACATCGCATCGACTACTGATCGCACAACTACCAAACTTCCTTCTTATAATTAACTAAGTTTGAAGAACACATGTACTGCTCTCCAATACAATTACAAGGGTTGTATCATGCGCTTCTTTGAGAAGTATCAGCCGACGACCGATAGGGGGAAGACACACATTATTCAAATCGAGCTACAGTTAATTATCATCGACGTTTAACTTCTAATGTCACCCATGCTTGGCTACTCATTGACAAGCTACGGTAACAAAAAAATGAAAGAAAAGGCAGTTCCACAGACGCAGTGGATAGAGGTTCAGTGTCGTATGTAGTATACTTCAGTAGCATGCTCTCCCTTTTGAAGAAAACAATGTACGTTACAAGCAGTGACTGTCGTAACTCACCCTGCATTGCGATTGTGTAGGTGATCACAACCTGGAGCGCTGGAACAGCCCGTCGTGCACTGGCTCTCAACGAGGACCCAATAAACCGATACTATGAGTACCAGAGTGAGCACAGGACTGCAGCCCGCCATATTGTGCTGAGTTCCACACGCGGGTTTTAGTAGGTCCTCCTGACAGAAGAAAATTTCAAATATTATACTCCGCTCCACGTGGCTATCTGACCAGCAGCTGAGGCTGATCACTCTTGAAGTTGCATGCGAAGGGACACTGCTTCGTATTTATAGGTAGTTTTCAGAGTCTGCCTTAACGTGACTTCCGATCGGTCGCCGGCCGGTGTAATACCACTTCCGCGTTTGTGCACGGCTGGCAAGTGCTTGTTAAAGTATTGGTCCCCAGTCTGTCAGTGATTGTAATGATCTGGTAAATAGAGCTGCTATGCCGGATCGCTTGTTTCAGTGTTTCTGCACAAATGCACTTAATAAATGATGATAGAGTATTATTAATTTTTTGCTTGAGCATTATATTTGTTATAATTGCTATTATTTTGTCATCATGATTGCTCTTTTTGTTATCCCTATCAGTTGATAACTTGTTTTGCTGTAAAGTACTACAGGTATTATAATATTGTACTATGAATTATAATAATACTATTGCAGCAGCTCATGCATGCTATAGGGGTATATGTTTTGGTGTATGAGTACAATCAAATCTGATCACCATGCACTTGATCGCCTGTGGCATCGAACTTGAAATCCATTCACCACAGACTAAAGGGTGCACCAAGCCCGCCCACACTCACCACTATCCCAAATTACTCAAAACGAGACACCCATAAAGTATATCAGCATCTGTTACAGCAGTATTATTATATGCCATTCACAGAGAACCACAAAATTTGTGGTTCTTAATTCTGAAGAACATTGTCAATGGCAACTATAACTAAGCACTCACTACATACAGCCTGCGATCTCTTCATACCTAAGGTGACAATTCCAGAGGATCAACAAAACAAATTACGTACAATCAGACGGTCATATACAAACACAATGTCAGGCCCACAGCAAACAAATTACAAAAGATATCATATGATCAACTTAGAGAGCCAGTTACAATTATGTGTGCCAATTAATATTAAGGCAGCATACGAAGAGGATTTAGTATAGCAAAATTCAGCTCCCAGCCGCAGAAGTTATACACTGTCAGTCACTTATCACCCACAATTCCCGACCATATATGAACAACCATGACATGGCCCAAGCATTCAATGTTTAGATCAGCTCGTCTTTACTAACTTTATCTTTACCTGCAATGCATACTTTGCCCACTCCAACATCACACATTAGCAATATATTACCATTGATGAATCTGATGTCTATGCATGCGCAGCGCTAATAAATTTAGATGCAACAAAATCATCTGGACCAGAAATCACAAGCCCTCTCATTCTCTGAGTAAATGAATGACAATCAACATCACCAAATTTTTTCACTGCAGCTTAGAAACAGCCATCATCCAGAAGACTGGAGAGTGTACACACAAAATTGTGTCTATATATACCGAGAAACAATAACACAACCATGCTTGCAAATTACCAACCAATTTCACCATAGTATCTTCAAAGTGCTCGAATCAATCATCTTCAGCAAAATCATCAATCACATTCGATATTTAATTTCTGATTCCCAATTTGGATTCCTGAAAGGCTGCTCCAATCTAATACTAAAATCATGCTCAGAGGGAACACAGATCTAGACAATTGGCATTGTGTCAATGTACATTCATTGACTTTTCAATGTGATTCTGTTCCACACAATGAATTACTGCTGAAGCTATGGAGATTTGGTTTAATGGGAACCCTTTGGAAATGGTTTCAAAATTACCTTACCAATCGACAACAATTTGTTGAGATAGATAGTGCTGCATGAAGTCTCTTACCAGTTGCATCTGGTGTGCCACATGGTAGATTTTCGGACCGTTATTATTGACCTATATAATTTAGTATATACATTATCGACCTCCTATAAGTAGTATCTAACTCTTCATCATACCTATATGCAGATGAATTGAATTTTGTCTCATGTGTATCTGAATTCACTAGCCTTGGAATACAGTTTGACCTTATAATGGGTGAGTCTATAGTTCACTGCCATGCATTTACAGCATGCAAACAACAGATCTGCATAATATTATTATAGTATACTTTTAGCCCTGTACCATTTCCTTAAAGGACGGATGCCAGCTACAAGACAATAAAATCTTTTCAGGTAAAGTCTAGTTTGTCTATGTTTGAGTGATAAAATTTAATTCTATGAGTTCACAATACCTGCAGATCTAGGATGCACGTAGGGAGGTTCATGGGTGAGTATGTATTTTGCATGACACTGTGTAGTGTACATTTATATTAGGCTATAGTTACTATTATATTAACTAATGTGCATGTGCATGTGTCTATTAATGGTATCATATAATTGCTTACTTCAACATTAGCTGTGTGTACTCCTGACTGTCAGAATAGTGGCACATGCAGTTCTCCTGGAGTATGTACCTGTGCACCTGGACGGGAGGGGAGCAGATGTGCAG
>CAUJGJ010000132.1:352500-357500 GCA_963170055.1 Halisarca cf. caerulea
AGCAGTACAAGTACCTCCATTGGAGCAGCTCAGACTACAGACAGCTGTGTAAAGAGGACAGGAATCACAAATCATACACAATAATTTACACACTACACACAATGTCATGCTCCTCATAGTCAGGTATTATCATTTTGATAAAAGTCTGGTTCTATATATATTCTAATATATATATATTACAAAGGAAAGCAGGGTAAAGAATGGATATATAATAGCTTATATAAGATCTCTACAGAGACATCCAGACCATCCAGAAGCACATCTACACACACATAGTGATGTACAGGAACCTCCATTTGCACAATCTGGGCCGGGTGCAAATGGCTGAAAGAAGAAGGAATCACATGAGTGCAAATAAGGAACATCCAAAGTTATCCACACCGGATTTATGGTGTGGCTGCATAATATGTACTAGTTACTACACAGCTGCTTGGGGAGGAACATGTTGCTCCCCAAGGAAGCCGTGTATATATAGTAACTAATTAATCTCCTTTCAACACTGAAGAAGACAGCTGTTCTGCTATAGTTGCTGTACTTTGCAAAAGTTGTTATTGTGACATTTTGGGCAATAATTGCCAACTATTGATTGTTATATGACAAACTGGACGTTTAGCGAATACTGTCCTGACCGCAGGACAGGTATCCCAAATACTACCCAGCGCAGCTTCTTTGATGTATGACACAATAGAGAGATAAATTGTATATATATACATTATGTGTACATGCAAAATTGTATATATATATACACATAAAAGCATGCACATGCACACTCTCAAACTTGTACACACACAAATACACACACACAATGTCATGCACACACATGTTGAGAGAGATACACACAAAAATTAACAAAATATTAATAAACAAGTTTTTATTGTGGACACAACCCCACTAAGTTAAACACAAAAGTTAATCCAATTAAGCACTTGATATATTTACCTATGTACATCCAGCACCTGTCCATTCTGATGTGCATTTACATGTGGCAGGTGATGTACATGTTCCACCATTCTGACAGGGAACAATGCAAATAGCTGTGGCAGGTAGAGACCTCATGATCTGACAATTATCGAGACCCACATATGTTCTCAAACACAAATGTACAAGCTTACAGGAAGGAAAACTAATACCCGACTGCTAACTGAGACTATTTATATGCCACATTTAAGCATAGAGCACTTACGTGTTGTACATGATGTTCCTGTCCACTGGGGGGTGCAAGTACATGTGTTTGGAGCAGAACATGTCCCTCCATTGTTACATATCAGTGGACACTCAGCTATTGAGAAGAGAAGAAGGGAAAGTGTGATTCATCATAGGATTCAAACACAATATATATATCTATATATCTATATGGATATATATATATATATATATATATATATATATATATATATATATATATATATATATATATATATATATATATGTATATATATATATATATATATGTATGTACTTATATATATATATATATATATGTATATATATATATTATATATACTGTAACAGTGGAACCTGTCTATTGCGGTCACCATTGGGGTGAAATTTTTTGGCTGTTATAGACAGGTGGCTGCTTAATGAGGTAGAATACCATACATTACTGCTGATTCAGAGAAGAATTTGTGGCTGGTATAGACTGGTGGCTGCATTACACAGTGACCATAATAGACAGGTTCCACTGTTACAGTGTATATATATATATATATATATATATATATATTGGTCATTGGTTAGTCTAAAAATCCCAGGTGTTTCAAGGATGTGCGTCAGCTACCAGTTTGGTATGAGGCAAACAAGAAATCCTGGATGACAGCTAGTATAATATTATTTTCTTCTTGGCTGATCAAGCTTAATTCGCAAATGAAGAAACAAGATCAATCTATTCTAGATCTGCTCTTCATGAACAATGCAACATGCCATTCAATCCCACATAGGCCGTCTAACGTCACAGTGCATTTTCTGCCTAAGAATGTGACATCGATCCATCATTAATCCCTTAATTGATCAGGGAATCTTTCAAAACATGAAGCACTTCTTCCGAAAGATGCTGCTGTCACAGGTTCTATCTTCCCTTGAATTGTGTGAAGGAGATTTGAAATCTGCAGTTAAATCATGCAAATGGAGCGCTGTGCATGGGCTAATGTGGAAGAAGAAACAAAAAGAAATTGCTCTGTTAAAGCGAGGTTTGCCATGATTTAACCAGATGATCGATCATGATGGAGATGCTGGAAAGGATGCAGAGGTTGCATGACCATCATGAAGACGATGAGGAATTTCAAGATATCCTATAAGGTTGTGGCACCTGAAGACTTTAAAAAATACATGTTGCAATTGGTACATGAACATGAAGACTGCTATGGTGACATGACAGAAGAAGACATAGCAAAGCAGTTGGTGCCAACACCTCAACATGACAGTGAAGATGATATAATGAAGATGAGGAAGAGGAGCAGCAAGAAGAAGACATGCCTACACCAAAGGAGATTGAGAAGGCATTCCACACCATCTGACAGTGCATCCATTGCTACATGCCTCATTCTATTCCTACTTTTCAGAAAAATTAATACGGAACAAGATTTTAAAGGATGTGGGAGAAGAGTGTAGTCTGAAAAAGAAACAAATGAAGATCACTTCTTTCTTCACAGCATGTACTGACAAGTGATTATTCCTTTATAGTTTTATACTTTTTCGGAATGCAGGAGTTTTCCTTCATCCATAATATTCCATTAATTGTTATAACTCGATTATCCGCAATAAAACGTTCTGAAAGATATATAGAATTAAATTCTGTCCAGGCCAACAGTATGCAATTAAGTGCAATATGCCTTTAAGTGCTATGCGATATATATGATAATGCGATGCATATGGAAAGTCTCACAATGATTTAAAGAAATAAAAATATAACAGCAATAGAGAAGTCACTTAGAATGAATTCTTTAGTATTATCAATGCAAAACAATCATTATGACTATCATCATAGTTTACAGAATTTATTATAAGTGAATGTTATAATTGAGCTGTACAATTACTCTTCTGAATAATGCTTTGCATGTGATTCAAGTGTGTGGGATGGCAGCCCCACAGGTTTAATTTTCAACTCAAATTATTTGTTAGCATAATATAGTATGTATAAGACTTAGTACTTGTTACGCACTAAAAACTTACGTTTGCAATTGCTTGGTGCACTTCCTGTATATCCACTACAACAGGACCGAGAGCATCGAGGAATTGACAAGTAGTTTGATACATAAGCTTGCACACTCTTAGTCCTTTAATGTGAAAGAAGGAATGGCAATGACCGGTGTATATAATAAATAAATAAATAAATAAATAAATACATATAAATATATATATATATTATATATATATATATATATATATATATATATATATATATATATATATATATATATATAATATGTATTATAATATATAAACATGTACGATTTACTGTGTGTCTGTTTTAGGTTCTTGTGTAAGATAACTTGTCCTACTACACTACAAGGAAGTTACTGGTCCAGGAAAACGGGAAACTTGGAAAAAAAAAAGATTTGAGGTCAGGTTCCCTATAATAATTATTATTATATTAATACAACATCTATAATGGATCTCATTGCCAGATATAAAATGATTATAACATAAACACTTGACATGTTATAACAAACAGTTTTATGTGTTTTAATTGTTGTGAATCTGATATTATACAAGTAGACTATAAGTATTTACGAGTAACAAACTTGCAGTGAATGTAATTGGTGTGGAAGTTAGTGGATACGCATTATTAGTTATCAAATTATACGTTTTACTTGTCTAAACCCTAAGAATGTGGGAGGTGCACAACTTAAGGGTTCAGATAATTGAGGTTGGATAGTCACCATTATGCCATTGTAAACTTAAATTTAACACTCAATCGTATAAAGAACAATGGAAAAATAGCAAGTAATTTGGGTAAAAAAACCATGGGCTGCCGCCCCTCATCCCGAATTACTTGCAAATATATTATAACAGTTTATCTCTGCAACAATGGTATCAGGTTTATGAAGGTGTTTTATCCATCAGCTTTGTAATTTTCGCCTTCACTACAATTTTGAAGAAAATTAGCTGCATTTTGGCAGGGTTTCAAGGTTTGGCTAAAACTGTTTCTTTGTTTAAATCTTCTTTCCTCCCAGCAGCCATTTTTATTCGTCTGCTTCCTGTTGCATATATATATATATATATATATATAATATGTATATATATCAGAGAGTTACAATTCCGGAATTTGTAATGAAAATAATATAGGGGCTGCCGCCTAAAAAATAATGGAATAATGAGTTGCTAATTTGTAAAAAAAACAGGAAACAAGGAACAGGGAAGGACATGTATATAGGGTATACGTAGGCATATAGCCTGACTGAGTCTGGTTGGCCAGGGTGCACGTGTGCAAATTCCAACATCCCACAGATGTTCTCACCTTTTCCTGTATGTACGACATCTTCTCCAGCCAAGAAATCCACAGCTGGTAGTGTATTCATGCTGATAAGACTGAGACACATACTTTGAAGACTTCTCACTGACAGATATTTTGATATTAATAATGTTTGTGTGCACAGTACCTGCGAGCAATAAAAATGTGACATTGTGTTGTTTAGCCATGCTGACCTATGCATTCGTTTGTATTACCCTAATATATATAATATATATATATATATATATATATATATATATATATATATATATATATATATGTATGTATGTATTATATTTATAATGTAATAATACTTTAAAATAACAATAATATTATACTATTATATCTATATTTGTACCTAATAAGTGTGTTCCAAGCGGAAAGTATTGAATTTTATCGTTAATAATATAAAATATAATCTTAATATCGATATTCTTAATATCATAATGATTATAATAATTATGTTGAGTAGACCATCACGTGGTGTTGAGTGTGAGGAACGGAGAAAAATGACGATAAACTTTAAAATAATATACTATTACATCTAGTA
>CAUJGJ010000132.1:362500-382500 GCA_963170055.1 Halisarca cf. caerulea
GGGAATGCCGGAAAACTGCAAGGGGGGTATATTTGATAGCGTAGCAATTATATGTTATCGTTTGACATATATACTGCTTGGGGGGCAGCATCAACCTTTTTTGTTTAATTGTTACATGTTGTGTGATGTCATGGCAGACATGTGTAGGGATTTCTAGAATCACAATTAATGTCATTCTACCTTTAAATTCATGACAAATTGTATTTTACGAATTTAGGGGGCATTTTCAGTATTCATACATGCATTCATATATTTGTTGGATTTGAATGATTATAAAGTCACAGTAATTAGTATCTCTTCGCAGCTGTTATAACTTTAGCAGTGTCCACAATACATAGGTAATAGTACATGGGAATAACCTATTGGGACCAGCAATGTCTGTCCTAACCCTAACCCTCACCCCTTGACATGCGCACCTAGGATAACACAACGTCACTATTATGTAAAATACTATAGTCATGTCTCACACGGCAGACATGCACAGCAATATATACTGATTCAGAAGCTTCCCCCCAAAAGTTAATCCTATATAGATGCATGGAACCCTGGCATGCATGCTATTAACAATTAATATTCTTATATGCACAGCTGTAACAGCATTATATAGTAGTGCCATGACTATGATATAAATGTTATTATAAATGTAAATTCAACATAATGTGAATCATGGGATATAATATAATGATAGCTATAAATTTGGTCACTTTAAGTTGACTATCAGTTTTTTCTATGATCCTATGTTTTATATGATCCAGTAACTGTTGTCTAATACCAGAGTTGTTCAGTATATAGGATAGCTAGGTAGCTGCCCTACATCAGAGGCCTGGTAGAGGGATAGATTGATCCAGTGTGCTTGAAGTGGTTGGCCAGCCTATAATGATTTCAAGGTAGGCACAGAGAATAATGAATTGCAAAAAATGAAATGTTAAATAACTGTCACATTAGACTAAACTCATAATGTTATTATTATTACCTAGTCTATATAGTGGACGTACTACCATCATGATGCTCTATAATAAGTATGATAATATCATTATGATTGACTTTGAAATGTATGCTGCATGTATTTTTGAATGTGTGCTATTTAACAGAATATTAAATAATATGCATATATATTCCAGATTAATTATTTTGCACTTAGATACTGAATGTCAATTGCATGAGAAAATCGTGTAATGTTAGATCACATAGTGTCTGGATGGTCAGAATTGCATGTTGCTTTTTTTACCTTGCACACCAATCATGCAGTACTGTACATATATACACAAATAAAAGGCTTGATAAGTTATATTAAACAGTAATCTGTGTAATAATTACACACCAACATGGTGCGGATGCATAATACATGTGTACGTGTGAAGATTTCTCATGCGAAAATAATAATATATTCACTGTGAAAAATTTGGTTCCATTTTGGCATTCATAATATGTCCATAAGAGGCGTGTCCACAATTTAAGGGTCTGCATTAGAGGGTTCACTGTACTTATAATATTATGACACATAAAATTAAACTCACATAAGCACTTTCTGCAACTTCTTCATACTTCTCTTCTTTCTGCCCACACCAGGAACTGCTCTGTTGGCTAGTTCAGGAACCAAAGCAAGTGGATTGTAGATAGGTAGGCTTAGTGAAAGCTGCACTGGGCTATTTCCAAGGAAGCTGACATCGATGGAGACGGAGATACTCCCATGGGAAAATGCAGATATTTGGACATCAAATCCTATCTCTGTGATGTTAATTATTCCTGTCAGTAAGAATTTGGTAATAGCCTCCAGTGCTGCCAGGCCTACAGCTAGTGTTTGCTTTATAGCTTCCAAAATGGCTATTGCAGCATCCAATACAAATCTCGCTTGGTCCACAACAAGTTGCAGACCTCGTACAACACCTTCAGCGACTACTAAGGCAGCTTGAGCAATGACCATTGCAGCTTCTGCTATTGCTATAGCTATCTCCAGAGCAGCTCTAATTATGGCACACCCAAGATTGTAGAGGACACAGATGGGATCTGGGATCCTGAAGCAGCAGCTGCTCCACTCTAGGCAGGGTATTGCACATCCTCCCCAGACTCTTACCGCACATCCACAGGGGCAAAGTAAAGGTACACAAACTGCAGAAAGAAAAAAAAAACAAAAAAACTTGGAAAACAAAAAATGAATATAAAATTAAGATGAAAACAGAGAGAATGATGATGGATTTTGAAAGATGGCTACTTTCGTACCGATGTAAAAATGGCTGCTGGTTTTGAAGCTAAATATCACTGTACTGTTCATGGTCCCCACATATACAAAGACATCTGGCCTCTCACTAGTGGTGAAGTGGTGATGTGCAAGCATAAAGAGGAAAATGAGCATGATCGCTTTGCAGTCGCCTGACGGCATACAGTAAGAAATCATCTTAGTTTATATAATGGGCATGGTCTGAGAATTTGTCATCATTATCCGATGGGGCTGACAAAACCCTAGAAAAGATTATGTAATATTAGAATTTGGCCTGTTCGTCATTCTTAGAGGACTACCAGCCATTTTTTGGGTGATGAAACCTTTCATGAAGTTTTAGAACATATACAGTAGTATATAAAAGGAATTGCAGTAAATACATCTATAAGCTAGTGTCACTGAGCTTATGTACAACAAAATAACATATATAAATGCATACATGGAGGTCGGACCTACGTACCTGATGCACAAGATCTGAAGTCACACAAATCATCACGTAGTCCTTGGATTCTCCTTCGAATTGATGACACCTTGCTGCGAGCACTCTGTAGGGCTTCATTTGCTGGGTTGAATGCTGCCACTGCACGATCAAACACTACCTCTGCGTCCCTCACTCTGTCCTGAGCTCCTGATATGGCCTTATCTGCTGCCTGACCAGCATCCTGGATAACACCAACAACAGCGTCTTGGATTCTTTGAAGAATACTTGAGCTTATCCTACCAGCCACCCTGTATGATGCATCCAAGACATTACCAATGGATGCTTTTATGAAGAGTTCTGCCTCTAGGACCCCGAAGATATTTCCGTATACATAAATTTCATAGCCGTCATCAGATACAGTCAGATTAGCTTCCACTTCTATTCCCAGTACATTAACATAACCTGAGGCTGCTGCTTCGAACTTTTGTGGGTTGGATTGGACAACCACATGGAGGAATGGCCCTTTGTCAGTAACTTGGCGAGATTCATACATCTTCAGCAGTCCACCTCCCATGGTGAGGGGACTCAATCGGGCATAGACATCAAGAATTTCAGGAGGATCCAAAATTATTTCACTCTGAACAGTCAGTCCGAAGATGTTAAGTGTTCCGTTAAAGTAGAATCCTTGGTTAATGCTGAGGTCTGCATGCGGTAGGAAAATGGGTTTGGCTGCATAGGAGGCCTGGAACCCTTCAGGATATCCGGTATTGCCAAGGAAACTTGGAAGTTGAAGGTTTACACAGAAAAGGTCAACTACTCTCTGGAACGTCACGGGACCTATGTCAACATAGAAATAGTTGTCAGCTGGGTCATTTGGATTGATACCAAAGAATCCTGTTGCCTCAAGAACATAACACTCTTCTTCACCAATTTTGACTGTCACACCAAAAGCTACGCCTGGTAGTGGAGACCCAGGGAGGATGGATACAGAGATGAAGAAATCACACATATCAAGAATGGGAATACCAAACGCATTTGGCCAACACCCTTTCATGGCCATTTCCATGGAAACAATAGCTTGGGGGAATCTTAATCGGAAGGCCCCAATCAGGGTGATGGGTGGATCACTAATTTCCATTTCAGCTGCTATTCCAAGAGAGAACAACCCGGGTCCAAACATCATCTGAATGGAAGCTGATGATAAGGTGAAAGAACCCATTTGGAAGTTTTTCACTCCGGCTTCTACTGATACAAGGTTGTTAACCAACTGAATAATGATGAAAATTTTTAAGTCTTCTCCAAGGAGACTCCGTGCTACAGTGCAGAATGGATCTGAGGCACAACCTTCTGGCCACTCAGAATGTGCTATAACAGTTGTTCCTTTAACAATTCTATCCACTTGCTCCAGCAATACTCCTTTAAGTGGAAGACCCTCAACCCTAAAAGGAGCAACAAGAACAGCTGTGTAGAGTTTTTGATTGAAGAAAGAAATCTGCCTTCCTGCACTTCCAATAATCTCTTCAAGTAATTTGGCAATGACAAATTCACGAATTTCAAAACCAAATACCCATTTCTTCTGCTGAGTCACACAAGCACTGATCCCAACCTCTGCAAATTCTCCTCTGAACAGATCAGCTGAGAAACACATGTAAACAGGGAACTGTCCCACTCTGAATTTGATGGCAAAACATGGATCAAACAGTCCAATATCTCCAAATCCGAAGGCAGTCACTGCAATGGAGCTGTCAAAACTGCTACCAAGCGCACTAGCTATACCTGAGAAGCCAGCCTCAAAGTCCTTTGCACAAGCTGACAGCTCATATTCACCACCATCATAGCTGATTGAAACATCAAAGGTACTCCCACCCAGCTTGATAATGCCTGCAAAACTGAATGTGTTGAAAGTGATGCCACCATCCAGGTTGATATCAAAGTCTATGGCCAAGTCACTTATAGTGAAAGAGTCAATAAATATTGTTATCTCTTCTGAAATCTCAATACTGAGAGCTAACTCTTTCAGTTTGAGGTCCAAGTTCATACCACGTAAGAGGATTCCACTAAGTTCACTAGTGATCAGGTCTACACTTGGAAGGCTAAGGGCACTTGATAAAGTGGTCACCATATCTGTCAGACTAAACCCATCAAAATCAAAGGAAACTGGACGGAATTTAACGGGACTATTAACTCCAGGCCTGTGGAAAACCCATGGCTTGAATGCCTTCAGACGCTCAAGGTAAAAGTCAAAGATAAATCTGAACCCAGTGAAGTCTACATCCAAGCCAAACTCAAAGTCTGATAAGCCAATCGAAGAGAGGCGAGGAGCATCCAGTGTGAAGTTGGGTGTGGTGTAGACAATGTGGAAAGCGGGGAGCTCAAAACTGTCAAAGAAACCAAAACTGCTCACGTCAAACCCAGTAATCTTGTCAATTAAAGTGGCAAAGGAGATTTTCTCAGCTTTCACACATCCAGTAACCAGTCCCATCTGCGGACCAAGTCTACCAGCCTTGCTGAGACTCTGCTGTATGATAATGCACACTGTCTCTTCATACCAGTCGCTGATATGAATGGTACCTTGAAGAACAAGGAGGTATTCAAAATTGGATGCAATATCAACCAGCCCCTTTACGGAGACATCTGTAATTGTCAGAAGGTTACCCAAGGGTTCAGATGGAATGTCTACATCGATAGCAGAAGCTATAAGCTCAATGATGTTGATCTCTGTGCTTCCACCAACTGCAAGAGTAGCCCCAAATGTCCACACATCTGGATCATTAGTTTCCACAAATGTGTCAAAGGATACTGTCCCAAAATCGAATGTACCTGACAACTGAAGGGATTCCAACTTAGGTGAAGACCACACACTAGAGATCCTAACTTGAAGGTTAACCATGGATAGGGTCATTATGCCTGGGAAGATCTCCAGCTCTCCTCCAGCCTGGAATGTTTCAACATAGAACTCCTGATTGGTACAGTTGTAGGCTAATTCCTTGATATTGGCCACAATTGGCAGAACAATAGTGGAGTCTGATCCGAAGATGGCCAAAATAAGATCACTGATGGCTTGCTGCTCGGTGGTGGACAGGACAATGGCAAAAGACTGTCCAGTGGTTTGCACTGTACCTTGAGTGAATCCAAGATCGGACAGTGATTTGAAGAGGTCATTGATGCACTTACAGATTGATCCAGAAACACACTTGGTCAGTCCATCTTTGATGGAGTTCAGGAAGTCAAGATTAGTGGGTATTGTTGGAGTGTTTATGGCTTTGTTCAGCTCAAACTCTGCAGAAATAAAGTTCCTTGCAGTGAATTACACAATCATACTAAACGCAATGATAGAAGAGCTATATTGTGTGAATGCAAATTCCACTCCACATGCCTATAACTACATGTATGCTTTAACTTAGTATAACTTAAGGTATTGCATTAGGTACAGTAGTACCCCCTTTGAAAGACCACCCTTGGGACCTGTGGTGCACCCTTGGAAAGTTGGTCTCTTGAAAATGGGTGGTCTTTGACAAGGTGGAAATTAATATAGGGCATACTACTGTGACAATTGTGATCAGCAAAGCTGGTCTTAAATTACAAAATTAAGAGGTGGTCTTTTGTGAAGGTGGTCTTTCACAAAAGGGTATTACTGTATATAAAGGCTGGAAAGTGGAACACATCTGTACAGTCAGCTAGGAGCGGAACAGGGGCTATGCTGCACCAACCATGTAACGTTACCACATGTAAACATACTTTCGCATGAAATTCCATCAGCTGATAAGAGGTATCCAGGTTCACAGAAGCAGTAGTGACCACCATCTGTGTTCTGACACTTTTGACTACAATCATTTTGGTTGGTTTCACACTCGTCAATATCTGAATATATACAGTTGAAACAAGTAATATACCTGAACTTAATAATAATATAATATAACATACATAAAATTTAATCTTAAGTGACAAATATGTGTGCACATGTATGCACTCAAGTATCTAAGAACACACACACACACACACACACACACACACACACACACACACACATACACACACACACACACACACACACACACACACACAAACACACACACACACACATATACACACGTGACAACCTGACCGACTCATGCATAAAATTAATTAATGCTAACATTTGCAAGCATGCATGTAAGCATATGTGAATTCGAACAGACACATGAGTACCAACCTATCCACCATCACACATACACATACACACACACACACACACACACACATACACACACACACACACACACAGGTACACATGCACACACACACACACACACACACACACACACACACACACACACACACACACACACACACACACACACACACACACACACACACACACACACACACACACACACACACACACACACATACACACCAGGTCCGCAGGAAGGGTATAAGGAGTGGTCAGGTCAATTTGCCAAAGAAAATTAACCATACCTACATTCACACGGTTATTAATTGTTCTGCACAAGTTCACTGTCAACTTTTACAAGAGGGTTTTCTGCATGTGATTGTGGGATATACCTTTGATGTTCTATAGCCACTGAGTTTGCTGTTGCTAACATAGATACTCATATGAGTATCTATGCTGCTATAATCCATAGTGAGGCAAAATATAAATGTTTATTATTCAATATTGCGGGTGCCTGAAAAACTTCAGTCGAGTCATGGAGAGTATATTACGTAATGCTATCCATGGTTAAGTAGACTAATGCAGATTGCTGAAACTGATTGATTCCTAGATCGCTTTCATTTTAAATTGTACCAATATAATTTCTATCATGATATAATAAGCTAAGCTAAATTTTTATGGAATTGTTTATTGGTTGTTTGATCCCTTTTTCTTTGGGTATCTCTTAAACAGTGGGCCAGCTGAAGCCTGACCAACCGGACTGGTTCAGGGGGCCTTGCACACACACACACACACATACACACACACACACACACACACACACACACACACACACACACACACATATATACACACACATACACACACACACACACACACACACACACACACACATGCACACACACAAACACACAGTACACTATGTGTACATGTGTGTGGGTGTGTGTGGGTGTGTACATATGTGTGTCTGTGTGCTTATATGTGTGTGTGTGTGTGTGTGTGTTTGTGTGTGTGTGTGTGTGTACATGATGTGTATATGTGTGCATGTGTGTGTGTGTGTGTACTTGAACACGCACACACACACACACACACACACACACACACACACACACACACACACACACACACACACACACACACACACACACACACACACACATACACTGACATGGTCAATGACTCATGCAACACCAAAATACACACACACATGCAAGCTGCACAGCAGGTGCAAAAGATACTCTTACCTTTGCAAGTCAAATTATCTTCACCCAGGACATAGCCAGACCCACAGCTACATGTGAAGGATCCAACTGTATTTTCACACATCTGATCACAGGGGTTGTTCTCTGTACATTCATCAATGTCTGAGAAAGGTGAAAGTCTTAGAGTAATTACAGTGGTGGGTGAAATGGTACAATTGATGTACCATAAACAATGTAGAGATGTACACAATTTGTTGATGACAACATATTCTGGGTTTGCACTACAAATGTGACACATCTGTAGGGTTCAAGGTGGAGAATTCGATCCGAGTGATGAAGTGACGTTTTCAAGCAACCTGAAAGATGATTTTGCCTGCTCTACATTCAAAAGACTGTATTCCACTAAAATAATTTGTCTGGGCTTTTTGGCT
Source organism: Halisarca cf. caerulea (assembly GCA_963170055.1). NCBI lineage: Eukaryota > Metazoa > Porifera > Demospongiae > Chondrillida > Halisarcidae > Halisarca > Halisarca cf. caerulea. Next base: position 370,926 of record CAUJGJ010000132.1, read on the forward strand.
TGCAATCCATTTCAAATATAAAGTTTATTGTCATGTGCATTGTGGCAGATGAAGGATCAAAGCTGTAACGACATATAGATACTGTAGCTGTTATAATATCGTTGGATTTTATCTAGATTTGAAATTCCTCTGCAGAATTTGCCAAATTGGCAAATTATAAGCCTTGACAGAATTTCCCCCCATGTGGTACATCACCTCAAAAATATGAGCCACACATGCAGGTTGAAATCTTTATGCTGTTACACTTGTACGTACGCATGCAAAACACAAAAAGTAAAAATTAATGCAAATCACTATTTAATAGAAGTATTTGGGGGTTACTTCTAAATACTTCTAAAGTAATTTTGCATTAAAGAAAATACTTTGATACTATATCAATGTGCTATTGTAATCTTTAGAATTTAGCAATTATAAAGCCATAAAATTGATTACTATAGAAATTCGACCATGCAACCGCAAAGGGAATAAGTCTACAATGGTTTGCTCATTTCCTGCCTGTATTTCATTTTCCTTCTTTTGTATTTGAAAACTTAATTCCCAACAGTGACAACCTGTACAATACCAATGAAGATTAGATTGAAGCCTTAGAAGTTCTACTCACCTTTACCCTTCCCCTTCCCAAGCACACACCGACCAGTGAAATCTCTGTATTGTTTCAACACATTAAATTTCTATAGTGTAACTCAAAGCTCTAGCCTTGCCTTATAATTTCGGCATATTGCTTGCATTTTATGTTCAAGTAAATAAATGCACCCCTATCTTGGATATGGGAATCATTTGGAGGAATTGGAAAATTCTGTATCAATGTTCTCTGTAGACACGTTCAGTTGGTGTCAGGCACACATACTACGCTCTATGGAAGTATTTCATTTTTCTTCCCATTCAGGTGACACCAATGAACTACTTTAGTGGAGAGTATCAGTATGTATTTAAGTATAACTACAAATTTGACACTATCACATGTAATACTAACCTCATAACACAAATTACATAAATAAATGGGGCATAATGTGTCCACTTGTGTGCTGATGTCAGTAAAAGTTGTGAACATTATCAGAAAGTGACAGAGACAGGATTTACACCCATGCTTCCTCGGAGACTGGAGCCTAAATCAAGGATCTTGGACCACTCATATGTTTTGCACATGCACATACTGTGACTGGCTCAGGTAAGGTCATATATATAGATAAACTATAGACTTGAAAACACAACCAGACCCAGACATACCTCCACATGTTGTACTTCCTTGGAGTCGGTACCCTTCATTGCATCCACAGGTGAAGGAACCCACATTGTTGGTACAAGTGTGGTCACAAGGGTTGTTGTCACATTCATTGATGTCTGTGGTAATGGAACGAAGGGCACAAAAGGTAAATGTAATATTATATATAATGTAACAGTTGGTATATACATGCATGGAAATCTGGACAACAGAATATTATTCACCACAATGATACAGGGCAAATATAAGATTAATCTAACACTACAACACATGGAATGTACATGGGGATCACACACACACACACACACACACACACACACACACACACACACACACACACACACACACACACACACACACACACACACAGCACGCACACACACACACACACACACACACACACACACACATGCGCATACACGCGCGCACAACACACACACACACACATGCACATGCACACATTAATACATGCACACACACACACACACACACACACACACACACATACACACACACACACACACACACACACATACACATGTATGCATGGGCACACATGCACATGCACATGCACACTCTCTCACACACAAACTCATGCATGCACACATGCACATGTGCACAAATATACACAAACTAGTACATATAATAAAAATATAGCCACATGCATACATGCACAGTTTGTCCTATGTATATCATGGTGACAACTGCCCCATGCATGCTCACTATAAGGCCAATCACTCCTCAAAATGGCTGACGCTCACCTACACATTCTGTGCGTCCTTGCAAACGGTAACCCGTGTTGCATTCACAGTTGAACGATCCAACAGTGTCTACACATCTCTGAGAACAGTCGTGAGTATTTCTGACACATTCATCAATGTCTGATTAAGCAAACCATAAGAAGCATGAAACATACTTTCACCATTGTCACCATTGTTTGTGCATGCATGGAATGTTCACATAGCATACACATGTGTGCAATTCACACTCACTGACATGTATATGCGTGTGTGTTTTGAATGTATTACAGTCACTACTCATACGCTACATACTGTCACACTGGTGTCCGTTAGATGCCAGCTCATATCCAGAGTTGCAACCACAACTGAAAGTCCCTACTTCATTGTTGCAGCGCTGCTGACAGTTGTGAGCACCGGTTTGGCACTCATTGACATCTATATAGAAAAGCAAAGCAGATGCGAACTAACAGAAGTCATCATATGCATAAATTAAAGAAACCTCAAATGACTGTTCTCACAAATTTCTAGGAACGAAATAAGAAACCACACACAGGAAGTCTAAAAAATCAATGACTGAGGGCAAAAGTGACTTCGTTTATCATCACTATATACCATCGCAGGTAAGTTATGTGCACATCGAGCCCGAGACAAGATGGCCGCCGACAAAGTCGGTCGTAAACACACCCTAATTTTCTCCCTACATGAAGTTTAAATAACAAAAACGAATAGATAGAATTCTACAGAAGCATTTCTACTTTACTTATCCGAAGTTCACTTGTTAATAACTTGTTGTCAAAAGGTAAAGAAGAACAATATCCAAACCATAGAAATTCGGCTTTAGTCAAAAAGGCGGAGTTCTAAACGACGGCAAAGTGCTGTGATATTTACCTAGAAAGGTTTCTAGGATCCGTATCTAACTTTTCACCGTGGGGGATTTTGACATACCTCTTTGTTCCTGAGATGTACAGCTTTTTGTAGTTTTTTGAGGGAACAAAATTACGAACACGTGCACATAAAACGAAAGGTAGAAGCTATCATAATCCCCCACGGTGAAAAGTTAGTTTTACCCTTTGTTAACAAGTGATATCATGGATCAGGCAGAGGCTGACCTTCAGCCTTCTCAGGTCATCAATCACTGCCATCAGAGCAACAAGACTCCCTATGCCACCACCTCCAGATCCTACCATGATCTCCATCATCACCAGTGGAGGATCTGTGTGACTAAATCATGTTTGACGCTAATGTGACACAGTATATACATTGTTGTTGATCTTAATCTTTATATTGTATATGAGGCAGTGCGCATGTGTGCCTTAATTCATAATAACATTGTTTCATTTCACTATTATCCGTAAACGTATCGTAGCGAAAGTATACGAATTTTCGTACGGAAAAGGCTGTGGTCAATTTGAAACGCAATTCGGCAAAAGAGATCAAGTGCGCATAAAAATATCGATGAAAATACAGAACTGAAGTCTTTTGGAACTTAAATATGCGGTTATTCTACTTGCCTTACTAGATAATCAAAATGCATCTTTGATAGTCATGCAATCTGCACCTGATCACAGCTCTATAATGAGATGCAAATTGATTACATTGTGTGAAGCCACAGAAACGCCCCCTTTCTGCTTGTTGTGCACATAACCTACCTGTGATGCATACACAAGCCCTATTAATTACAGGTGATTACAGCACCTGATGTAATTTGGGAGTCATTTTACAGCCTGATGATGACGGCAAATTAATATTAAGCTAGGTTATATATGGTGATTGTAGTATTGTGTGTGTGTACGTGTGTGTGTGTGTGTGTGTGTGTGTGTGTGTGTGTGTGTGTGTGTGTGTGTGTGTGTGTGCGTGCGTGCGTGTGTGCGTTGTGTGTGTGTGTGTGTGTGTGTGTGTGTGTGTGTGTGTGTGTGTGTGTGTGTGTGCGTGCATGCGTGTGGATGCATGTGTGCGAATGTGTGTGTATGTGTGTGCTTTGTGTGTGTGTGTGTGTGTGTGTGTGTGCGTGCGTGCGTGTGTGTGTGTGTGTTTGTGTGTGTGTGTGTGTGTGTGTGTATGTGTATGTGTGTGTGCGTGCGTGTACATGTGTGCGTGCGTGCACGTGTGTGCATGTGTGTGTGTGTGTGTGTGTGTGTGTGTGTGTGTGTGTGTGTGAGTGTGTGTGTGTGTGTGTAGTCTCTCTCTCTCTCTCTCTCTCTCTCTCTCTCTCTCTCTCTGTGTGTGTGTGTGTGTATGTGTACGTGTGTGTGTGTGTGTGTGTGTGTGTGTGTGTGTGTGTGTGTGTGTGTGTGTGTGTGTGTGTGTGTGTGTGTACATGTGTGTGTGTGTGTGTGTGTGTGTGTGTGTGTGTGTGTGTGTGTGTGTGTGTGTGTGTGTGTGTGTGTGTGTGTGAAAGCATGCATGTCTCGTACACGTGCATGTGTATATACTTGTTTTAGGGATATGGAAAATCAAATCCTGACACTTTTTTATTTCAATAAAGATGAGGAGCACCACAATATCATGCACATATTGAAGCTGAGTATGCAAGATTATATATATATATATATATATATATATATATATATATATATATATATATATATATATATATAGGTCTGAATCAGCATTGCTAACCATCAGTACACGTAGCTCCAGTCCATTGTGGAGTACAGGAACAAGTGTTTGGCGCAGTACAAGTACCTCCATTGGAGCAGCTCGGACTACACACGGCTGTGTGAAAGAGGACAGAATTTATCACAAATTCACAAGCTACACACATGTCCTTCAAATGATGTGCACTTATTATGTTCACAAAGCAAATACTACAATACATGCATGCATGTATGGTAGATTTCTTGGTGAAATTCTGGTTGTATACTTTGAATACATAAAGTATGAGTAACTTACGGTCAGTACAGCCTGATCCTGACCATCCAGAAGCACATTTACACACACCAGGTGAGGTACAGGAACCTCCATTTGCACAGCCTTGGTTGCAGATGGCTGGAGAAACAACATGCATGGGTGCTGATAACATGTGCACACATCATAATATATATTATGTGGTATAACTGTACTGATCATAATATACGTATACACACTATGCATGTAGCCTATGCATGGCATTGCATGCACATGCATGCATGTAAGGGTATATGCACACTTGCACACATGCACACACACACACACACACACACACACACACACACACACACACACACACACACACACACACACACAGACAGACACACACACACACACACAATCTACACAATCTACACAATCTACACACATGCACACCAATACACTCACAACTACTAACCCACACACAAGCACTTACCAGTAACACAGATAGAACCAGTCCATCCTGGTGCACATTTACATGTGTTAGGTGCAGTACATGTCCCACCATTCTGACAAGGAACGCTGCAAACAGCTGTGATGGAAGAGACATCATGATCTAACATCTCACAACCCACACTATGTTCACAAACACCAAGCTTATAGGAAAGAAGTGTTTGGCTGCTAGCTGAGACTGTCATGGACTGAAGGTACTTTCTCTGCTTTTGCAAGACTTAGTTATGTTTAACACTTGTGCAATGAGCACTTACGTGTTTCACATGATGTTCCTGTCCACTGGTGGGCGCAAGTGCATTTGCCTGGAGCAGAACATCTACCTCCATTTAGACATATTTGTGCACACACAGCTATTGAGAAGAGGACCAGAGAAAAGAATGAAATATCCTAGGATTCAAATGCATAAAGTCCATGCATGTACAATGACCACTTACACTTTTGAAATCGGCTAGAACTATTGCAATGTAAAGCATATACACTTTAGGTGAAGCATGCATAATTAATGCATCTTTCACATTATAATAATATAATTATAATGTGTATAAGTTGTTTAGTATTCAATTCGTTATGCATTAAAACTCACGTGTGCACCTGTTGGGAGCAACTCCTTTGTATCCACTGCAGCAGAACTGAGAGCATCGACGTGATGACCGGTATGATGTGTAGTAAACTAGCTTACTCCTGGTCCTTTAATGTGCCGAGAGAAGGGGATAGAAGTGATATGGAATGTACTATATAGGTTTGCCCTGGTTTTGCAATGATTATAATGGTCCAGGAAGTTTAAAGGCAATTATAGATTCTGAAATACAGTCCAACCTCGATCATCTGAACCATGAATTACCCTAATGCCAAACTGGAGATGAAATACAGGTCAGCAAGATAATCATAAAAGCCGTACTATGCTACTAGTCCAGGAAAAGGGGCCCGGGGAAGCTTGGTTAAAGACTTTAGGTATAAATAATGATCACATGTGTTTGTTGTGAATCTGTATTCAATCCATATTTATGAATAACATACTTGCAGTGTATATGTATACATGCATGTTGTTGTAAGTGGATATAACGGGAAACTGAATGGATTTCAGTTATATTAAATCAAATGTTTTGCTTGTCTGTGCCCTAAGCATCTGGAAGGTGGCCACAGGGGTTCAGATAATCAAGGTTGGAGTAGCTGTACATGTGAAATTCATGTAGTACTATACATATTAAGCCGATATAGGATGACAATACATTGAAAACATGCTTTTAGTATATTGTATAATCATTACTTCCTGATAAGAAAACACAATATTGAAAAAATAACACATACAATGCCACAAAAATGCCATGCTGTATGTTCTAGCTCACCTGGTCCTGTATCTACGGCATCTATCCCAGCCAAAAGTTCCACAGCTGGTTGTGTAGCTGTTCCTGTAAGTCTCAGACTCATACTTTGAAGACTTCTGAGACACTTGGGTATAGTATGAGCGGCCACAGTACCTGCAGGCAATAAAAGCTTGTGTTGATATGCACATAGAGTGATATAATAATGTCATATTATGCATGGCCATGATGTTGACCAATGCATTTGAATGTGTGGCTGTACAAATATTATTTCTAAACTGATGCAGTGTAACATCAAAGATGGGGAATCCCTCCTAACAAACATCACGGTTTTTGCCAATCTACATAGACTAGTCAGGGTACGTCCCTTTACCTGTCCGTTACATCTTTTTTGGTGTGTCTCTGACAGAATTGTCCAGGCCTGATGGCGGTGTTCGACCAATTGTAGTAGGTCTTACACTGAGACGTCTGGTATACAAGATTGCATGCTAGCCAGACAATCCAGGGTGATAATTGGAGAGCTACTGTGACCCACTCATCTGGGTTTTGGTACATTACATGGTGTTGAGGCTGGGGTACATGCTGCCAGATGAGGATTTAATCATTTACCTAACGTCTGATATGAGGCAGTGGTCAAGCTGGACATTGCCAATGCTTTAACACCCTTAAGCGAGACAAGATTCTGGAGGCAGTTATATAATAATTATTTGTTCCTCAATTGCACCTTGTCTATACCAGCTATTCTGTTGTGTCATTACTTTGCTACAGCGACGAAGGCATCTCCTCAGCACAAGGTGTCCAACAGGGTGTTCCCCTAGGTCCCCTTCTTTTTTGCTTGATGATTCACCCAATTCTAGAAAAGTTGGAGTCTAACTTCAAAGTATTCTAGATTGACAATGGCACAGTATGTAGTGAGCTGCAGGTAGTAGCGAAGGATGCAGAAATATTTGAGGAAGAGGTTACATCCTTGGATCTGAGAGTGAACCGCTCAACGAGTGAAGTGGTATGTCTGTCCCCTGATGTCAATGATTTGTTTCCCGCCATGCATGAGATATGTTCCTCCAAGTAAGGCCAACCCCTTGGTTCCCTGATAAGGGATGAACATAGTATTGACATGTAAGACATTTCAATTTCTGAGGGTCATGGGAGAGGGGCTGCAAAACTTCCAGAGGTATGAAGTACTGCTTTTGCTCAGGAATGCATTGACCACACCTATTAGTAAGATGTTGTAGTTGTTGGGAACAACACCTTATTTCTCCTGACCGGGCCTTCAAAATCTTGATCAACTTCTGCAGTCTACCATGTCATCACTGCTTAATGTGGACCTATCGTCTGATGAGGCTTCACTGCAGGCAACTCTACCTGTAAGCCACGGCAGTATTGGAGTATGTTCAACAACTATGCTTGCACCTTCAGCCTATTTAGCATCTGCTGCTAGTTGTGGAGACCTCGTGCTTCAGTTAGTGCCTTCATTTGACATTCTGCCCTCCACCCGCCAGACTTTGCAGCTATGGGCCAACTCCTATGAGGAACTAGAATTCCCAGAAGAAGACGTGAAAACAAAAGACGTGGGACAGACCTACATTTGAAGGATGTTTTACGAGTCTCCTTTCCTCTGCACTAGATGACAGAACCCATACACGTACGTATTAGTCTTCTGGTGGCCACGTGCAAGGAATCCAGGCTGCGGGTAATTAATACCTTTGGTGTGGAAGGCCAGATTCAGATGCATGCTATTCTGGTATAAGATAATGTGTAGTCCAGTGTATGAAGGGTGGTTACTGAAGAGTATATACATGGGTTGCTTTGGAGAATGGAGGGGCGTAGATTAGGAAGATATAAGCATCTGCTAGGCAGTTTGGATGGGAAGACTTAATCAATTGGGGAGTCTGTGGAAGGGATGACTTAGAATGAGCTTAAGGATATATGTTGAGGGGAAATATATGGGTATATAGAGTGACAGAAGAGTGGGATAGGGATTTGCAGGGAATGCCTACAACTTGATATTCTGAAGTCTCTGTACGAGAGTGGATACAGATCTGGCTGTGCATGTGTGCCTAACAATGTGCAGAGGTAATTCTGACCAAGTTCAAGGGCAGGACAGGACCACTCCATTTCGAATTGAACCAGGAAGATGGAGAGGTCTAGTAAGAGAGGAAAGCCTTGAGGTGTGCACACACTGTTCCTTTGAAGTTAAAGATGTGTACTACTGAATGATGCATGAGGTGTCCAGCATGCAGAGAGAGGAGGGCCCAGCTGATTGGAAAGATGAATTGTCCGATCCATATTTACCGATGAGGAGGTAGCAGATTTCATAATGGATAGGGAGTGTATATTAACCTAATTGTCAACTTCATCTTTGCTGAAGAGTATATAATATAACAATATAATATTATACTGAAGTGATGTGGAATGAGATTTGAGCAATGATTGGACTAAACTTTTGTCAGTGTCTAACTCGAATAGGTTGCATGTGTATGTAGCTGTGGTGTGTGTATGACAATGTGTATGTAGCTGTGGTGTGTGTATGATAATGTGTATGTGATGGTGCTGTTTTAACCTTGGACCGTGTTGTTCCTAGTGTTGCAAGACATGGTGTACTGAAAAAATAATACTGTAATACTGTTATTGTTATTATAAATATTAATTAACATATGCGACTATACAGTAGAAATTGCCAATGGATAGCAGTACCACCTGAGGGAAGGCAAAATACTAGGTAGGGGGGTTATTCTTATTTAACCTGGGGAACCTTTAGCCAGAGGCTACTGTAAGTGGCACCCAACAGGTACTTACTATTAGAGGTACTTATTATCCAAGGTGATTACAACAGTATTGCATGACGTACGTAGGGGCTAAGAATTGCACTTACCATCCAGGAGTACTTACTAACCCAGGTACTTACAATACTATTAATAAATAATAACAGAGTTTGACTGTATACAAGCAGTGACTGTCGTAACCCACCCTGCATTGCGATTGTGTAGGTGATCACAACCTGGAGCGCTAGAACAGGCTGCCGTGCACTGGCTCTTGACGTGGACCCAACAAACCGTCACTATGATTGCCAGAGTGAGCACGGGATTGCAGCCCGCCATATTGTGCTGAGCTTCACACGCGGGCTTATCGAGCAGAAGGGAATATAACGATACTCGCGCTCCACGTGGTTGTTTTGACCAGCAGCTGAGACTGGTCACTCTTAAAGTTGTATAAGCAACGAAGGGACACTGCTCCTATTATATAGGTAGCTTTCAGAGTCTGCACGAACGTGACTTCCGACCGGTAGAAGGCATGCAGCGGTAGCTTAGCGGTGCCTGCGGAATGGGACGCCGGCCGGTGCATGTATCACTTCCGCGGCTGTGCACTGCTGGCAAGTGCTTATTAATTTGTTTTGTTGTCAATTACTGTAGGTATTATATACTGTGTTTATAACTCTTTAATTTTTATCGTTACATAATAATATACTCTTTGATTTGAATAGTAAATATATATAAGTACTAAAATAATCATGGTGAAATAAACAGACTAGTGCACATACAGGAACTGTAATGAGTACATACATACACACACACACACACACACACACACACACACACACACACACACACACACACACACACATGCATGCACACACACACACACACACACACACACACACACACACACACACACACACACACACACACACACGCACGCACGCACACACACACACACACGTCACACACACACACACACACACACACACACACACACACACACACACACACACACACACACACACACGTCACACACACACACACACACACACACACACACACACACACACACACACACACACACACACACACACACACACACACACACACACTTGTACTTGTACTTGTATTACCATTCACTGCCAGAACTGGCTATATGTGGACCCCATTTAGGGGGTTGAGCTATCAGGAAGCGCCAAGACCAATGGTTCTGCTGGTAACAGCCTCACTGATCCTAGCACCACGATGACCCCCTAGGTGCAGAGTGGGGATACTCATCTGTGGGCTTGCAAGACCCACGAGATGAGGAGAAGTGGGGTACAGCCCTGAGTGATGGCATCAATATATCCATCCCGGGCTCTAAGCTGCATGATTCTTCACCTCCAGCTTGGATGCCCAATCTGCTGGGTACGTTCAGGACCCTTTAGCACTACTAATTAGGCTCCCAGACCAACTGGATACACACACACACACACACACACACAGTGATCAGTCTGATTCATCGGGTTATAATCATTATTAAGTTGTAATAAAATTATTAAAAATTAATTTAACTATAGGTGGGCCATTACCCTGACGCTACTACTAAGGCCCCAAGTATATATGCATTCACACATACACAATCAAAATTAACCTGAATCAATTTGCAAGTTCAAATTAGTTTGGTGGCTGTAGTAGGTCATCTCCACATCTGTTCCCAGGTTGGTAGCAGGGGATGCAGGAAAAAAAACACCAAATGGCACATGTACACAGATGGAATGGTGCCCTCTGCTCACTGCTTAACTTTCAACTTTCAGTGCTAATCTACTGAGCCACCAGCACCTTCCTAAGTTAATTTCACCTAGTAGGAAATTTTAAGTCAATAAACTTTATAATTGTCAAGCCCTTCATGCAGGAGCTCTTTCTGTAGTGCCATATAATAATGTATCTGATATACTGTTGGCTGATCTTGATATATACAATGGATCCTGTATATTTAATCCAGCACCCATTGGGGAAGGAAAACAGTACTGGATTAGCTAGGTTGCTGGATTGTTGAGGTCAGTTTGTATTACAACTTGAAATTTGTTGGTTCCACTGCATATGCATCATTGCTTCAGGACCTAGCTAATATGAGTCTACCTTCTTCTGTCTCTGTGTATGTGCATGCATGCCGTCATGCATGTGTGTGCATGTGTGTGTGTGTGTGTGTGT
>CAUJGJ010000132.1:387500-417500 GCA_963170055.1 Halisarca cf. caerulea
GGGTAAATATATGTATATATGTATATAATATATTTATTTTATATAATTATATATATATATATATATATATATATATATATATATATATATATATATATGCATGTACATATATATACACATCTTTAAAGGAATACTTCCTATATACTGTCAAATTAAAGAGTGATTTAAAGGGAATTTAAAGAAAAAAACATTCAATTTGAGCTGATTAGCCATTTTGTGCAACAATTCTTAGAATGTTCCCCAATATTAACAAATTACTCCTGATTTACAGAGGTACCTACTATTCCTGATATTATAGCCAGCATGCATTCAGGTATAAGGTACAGTCAAACTTGGTTATAGAAAGTCACTTTTTACAACATCAACCTCTTTACAACAACACACATGGCAGGAACGTACGGATTCGATCAATGGTCTTTGTACTAAATGTCCTGGTTGCAAATGTACAACAACTTATCTAAATAATTATTGCATGGTTATAACAACACATTTTAGTGGAACCAAGGGTGTTGTTGTAAACAAGTTTGACTGTATACGTACCCATGCATATAGCAAGGGATGTGTGCGTGCACCTTTGTCACATGCAGTACATGTGACTGCATTGCGCTAGCACTGTATGAATAGACCAAATCATGCACCTTATACAGCAGTTAAGGTCTTAAAGCTGTACTCAATGGTCATAGTTAGATCAGAAAGAGTATGAGACATGCAATACATTTCCTGTGTACCCACTAATTTCAGCACGCGGTAACAAAACACACGTACGTGTTGTGTGAGCATGCATCATGGGCAAAAGTATATACACATGCATGCATATATACAGGCTTTATGTGTAAGAAGGCAAATCTATTTCACCACCATATGTGCGTACAGCATGCAAACAACATATTTACATATGACGCTGTTAGTAATGTACCATTTCCTAAAAGGAAGGATGTCAACTACAAGACAATGAAACCTTTTCAGGTAAAAGTCTGCATACGGCTTGTCTACTTTAGTGATAAGATTTAATTAATTCCATGTGCTCACGATCCTTACAAATCAAGGATGCATACAGGGAGCTCCATGGGGTGAGTATGTATTATGCATACACTAATTCTATAATTATGTACACACACACTAGCACACACAAGATTACACACATGCATGCATACACACATGCATGCATGCACATGCACACGCATTTTAGCAACAGATTATGCCTGGAGATATGGATAATTTGGTACAATATGTGTATAATTACATATACTCTATGATAGTAGTCACTACAAAGACTTAGTATGTAGTCTGACAATATTATGGTTCCAATATCCTGATCCACTGTTCAAATTAACACCAGAGCCGTCCTCAATGAAACATAGGCCCTACATCAGAGGCCTGGAAGTGGGGTAGATTGATCCAGTGTGCCTGAAGTGGTTGGCCAGCCTATATATAAAATAAATGAATGAAAGACAGCATTATAGATTAACAGTAACGTTAAAAACATTATTAATTTTATAGGGAGAATTGTAAATACACTATGGGTCTGATATAAAGTGTACTACCTCGGAGTTTTTATTTAAGGCTACAAATGTTAGTGGGTACCAACTTTAGCAAAATTTGCGAGGAACCTTAAATTTGCTAACTTAAGTGCCTGCTAACAATTATACCAGCCAATGAATGTACCCGCTAATATTTTGAATTGTACTATTTGTATGGATGTACTGGAGAAAATGGTGGCTCTAAACAGAAGTAAAATCCGTGCAAAATCAGCGAAATAAACAGCAACCAGTGAACCAAATACATCCAAAGTTTAAAAGAATCATTGGATTGTAACATAATTTATCACCTAATGATGGTATACATCAAAGGGACCGCATGGGAGGTAAATCAGTTACTCCTGGGCAGTAAGTTGGTCAAGCGCCCAAGCGCCCACTTTATGATAACAATTCATTGCTATCACTTAGCACTGTGGCTATGGGTTGACCGTCGACTGACATCTGTAGAGTGAACACGCTTCGGGAAGAATTTGAATTTTCGACAAATACCTAAGTATTAAAGTGCATTACAGAGAAGAGAACATTTACCTAATATCTAAACTCTTAGATCTCAATACAGTGAGAAGATTCGCTCCACAATACAAAGTGTACAAAGAAGCCTCCGTGAATTGCTAGTGAATTGATAAAGGAAGGCCCGAAAAAGCAAGGGATGATGCCTACGCTAACAAGCATAAGCAGTGGTGGGCAGTGTGAAAATGGTAATTGTAGGTTCTCTGATAAGTTCCTACCAAACACTAGAACCTGCCTGCGCTTTTCTGAGAAATTTATTGGGTACTTCAATAATGATTACGTTGACTTTGAAGTAACTCGAACCAGACAAAAATACACTTTAACAGCACATTCAAGATACCTTCGAATCTCTGCCTTCGAAACATCCAGTGAATTTGTCAAAGCATTTATTTGGCGATAAACTACTTACTACATGCGTGCCTCTCAGGAGTAATGCATTTATTGGTCTTGCCCCTTGGGTGCTTCGTGCCATCGGGTCTCACGCAGTAAATGCATTACTCCCTCGCGGGCGCGTAGTAACTAGTACATATTCGTTTTAATTATTTTCGATTTAAATTCACCCAAAAATGATAACGATTCCTCAAGCTATATGCCGACAAGATCAATTCTTCTAACCGTATCTACAAGCATATGTTTTGTGAGCTCAGTATTCGTTTCTGTAGTTTTCTATTGCAACAGTACAGTACTGTATTTAAAGATTAGAAATAGTATTTTAGAAAAGAATTGGAAAAGGATTGGGTGCCTAGCATTGGTAATGGTAACATTTCCAAAATCACAAACAACAGATTTGGAACAAAAATGCTATTAAATTACTAAAATAAATACCAACAACATATTGGCCACTGAAATTAGTACCCACTAACATTTGGTACACAATGCAAAATTCCATAAGATTAGCTGAATGCTTGCATACATGCATTTCCCATTGTGCGGAGATCATAAAACACACATACGTACATACACATGCACAGGTGCAGCCACAAACACACACACACACACACACACACACACACACACACACACACACACACACACACACATGCACGCACGCACACGCACGCACGCACACAGTACGCACGCACGCACGCACACACACACACACACACACACACACACACACACTTACACACTTGCACAAACACACCCAAATAATCGGGCAAACAAAGCACACACACATATACTCACAACCATGGTACTTGTACAAACATACACAAAAGTAATGAAGAAACTCACATAAGCACTTTTTGCAACTTCTTCATACTTCTCTTCTTTCTGCCCACACCAGGAACGGCTCTGTTGGCTAGTTCAGGAACCAAAGCAAGTGGATTGTAGATTGGTAGAGTCAGTGAGAGCTGGACTGGGCTCTGTCCGAGGAAGCTGACATCAATGGAGACTGAGATACTGCCATGGGAAAATGCAGCTATTTGGACATCAAATCCTATCTCTGTGATGTTAATGATTCCTGTCAGTAAGAATTTAGTGATAGCCTCCAATGCTGCCAGACCTACAGCTAGTGTTTGCTTGATAGCTTCCAAAATGGCTATTGCAGCATCCAATACAAATCTCGCTTGGTCCACGACAAGTTGAAGACCTCGTACAACACCTTCAGCTGCTACAAGGGCAGCTTCAGCTATGATCAGGACAGCTTCTGCTATTGCTATAGCTATCTCCAGAGCTGCTCTAATTATGGCACACCCAAGATTGTAGAGGACACAGATGGGATCTGGGATCCTGAAACAGCAACTGCTCCACTCTAGGCAGGGTACCACACATCTTCCCCAGACTCTTAACGCACATCCACAGGGGCAAAGTAAAGGTATGCAAACTGCAAACAGAAAAATGACAATAAAATCTTATGTGGTACGAAGCATGATAACTATCATGGAGTATGGTAGTTCTCCACAATATGTAGTGATGACGTGAAAACAAAATGGCTACCCATGGATTTGGGTTCAATGATTATTCTATGTAGATGATGATAATATTATATGCGTACTTAGATTGCTTCTGGATAATGTATATAGTAGGGATGTACAAGTTGATACCGTATAATATCTTCTAAAAAATAGTCATTGCATGGTCTATGTAGATAAAAGTATACAAGACGTTGTTGTACAAACTGACGAAAACTTAAAAAATTCGACAAAAACTTAGAAGACAATATAAAATTAAGATGAAAACAGAGAGAATAATGATGGATTTTGAAAGATGGATACAGTGGAACCCCTCTAATCCAGCCCCCTGAATTGGGGACACCCCTCTAATGTGGACACATGCCACTGAAACCAAATACTCCACTATAATAAGCCATAGTACATCTCCAACCCCTGAAATGAGGACACCTCAATAATCAGGACAGTGCTTTCAGGTCCCAAGGTGTCCGCATTAGAGGGGTTCCACTGTACTTTTGTACCGATGTAAAAAATGGCTGCTGGTTTTGAAGCTAAATATCACTGTACTGTTCATGGCCACCGCATTTACAAAGACATCTGGCCCCTCACTAGTGGTGAAGTGGTGATGTGCAAGCATAAAGAGGAAAATGAGCATGATTGCTTCGCAGCCGCCTGACGGCATACAGTAAGAAATCATCTTAGTTTATATAATGGTCATGGTCTAAGAATTTGTCATTATTATCCGATGGGGCAGACAAAACCTTAGAGAAGATTATGCAATATTGGAATTTGGCTTGTTTGTCAATTTTAGAGGACTACCAGCCATTTTTTGGGTGAAAAAACCTTACATGAAGTCTTAGAACATAGACGGTAGTGTAAAAAGGAACTGTGGTATGTACGTCTAAGCTAGTGAGCTTTTGCACAACAAAATAACATATGAATGCATATATGGAGGTCAGACCTACCTGATGCACAAGACCTGAAGTCGCACAAATCATCACGTAGTCCTCGGATTCTCCTTCGAGTTGATGACACCTTGCTGCGAGCACTCTGAAGGGCTTCATTTGCTGGATTGAATGCTGCCACAGCACGATCAAACACTACCTCTGCGTCCCTCACCCTGTCCTGAGCTCCTGATATGGCCTTATCTGCTGCCTGACCAGCATCCTGGATAACACCAACAACAGCGTCTTGGATTCTTTGAAGAACACTTGAGCTTATCCTACCAGCCACTCTGTATGATGCGTCCAAGACATTACCAATGGATGCCTTTATGTAGAGTTCTGCCTCAAGGACTCCAAAGATATTTCCATATACATAAATCTCATAGCCGTCATCAGATACAGTCAGGTTAGCTTCTACTTCAATTCCAAGTACATTAACATATCCTGAAGCTGCTGCTGTGAACACCTGAGGGTTGGATTGGACAACCACATGGAGGAACGGCCCTCTGTCGGTAACATCACGGGATTCATACATCTTCAGCAGTCCACCTCCCATGGTGAGGGGACTCAATCTGGCATAGACGTCAATCAACCTGGGAGGATCCAGAATGATTTCACTTTCAACAGTCAATCCAAAGATATTCAGGGTTCCTTTGAAATAGAATCCTTGGTTAATGCTGATGCCTGCATGCGGTAGGAAAATGGGCTTGGCTGCATAGGAGGCCTGGAACCCTTCAGGATATCCGGTATTGCCAAGGAAACTTGGAAGTTGAAGGTTAACACAGAAAAGGTCAACTACTCTCTGGAACGTCACAGGGCCAACATCAACATAAAAATAGTTGTCGGTTGGGTCATTTGGATTGATACCAAAGAAACCTGTTGCCTCAAGAACATAGCACTGTTCATCACCAATTTTGACAGTCACACCAAAGGCTATACCTGGTAGTGGAGACCCAGGGAGGATGGATACAGAGATGAAGAAATCACACATATCAAGAATGGGAATACCAAATGCATTTGGCCAACACCCTTTCATGGCCATTTCCATGGAAACAATGGCTTGGGGGAATCTTAATTGGAAGGCCCCAATAAGTGTGATGGGCGGATCACTAATTTCCATTTCAGCTGCTATTCCAAGAGAGAACAACCCAGGTCCGAACATCATCTGAATGGAAGCTGCTGATAAGGTGAAAGAACCCATTTGGAAGTTTTCCAATCTGGCCTCCACTGATACAAGGTTGTTAACCAACTGAATAATGATGAAAATATTCAAGTCTTCTCCAAGGAGACTCCGTGCTACAGTGCAGAATGGATCTGAGGCACAACCTTCTGGCCACTCCGAAGTTGCTATGATAGTAGTTCCCTTGACGATGTTGTCAATGTGCTCCAACAACACTCCTTGGAGTGGAAGATCATCAACTGCAATAGGAGCAACGATGACAGCTGTGTAGAGTTTTTGATTGAAGAAAGAAATTTGTCTTCCTGCACTTCCAATGATTTCTGCTAAGAGCTTGGCAATAACGAATTCACGAATTTCGAAACCAAATACCCATTTCTTCTCTTGAGTCACACAAGCACTGATCCCAACATCTGCAAACTCTCCTCTCAGGAGGTCAGCTGAGAAACACATGTAAACAGGGAACTGTCCTACTCTGAATTTGATGGCAAAACATGGATCAAACAGTCCAATATCTCCAAATCCAAATGTACTCACTGCGAGGGAGCTGTCAATACTGCTGCCAATGGCACTCGCTATGCCAGCAAAGCCTGCATCAAAGTTCTGTGAACAAGCTGATAGCTCGTACTCACCATCGTCATAGCTGATGGAAACGTCAAAGGTACTCCCACCTAGCTGGAGAATACCAGCAATACTGAATGTGTTGAAAGTGACACCACCATCTAAGTTAATATCAAAGTCAATGGCTAGTCCACTTATGCGAAAAGAATCAATGAATATGGTTATTTCCTCTGGAATTTCAATGCTAAGTGCTAGCTCCTTCAAGTCGAGGTCTAAATTCATATCACGCAATAGAAATCCATTGAGGTTGCTTGTGAGCAGGTCTACACTTGGAAGGCTAAGGGCACTCGATAAAGTGGTCACCATATCTGTAAGGCTAAAACCATCTAAATCAAAGGAAACTGGACGGAATTTAACAGGACCAACACCTCTGTAGAAAACCCACGGCTTGAATGCCTTCAGACGATCAAGGTAAAAGTCAAAGATAAATCTGAACCCAGTGAAGTCTACATCCAATCCAAACTCAAAGTCTGAAAAACCAATCAAAGAGAGGCGAGGAGCATCCAGTGTGAAGTTGGGTGTGGTGTAGACAATGTGGAAAGCGGGGAGCTCAAAACTGTCAAAGAAACCAAAACTGCTCACGTCAAACCCAGTAATCCTATCAATTAAAGTGCTAAAGGAGATTTTCTCGGCTTCCACACATCCAGTAACCAGTCCCATCTGCGGACCAAGTCTACCAGCCTTGCTGAGACTCTGCTGTATGATAATGCACACTGTCTCTTCATACCAGTCGCTGATATGGATGGTGCCTTGAAGAACAAGGAGGTATTCAAAATTGGATGCAATATCAACTAGCCCCTTTAGAGAAACATCTGTGATTGTCAGAAGGTTACCCAAGGGTTCAGGTGGAATGTCGACATCGATAGCAGAAGCTATAAGCTCAATGACATTGATCTCTGCACTTCCACCAACTGCAAGAGTAGCCCCGAATGTCCACACATCTGGGTTAATAGTTTCCACAAATGTGTCAAAGGATACTTTCCCGAAATCAAATGTACCCGACAACTGAAGTGATTCCAACTTAGGTGACGACCACACACTGGAGATTCTAACTTGAAGATTGACCATGGATAGGGTCATTATGCCTGGGAAGATCTCCAGCTCTCCTCCAGCCTGGAACGTTTCAACATATAACTCCTGATTGGTACAGTTGTAGGCTATTTCCTTTATATTGGCCACTATTGGCAGAACAATAGTGGAGTCTGATCCAAAGATGGCCAAAATAAGATCACTGATGGCTTGCTGTTTGGTAGTGGACAAGACAATGGAGAAAGACTGTCCAGTGGTTTGAACTGTGCCTTGAGTGAATCCAAGATCAGATAGTGATTTGAAGAGGTCATTGATACACATACAAATTGAACCAGCCACACATTTGGCCAGTCCATCTTTGATGGAGTTCAGGAAGTCAAGATTAGTGGGTATGGTTGGAGTGTTTAGGGCTGTGGTTAGATCAAACTCTGTAAGAACAACAAAAGAAATTATTATAATAATAATATTAGTATGTATTATAGTAAAAACCATACCTACTTCTGATCATGGTGGGTGCCAAAGCATGATGCATATGAACACAATAAATTAAAGTACTACATACGCACAATTTACAAATATAGCGTCAAACCTGTATAATCAGGCACTCATTGGGGAATGAAAACCGTTGCTGGATTTCAGCTAGTGGTCAATTTGTATGGTAAAAATTTAATGCTCTGTGCCAGAGAATCTTGACCAGTTTTGGAGAATGCTGGTTTCAGAGGTGCTGGATTAGGCAGATTCCACTGAACTTGGTTCAAACAGATATCATTAGAAATTTAAAATAATCTTAAATTTGTACATTTTTGGAATAATAATATTATTATTATTATTAATATATTTTGTAGATATTGATGGTGAGATTACTTATGCATTGAAATTTCTATATGAATTCTGATTTTGTTGATGAACCACCATGGACGTTTCATAGCATAAACAGTGAGAATTACAAAGCGACATCAGATAGAGTTGCAATTTCGATATGTTTACATTTAATTTAAAAACTAGACCAAATTCCGCATGATTGGACCGTCATGGATCAATGAATTCACTCCATTCTTAGAGCTGATAGAATCAAAGGATTGACTATATAGGCTAAATCCAATAATGTCACACCGTCCAGCATCGACAGTGAAACCTCCATAATATAAGGACAACACTGGGATCACAATGAGCTGCCCTGTATGTATTATGAAGGTGTTGTTATGTGGAGAATTCAAATATACGCATGTCAATGCGAGGCACTGCAGATGGGACAGACCAAGATGCTCTGTTAAAGGAGGTTTCTGCATTGCAGGTGTTCTTTAATAGTCTAAGAGCACTACACTTATAAACTGCATTATGAGTGACCTCAAAGTGGATCTTTGAAATTCAATAATTAATAATTTATGTAAAACTCACCCATGCATGTTTCACCAATTTGAAAGGAACAATCCATTCTAAAACTCTATACATTCACATGCACTACTCCTATTTGCCCGCAGCCATTTTGGGGATTAGGGAGTGCATAAACTAGAAATAGAAAACACTTCGACCAAAAACAGTAAACAATGTAAATAACACACTCACAAAATCGTTGCAAATCCTCCAGGTGTGTTGCTTTGTATATATATATATATATATATATATATATATATATTATAAGCGTACATTTTTGTGAACTATGAATGCCTGGTTTTAGTATAATTGCAGAGATATATAGTCATTGGCTATGAAATCCATGAGGATGTTGTACTTTTTTCCGGTTCGACTTGCGGAATTATTGAACCCACATCTTTGGCACTATAACCCAGTCACCTTGCATGGCAGACACTAAACCATCCACGATTTGGCCAATACCATGAAGGGTAGATTGTTGTTGGTGATCAATATATATATATATATATATATATATATATATATATATATATATATATATATATATATATATATATATATATATATATACACATATATATATATGGGTTATCAATGGTCTCTGGCTTAATAATGAAGTATGTAGGATGCGTGGTGGTTGGTGATCAAATTTTATGTCTCACAATCATGCAGTAGAACTAGAGGTTGAACGTAACAGTGAAAATTGGTCAAATCCCAATAATATGCTCTTGCCACAGGGTAACTCCGTTTACAATAATATGATGATTACAATTTATTATTGTATGTTACACTAGTATCACAAAAAACATGTTTGCCATGTACTGTATTACATGCTTCACATCCAATTAATGTTTCTTTGGATTGCTACATAATATGTATGACAAGCAATGCTGTACACATCAGCAACCAAGACCAATCAGTAACAGATCATGGCTATAGATTCAAAGACAAATTCCTGAAGTAAACGCTATATTAAGTTTTCAGATTTTGTGAATTGGAAGGCATGAGTAACAATTCTAAGTTAGCAAAAATTTAAGGTTAATTATTTGCGCAATGCCAAACAAAATGGCTGTCAAAAGAACTACTGTTGGCAAGCAATGCATTGCCTTTGCCCTTTCTATAGTGGCTTTCGTCCACAAATGTACAGAGGAATTATGTTTCTTTTAATTTAAAAGCAGGTAGGATTAAATGGAATTGATGAAAGAAAAACTACAAAAAGTCAAAATTGATTTGGTGCATGTTCCACGAAGGCTGCATCCTGTGCAAATTTCAGCGCATACGTGCGATATCTCTTTATGTATTCATTGAGGCAGGAACAATAACTACAAACAATACATTTCATTACAGCAGGTTCTTGCATCTGCACCTTCTAGAAGCAAAGACAGACTTTTAGAGTAGGTACATGTACATCTTTACACACTGAAGCGTCCTGTTCTTACTGTGAATGTTTGCTAGAGATGGAGTTTTTGCTTGTATAGGTCAAATCAGTGTAACTCGGTTTGTGTTACAACTGAAAAACTTTTTGTTGAAATAATAAATTTAAAGCAGTATTGGTGCATAATAATTGCCCATCAATTGCTATGGATCTATGCCATCACTGTGACCAACGAGTGTGAACACAACCTGCATGTCAACTGCTATCCACACATTCCCTACACATAAAGAGACACTGAACGTACTGTCACAGGAAACCCCGTCAGCTGATAGGAAGTATCCAGGTTCACAGAAGCAGTAGTGACCACCATCTGTGTTCTGACACTTCTGACTGCAATCATTTTGGTTGGTTTGACACTCATCAACATCTGTGAAATACAGAAATCCACAGCTGGAATAATGTCAAAAAATAATGCTCTTATTGAAGTACACACATGCATCGTACATGTGTGTCAGAGAGAGATTACATGCAAGAGTATAATATCAAGTGACCTGTGTGTTTGACAATGTGCTTGTACATGAGCTAGAGATCCCATATTTGTTTGTAATATGTCCTTATGGCATTCAAATAATTATTTACATCTACTATATAATACATACAGTAATGTGTATTAATATGCATGTATAATATTATATATAGTCTAAAACTATGTTAGAAGCATGAGATGTATAATGTACAGTACATGAACCATGCAGACCACCTCACACAGCAAGTGCATGTGTAGGAAATTCTTACCCATGCATGTCCGATCATCTTCTCCCAATAGGTAACCAGATCTGCAGCTGCATGTGAAGGATCCGACAGTGTTTGCACAGTCCTGATCACAGGGGCTGTTCTCTGTGCACTCGTCAATGTCTGTGGGAGTTGCAATGGTACAATTAGTGATCCAGGTCTTAAGTATTTATATACTGTCAATATGGTACTTCCCATTGCAGGGTTCTCCCTACATACATTAAGGCATATCGGTCCAATAAGCCTTCCTGGCTGAAGGCATATCGGCCAATATGCCTTCAAATCTAAAAGAAGCCTTCCAATATCGTTTGTGTTTACTTAACAAGGTCTCAGAAGTACAAGATTTGAATTGTACATATTACTATTGTGATACTGTAGTAGCATTTTTTATCGAGAACACAATTTTTAAGTGATAATTAAAGAAGCCAAACAAGTGATGATTGGCAGTGTGCAACTGTCACCATGTAAGCTCTTGGGCACAATGCACACAAGAACTCTTTCCCAGCCTCAGCAAGCTAGCAGCAATTGGTCTTACGCCAATGTCCAACGTGGACTGCGAAGGTGGCTTGTCTGCTCTGTTGTGTATTAAAATTGATGCTAGCAAGCAACTTTCAAGTAAAATTCTGAATTGCCTTATGACAATTTTCATCAAAGAACCACAGATTGATGAATTCAATTTTGATGAAGCATGCCAGATCAAACTCTTTCTACAGTATATACATGAATAAAATGTGGCATGGGAACTGGGGATGTTATAACTATACAACGTGTGAGTGTGTGGTAGCACGCGATACCCCAGATATCCCTTGATTTTTTTTCTGGGGAGAACACAGCATTGTAATTCTAAGGATGCTTTTGTTCAGCATTCGTCCTTTGTTAAATTTGTTCACCATTTCTTCCTTGTCCATTCATCGTTGCTCGTAAAACTCGACCATGTCATAACTGAATGCATCGAACTACATAGGCATACTAAGTAGTACGGTTTAGTTTGGCTGGTCAAGCAAAGGCACCAAATACTTCCAATTAAATGATTCACAATGGGTACATTAGTATTAGCATTTGGACTGGGTGGAGGAGAATGCCTATAGATGACATCGTCTTATATGATCTCGTTATTACCTACCACTAACCGTACATCTAGACAATCTTAAACAAACCGTACGTCTGGGCAATCATAAACAAACCATACATCTAGACAATCATAAACAAACACCTTTGTGCAAAAGAGAAAGGCCAGGTACAAACCGCATCTAAAACTCCCAACTAAGCTTCAAGCTAGTTAGAAATGACCCGCTTGTTCTGCAGACTTGTCTTTGAACATATATATATATATCCGGAAGAAATGCTTGCTGCCATTTAGAGATGACGTTTCATGGAAATTGCAAATTTTTTCCTTGATGTAATCGTTCCCTGTTTAGATCGACGGTGCATGGTATTTGTTCCTCGCTTCTCCTTTGTCATTCCCGCAAGCCTCACTACTTTGCTCCTTGTTCCTTCATTCAAAATCGTTAAAATTACTGTGGGAAGTATGGTATGTAGTCAATTTAGCCCAGCCTTGGCAGCATGTGAGCACACATTTGAAGTTGGAATCTCGAGGAATTAAGAGAATGGAACTACTGTAGTACACAAAAACATATCATGCAGGATCAATGGTTTGCTCATCCAACTTTCAACAAAAACACTTTACATTTAATACGACAGTCACTGTGTCATGTGAAGAACAGCCCCAGCAGGTACACCTGACTATACTACCTTTAGTCTTAGACTCTAATGTATGTATATACAGAGAACCTCGTTAGTAAGAACACTGCTGATGATTAAACCTGGGTAGGAAGTACAAGGATATGATACCCCAACTTATAACTTGTAATACTAATGTTATGGTTAGCAAGTATTATACTGATAGTGAGTGGCCATTTGGAGGGTCCCCAGGTGTACTCGCTAACGAGGTTTTACTGTACGTCAAAGGGCAGACAAAATCAGAACTTTTTATTAGAGGTACTTACTACCAGGACAGATATTATGTACAGTTCATATATGAGGGGGGCAGATCGAACAAGGAGTATACTTACTATATCCAGGAGTATAAAACTGCATGTACTAACCCAGGTACGTACTCATGACATAAATTTTACTGTGCGTAACAGTTACCACATGACTTCTTAGAAAGTAACATATGTTTACTGAACAAAGGCCCAAGGTACAAATTCACTTTAGCCATAATAATATAATTGTATTGATCACACATACATGAATGATCATGAGCTGGTATATCTCCTAACCTGTCAATGTCCTGTTAACCTGTCACCCACTATACCCCCAGGCAAAACATTGACATACAAAAACCATACGATAAGTTGAGTCAAAGTGGTAACCCGAAGAGCACATGGACTGTAAGCTATAGTACTAGAACCTAGGACGGTGTAACATCCTAAACTTCAATAATTTAGATAACCCATTGCATACTTGTATTGTGTTTCAGTGGCTGCATCTATAGATAAGAACATACATGGCTGCATATGGAATTGTAGAGGTGGTATTGAAGTAGGTATCTGCCAATTAGACAGGAAGATGTATATCACTTGTACATACAGAAGCTTGAGGAAGTTAAGTATGCTACTTTCAATATGACCATTCATTGCCAAGAAAACCAGACAATAACATACCTACACATGTTGTACTTCCTTGGAGTTGGTATCCTTCATTGCATCCACAGGTAAAGGAACCCACATTGTTTGTACAAGTGTGGTCACAAGGGTTGTTGTCACATTCATTGATGTCTGTGGTGATAGAATAAAGTGGGGTAAATCAACTAAGTAAACTATACCTACATTCTAATAGCTAGGCATGATTACATGTGAACGAAACTGTACACAAAGAAAAAGTAAGATTCATTCAATTTGCATCCTGGACCAGCTAACATTGGCTTACATAAAGGCTCTTCAACATGGACTTTGCACACATATTCAACATGAGAATGTAAGAATATAATGCGCATATGAAGGGTACACACAATGCCATGTAAATACGTATTTGCCAAGCTATATTTAGGATAGTTACTATGGTAACAACACACAAGCTGATAGGGTAATGCTCACCTACACATTCTGTACGTCCTTGCAAACGGTAACCTGTGTTGCATTCACAGTTGAACGATCCAACAGTGTCTACACATCTCTGAGAACAGTCATGAGTGCCTCTAACACATTCATCAATGTCTGATCAGAAATGGACATCAGACATTTACATGTTTAAATGCATAATATTATTATATGGCCTTGCATTGTGTGTGTGTGTGTGTGTGTGTGTGTGTGTGTGTGTGTGTGTGTGTGTGTGTGTGTGTGTGTGTACATATGTGCATGTTTGTGTTTGTGTGTGTGTGTGTGTGTGTGTACATATGTGCATGTTTGTGTTTGTGTGTGTGTGTGTGTGTGTGTGTGTGTGTGTGTGTGTGTGTGTGTGTGTGTGTGTGTACATACGTGAATGTTTGTATGTGTGTATGTGTGTGTGTGTGCATGTGTGTGTGCATGTGTGTGTGTGTGTGAGTGTGTGTGTGTGTGTGTGTGTGTGTGTGTGTGTGTGTGTGTGTGTGTGTGTGTGTGTGTGTGTGTGTGTGTGTGTGTGTGTGTGTGTGTGTGTGTGTGTGTGTGTGTGTGTGTGTGTGTGTGTGTGTGTGTGCAGTGTGTGTGTGTGTAGATCAGGTCTGTGCATGCATACATACTATTACACTGATATCCATTGGATGCCAGTTCATATCCAGAGTTGCAACCACAACTGAAAGTCCCTACTTCATTGATGCACCGTTGTTGACAGTTGTGAGCACCGGTTTGGCACTCATTGACATCTGCAAAGAGGAACAGGATATCAGTCACATACCAGAGGAAGATCACAAGGAAAAGTGTCCACAAAATCACTTTGTAATGCAAAGATGTCTAGCTCAACTGTCATCTGGAAGGTTAGGAAGTCAGGGATTTACAACTATGGAGGTCTCTGACTTCCTAAGGCAAACCTTTCAGTGCTTCTACTCCATTATTCCATGCTGAAGTCCTGGTAAAATGGATACATGTGTGAGAAGATCTGGAAGTTGACAATCAACCTGGTTATAGTTAACACAGGAAGCCTGTGACCTCACTGTATACCCCATAGGCAAGGTACAGACTTCCCATAGGCCCTAAAACTATGTGGTTTCTGCCTAAGAAAATCACTCACTGGTCATATCCATCATACCAAATGCACTGCCAAAGCCATGTGCACTGAAAAGCTGCAAGGTGTCCTAGCTGAACACAATGTCATGGTGATATATGCTATGCAAGTCAACTAACCAGTAGTACATGTAGCTCCAGTCCACTGCGGAGTACAGGAACAAGTGTTTGGAGAAGTACAAGTACCTCCATTGGAGCAGCCTGGACTACAGACAGCTGTGTAAAGAAGATAAACACATCTGATTCATATAGGTTATGCTACAGTTCCACGCATGTAGTTCCTGCACCTTCACCTTGAGTTCAAGAAAATTAATACTTTACACACATGTACATATTATGTTTAAGTATGAACAAAGGAAACTTAAGCTACAAAAACACAAATTAATCGAAATTAGCACATATACACTCCCAAATACAAATAATTTGTATATCAATATTTTATGCTACATATGTACGGTCAAACACAATTATTAAACATGTATGAACTCTCGCTACTTCAGAACAACTGGCATAAGAATACACTTACCATCAGTACAGCGAGATCCAGACCATCCAGAAGCACAGCTACACACACCAGGTGAGGTACAGGTACCTTCATTTGAACAGGATGGGGTGCAGGTGGCTAGAGAGAGTGAAGAGTGAATCATGTGGGTGCTTAAGAAATGTACATCCACGAATGGTTATACGAAAGATAATATGTATGAAGGGAACATATCCATTCACACTATGCTGTACACATAAACACATAGACATACATACACAGTGACATACACGCACGCACGCACGCATGCACGCACACACGCACACACGCACACACACACACACACACACACACACACAAACACACAGTATACAAGTTCCCCAATATTTATGGTATAATAATTTATATACTCAAACACATACCTATTGTACATCCTGCACCAGTCCATCCTGATGCACAAGTACAGGTGTTAGGTGATGTACAACTTCCACCGTTTTGGCAAGGAATGTTGCAAACAGCTGCAGAGAGGAGAAGGATCAACTAATAGTACTCGCAGGCCTGTAGCCAGGGGGTTCGTTGGGTTTGGACGAACCCCCCCTAAGAATCACCAACTTATAAAAAAATCTCTAAAATGGTTCTAAAGGATCAAAAGGAGTATTTATCCTTTTTTATACCCACTAGGCACATATTTCCTTTTGTTTTGTTGCTCTATTATCACTAAACGCTACCCAGAACGCTACCTGATCGCAATTTGCCTCCATTTTGTGATGATGTCATTTACCATCAACGTGGCATAATATTATTGTACTATGTATTCTGTAACTCGTTTGCACTGTGGATAATTTTGAGGGTATTTTTGCACAGGGGATCAATGTATAATATTTATATGTGAGTGTGTGTGTGTGTGTGTGTGGGTATGTGTGTGTGTGTGTGTGTGTGTGTGTGTGTGTGTGTGTGTTTGTTTGTGTGTGTGTGTGTGTGTGTGTGTGTGTGTGTGTGTGTGTGTGTATGTGTGTGTGTGGTAATCTACAACGAGCTCCAACTACTGTTGTGGCTGTACAACCTCAGTGTTCAGTAGTGCACATCAAGCCCTTACGTGTTGTACATGATGTTCCTGTCCACTGGGGGGTGCAAGTACATCTGTTTGGAGCAGAACATGTCCCTCCGTTGATACAGGTTTGTGCACATACAGCTATTGAGAAGAGAAATGGACGGTAGAACCAATCACTACACTGAATTTGACCGATACAACACATGCAATTATTATAAGCACTGCAAGATCATGTGTTAAGTCTTAGACTATACTTCTGCAGATTTTCACTATAGATATTATCATAGGTATTCTATACTACGTACCCACACAATGTCATGTTTAGATTTTCAGCGACTGCATTAGTATTGCTATTATAATTATATATTATTATTACTAAAGTAATAATGGAGTAATTTTGTCTGGTTTGCTAGCCCCTCCTGATATGATATGACCAACCGGCCTGCAACTAATAAGGAAAAAAGCACTGTACCATGCATGAACTACATACAAACTCACGTCTACAACTGCCAGGTGCAGTTCCTGTGTATCCACTACAGCAGAACTGAGAACATCGACTGATTGCCCGGTATCTTGTGATGCCTAGACTATATCACAAGATGGTTGATGTGATTGAAGCAGATAGGAATGAAATTAGTATAAATTTTACCATGCGCTACACATAAATGAAAAGAATACATGTACTACAATAACTACAACCACAGCTGATTTATCTGACACTGGTTAAGTTGAAAACCCCATTTATCCGATGCTTGACGGTGAATCCCCATCTCTATGTTAAATGTGTACAATCTAACCTAATTTATCCAAATTGAATTGCAATACCTGGTTTACCCAACATATTTTAAGAGGAACAGATGAGGTTCGAAAAATGAGGGCTGACTGCATATGTGACAATATGATTTCTCCAAAATTAATGCACAGTTAGCCTAAGCTAGGGTACATTTAAGCCGTACACATTACATACTAAAGAAACACGTGAACGATAATCCGCAAGTTAACGTCCATTGGACTTAACAAGATATTATAGTGAAAATATATATTAAGAAAATATTGACTTTTAACATTGATGGTATATTATTGGTGTTCCCTTCGTACTCAACTACTTACATACACTAAAACAGCCTAAAACTCGATCATTGTTAAACGCTGATTACTAGTCAGATATGAGCATTGTAATCGATAACAGCCACTTTTGATACTACTGTACACATATTTCCATGTGTACTGTTAGCATTTCAGTGATATGTGGGTGTAGGAACACTCACACATCAAATGAGAGGGCCACAGACTCTAGAGAGCATATGTACAGCAATATGTTAGGCACATGACATATATTTGGCCCCTATATAGTCCCTAAATGTGAGGGGAGCAGGGCCCCCTGGCACCCTGGTTCCTACGCCTATATAACAAGACAGGCACAAGGGCGTTTTCATAAGCGAACGTGAGTTTTTTAACCCGTCCGCTCCCAATCCCACAACTGGACAGAAAGTGCAGTTTGTATAAATATAAGTATCATACCTCACATCTCGCTCAGATACTAAGATATAAAAGGTCCTGCCACAGTACCTGCAGTGGGATATGATAATTCACATAATATTTTATAATTGCCAGAGATAACTTAATGGTAATAGGTATCTTGGAGCATGTGGTTGAATGTTTTGCACGTACGTGCATTACATTTAGCCATACTAAGTGACGTTAATTGCAAAATAAAAAGTCCTAAGGTGATGTTCAACACATCGGTACAACCATGCTGACAAAAAACACATTGAATATTGTTGCATGCAGCTGCAGTTAAAAGTCATGAGCTTTGCAAAGACCTAGACTTAGTAAATTCAAACTGTAATGATCATAAACAGCTAGCAATGAAGATTCAGAATATTTTCGAGCAATGTCAGTCAGTAAGAAGGCTGGGGGTAGTCTATAATATGAGAATAATAGTCTTTCATGGTAGATTTTGCAGTAACCAAACATGCATTTTACAGCCAACTGCTGCCATTTACACAGAGTATACATTCAATTGGCAATATTATATCGAGCTAGGGACAATGCTGCATGAGTATGTCTATATGAATGCTAAGTCAACCCTCATACCCCTGGTTAGTATACGAAGTAATTTCAAAATCTGTAGACCAAGTGCAATATTATGTAAGTTGGCCACGTACGTTGAACGCTATCACAGAAATAGTCACAATAAAAGCACTTGTCAATGACATGTCATTGAACCAATTCGCTTGGCTAAGCATCAATATCAAGCATGACTCACCCTGCATTGCGGTTGTGTAGGTGATCGCAACCTGGAGCGCTAGGACAGTTTGTCGTACATTGGCTCTCAACGTGTATCCAACAAAGCGACGCCATGAACATCAGAGTGAGTACGGGACTGCAACCCGCCATCTTCCCGACCATTGTCTACAGCAGCAAGATCACACGAACTGCACTCGATCGACAAATCGATTCTAAATCACAATTATTGTAACAGTAACAGCTCAACCAGAATAGAATCTTCTTTTCTGTCGCTATCCTCCGATCTGCAGCAGCTCAGATTGGCATATAGTGCCAATGGTTTCGGCTTCTTATAAGATCGTATTAGGTGTCGGCGCCGCGCGTGCAGCCTTGACGTTTTGTAGTGTGGACAAGTACGTCACTTCCGAACTTGTGGTTGTAAACTGCAGTTTACCGGTGTCACGGGGAATTTTAACCCCCTTATTTTTTATCTCTCCGGTTAAAATATACTAGGATATTTTATCCCCGAGTATAATAGTGAAAGATAATATATCATATTCTATTATTACAGTATTAAATGTCATAATAACAGGCAATGTGTATAGTACAATAAAGCTAAAATAGTATTTATCTAGAAGTTTTAAAATAACATACCGTAGAGCGGGAAATTTTCGCGAGGTAATATTTTCGCTATATTCGCGAATTGTACGGATTCGCGAAACTTTAACTGCGAAAATTTCGACAGATGCGCACTAAAGTCGGGAAAACAGCATGCTGTAACAAGATTCTCTAAAGAATGGATCGTTAAACCATAGATTCTAGGCTATAACGCTCGCGAACGCGTGTAGCGTCATAGGTCCTAGGGCGTCGTGCGACCTAGCCTATCATCTATGGTTAAACTCAGCGAAAAGCACGCTCCGAACTTGAAATGGTCTAGAAATGGACGCAAACGACTTGAAACGTAACAAAACGCAAATAAAAATCTTCACATCGCGAAAATAAAACTCGCGAAAATAAAACTCGCGAAAATTACATTTTACTTGGATTCGCGAAAATTTATGCCGCGAAAAGTTCCCGCTCTACGGTAGTATGAATTATAATAATACTAATTGTATACAAGTACTGTAGGCAAGATTTTAGTTGAAAGATTGTACAGAAAAACAAGGACTTGATATATATATAGGATAGAAAATCTTCTTTAGTCTGGGGAATCAATATCCTGAGGCGACTACATGGCACCCATTAGGCAAAAACAAAACTTACAAATTTAAAATGAAGTACCATAAAAGTACATAATATTAAAGTAATGCATTGCCAAGACATATAAATTGCAGTATTAAACATAATACTGCAAGTAGGCAAAATACATATGAGTTGAAAAAATGAAATAATATATAAATGTAAAAAAAATCACAATAAGATCAAAACAACTTGATACCTATGCTGGTACATAGTATAGAGTGTCTAGCTATGGTTAACGATATCTTTACGTCAAGCGCGTCATATAAGATGGCGTCTTCTACTTAATGTGTTTACAGTTGTTGGAAACTGTCAGCGTATTTGCCCTGAGTAGTAGTGTCTGGTATGACACCCATCTATTTTGTCGCTAACTAATGCACCTTCAATGCTTGCATGCCGGTAGGGGGGGGGGGGGGGTATTTTGTCCCAATGGGGGTTAATTATGACTGGTTTAAACTAACCGCGGGGATAGTTTAAACCAACCAGGGAATACTTTATCTTTATGGGGGATATATTAAACTGCTGTGACACCAGTACTGATACTGATTATAGAAAATTGCTATGAGCTATAATCACACAAAATCAAGCAAAATGTACATATAACACGCAGGGGGGGGGTAAACTGCTGGACAACAATTTGACTCTTGAGGTCAGCATTCCCAGGAAAAGTACGTGGCTAGTGGCTAGACTCAGTCTTAGACTAGCTGTTTTGCAATACGTTGTGCTAATTATATGGGTAAATGTCAGGGGCCCAGTATTGTAGTATAAAACTTTGCGGTAGAATATTACACATACTGTATATACAACAATACTACATTCACTGCCTTTATCCTACACACACACACACACACACACACACACACACACACACACACACACACAATAAATAATAATTGCAAACCATTGCCATGCAGCAGCCATCTGCATGATCCTCATGACACAATGCCATGTTTTTTTGAAAAAAGAGGGATACACACCTTATTACATTATTATTGTATTCCATAAATTTTAGGGAACACTGGTCAAGTCTGAACTTATTTACATGCTTTCAAGAAGTGCAATGTGTGCTTTAATTATAACACAAGATATATGAAATGCGATTGTTGAGATTCAGCTAGGTAACTGCATGACTGCATGCACAGTGAAACCTGACCTAAAGATCACCCGTTTATCGAAAGGTATACAATAGTCTAAGAATAGGTATTATATAGAAAGAGCCAACATATTTGTTGTGAACACTTTAGGCTGCTCCATGGGCAGATACTACTACAATTCTGTATAAATTCAAGGACCATGCACCCATCTGTAAAGATCGATCTCCTGTTCCCTCATGCGTGGTCCTTATAGGCAGGTTTCATTCTATAGTTTACGTATTCATCATTAATATTACAATAATAGAAGTTTGGATTCATAATTTGACATTAATTCTTTTGAAAATTAATAATTAAACCAATTCCCACACAATGTCAAGTAATATGTAGAACACTATTGTACGTGATGCTTGAGATACAGAATCTATGATGTTTGTAGCTATTATTCACTCTTAATTATAGCAGTATTGAATTTACTGTGACTATGGTCCTATCATAAGGTTCTTAATGCATATAATCCAGCTGTCACATAAAGGAGCCTGGTTTACAGTAACTATAGAATAATATCACGATGATGTCTTACATCAGAGGCCTGGAAGAGGGATAGATTGATCCAGTGTGCTTGAAGTGGTTGGCCAGCCTATAAGGAATTCAATACAAGTCACATTAGAACAAGTACAAATATATACAAAGGAGATTGCAACATGCATGCATGCAATCATCATTTACACTGTGCAATAGTCTATGATTATAAATGTTGCTTTCAATGGAAAACATCTTGCACATACCAACTGTATCAATTTCTATATGCATAAATATCAGGTCATGCACATACTACAGTATATATAGGTTATATGCATGTGTTGATAAATTATGTATATACGCATGGACACACACACACACACACACACACACACACACACACACACACACACACACACACACACACACACACACACACCTACACAACCACACAACCACACACACACACACACACACACACACACACACACACACACACACACACACACACACACACACACACACACACACACACACACACACACACACACACACACACACACACACACACACACACACACGTGTATGCATGGTTTCTTACAGTCATAATACAGTCCATTACATATTATATATACACATGTAACATAGGTGTGCATGCATAATATTAGTATTAGACCCACATTAGCACTTTCTGTAATTTCTTCATACTTCTCTTCTTTCTGCCCAAACCAGGAACTGCTCTGTCAGCTAAGTCCGCAACCAGGGCAAGTGGATTATAAATGGGCAGGTTTAGTGAGAGGTGCACCGGGCTCTGTCCAAGGAAGCTGACATCCATGTATACAGAGATACTGCCATGGGAAAATGCAGCAATTTGGAGATCAAATCCCATCTCTGTTATGTTAATGATTCCTGTCAGTAAGAATTTTGTGATTGCCTCCAATGCTGCCAGGCCTACAGCTATTGTTTGCTTGATAGCTTCCAAAATGGCTATTGCTGCATCTAACACAAATCTGGCTTGGTCCACGACAAGCTGAAGACCCCGTACAACACCTTCAGCTACTACCAGGGCAGCTTGAACTACGACCAGTAAAGCTTCGGCTATTGCTAAAGCAATCAGCACAACAGCTCTAATTATGGCACACCCGATATTGTAGAGAACACAGATGGGATCTGGGATTCTGAAGCAGCAGTTGCTCCATTTAAGACAGGGTAACACACATGCTCCAAAGGCTCTTGCAGCACATCCACAGGGGCAGAGCAAAGGTACACAAACTGCAGAGTCAAAAGAGATTCTGAAATCATATTTTGTAACTTAAAGGTAGAACTGAACGGTAAAGTTGTGATTGCTGAAGAAACCTTGCACACTAATCTAAAATGACATTGTACTGTTTGCGCATTACAAAGTATAGCCTGCAAAATAGTTTACACTTCAGTGTTAACTATTTTGCAGGTTATACTCAATAATACCCAAACAGAAATTATTTGAGATTAGTGGAAAATTTTCTCAAACACTAAAATTTGTGGCTTTTATGAAAGAATTTCGTTATCACAAGCATCAAAAGCACTTGGTAAGAAATTCTACCTGAGTAATTTTGCAATAGTGAGATGGCATGTGTCAGAATGTTAATTTTATACATGAAAATTTCTTAGCTTAACTACAATGAAGCAGTTGACAAAGCATAGAGGTAACCAATAATTACAGGGTAGGGCATTGATTCTCATGCAATTGAATACATACATATTGCCCACATCATATTATACAAAGTCTGTATTGTCTGTTTATACCCTAAAGAAACAGGCTCACTTGGTATATAGTTTTAATTGATGAAACAAACACTGGAACCCGTCATGGACCACCCTAGCATCTACAAGCACACACAAATTAAAAGGGAGTACCAAACTACCTCAATTATGGGACCCACAAAATTCTCATTAATTATCAGAAATCCTTCTTATGATAAAGTAATACTTGACAGTACTACAGCAAACCAAACAGGACTATAGAAAAGTAGTTTGTGTTAAACACTGGTATGGCTTCAAGTTAGTAAGTCAATAATACTGTATCTGTGACTTACTTGATCCACAAGACTTGAATTCACACAAATCATCACGTAGTCCTCGGATTCTCCTACGAGTTGATGACACCTTGCTGCGAGCACTCTGAAGGGCTTCAATTGCTGGGTTGAATGCTGCCACAGCACGATCAAACACTACCTCTGCATCCCTCACTCTGTCCTGAGCTCCTGATATGGCCTTATCTGCTGCCTGACCAGCATCCTGGATAACACCAACAACAGCATCTTGGATTCGTTGAAGAATATTCGAGCTTATTCTACCAGCCACCCTGTATGATGCATCCAAGACATTACCAATGGATGCCTTTATGTAGAGTTCTGCCTCAAGGACTCCAAAGATATTTCCATAGACTGAAATTTCATAGCCATCATCAGACACAGTCAGAATAGCTTCCGCTTCTATTCCCAGCACACTAACATAACCTGAGGCTGTTGCTTCAAACCTCTGTGGGTTGGATTGGACTATCACATGGAGGAATGGCCCTCTGTTAGTGACTTCACGGGATTCATACAACTTCAGAAGTCCACCTCCCACGGTGAGGGGACTCAATCTGGCATAAACATCAATCAATTCGGGAGGATCCAAAATTATTTCACTCTCAACACTCAATCCGAAGATACTTATGGTTCCTTTGAAATAGAATCCTTGGTTGATGGTAAGGTCTGCATGTGGTAGGAAAATGGTTTTGGCGGCATAAGAGGTCATGAATCCTTCTGGAAATCCCGTATTTCCAAGGAAACTTGGAAGCTGAAGGTTTACACAGAAAAGGTCAAGTACTCTCTGGAATGTGAGAGGTCCAACACCAACATAGAAATAGTTGTCGGTTGGGTCATTTGGATTGATACCAAAGAATCCTGTTGCCTCAAGAACATAGCACTGTTCATCACCAATTTTGACTGTCACACCAAAGGCTACACCTGGTAGAGGAGACCCAGGGAGGATGGATACAGAGATGAAGAAATCACACATATCAAGAATGGAAATTCCGAATGCATTTGGCCAACACCCTTTCATGGCCATCTCCATTGAAACAATAGCTTGGGGGAATCTCAATCTGAAGGCTCCAATCAGTGTGATGGGTGGATTACTAATTTCCATTTCAGCTGCAATACCAAGAGAAAACAACCCGGGTCCAAACATCATCTGAATGGAAGCTGCCGATAAGGTAAAAGAACCCATTTGAAAGTTTTCCACTCTAGCTTCCACTGATACAAGGCTGTCAATCAGCTGAATAATGATGAAAATGTTTAAGTCTTCTCCAAGGAGACCTCGTGCTACAGTGCAGAATGGATCTGAGGCACAACCCTCTGGCCACTCCGAAGTTGCTATGATAGTGGTTCCCTTGACAATGTTGTCAATCTGCTCCAACAACACTCCTTGGAGTGGAAGATCATCAATTGCAATAGGAGCAATGATAACAGCTGTGTAGAGTTTTTGATTAAAAAAAGAAATTTGTCTTCCAGCACTTCCAATGATTTCTGCTAAGAGTTTGCCAATGATAAATTCACGAATTTCAAAACCAAATACCCATTTCTTCTCTTGAGTCACACAAGCACTGATCCCAACATCTGCAAACTCTCCTCTAAAGAGGTCAGCTGAGAAACACATGTAAACAGGGAACTGTCCTACTCTAAATTTCATGGCAAAACATGGATCAAACAGTCCAATATCTCCAAATCCAAAAGTACTCACTGCAAGGGAGCTGTCAATACTGCTACCAATTGCACTTGCTATGCCAGCAAAGCCTGCATCAAAGTCCTGTGCACAAGCTGAAAACTCGTACTCGCCATCATCATAGCTGATGGCAACATCAAAGGTACTACCACCTAGCTTGAACATACCAGCAATACTGAATGTATTGAAAGTTATGCCCTCATCCAGGCTAATATTAAACGCAATGGCTAATCCACTTACACGGAAAGAATCTATGAATATGGTTATTTCTTCTGGAATCTCAATGCTAAGTACTAGCTCCTTCAAGTTGAGGTCTAAGTTCATATCGCGCAACAGAAATCCATTGAGGTTACTACTGAGCAGGTCTACACTTGGAAGGCTAAGGGCACTTGATAAAGTGGTCACCATATCTGTCAGGCTAAAACCATCTAAATCAAAGGAAACTGGACGGAATTTAACAGGACCGACACCTGTGTAGAAAACCCATGGCTTGAATGCCTTCAGACGATCAAGGTAAAAGTCAAAGATAAATCTGAACCCAGTGAAGTCTACATCCAAACCAAACTCAAAGTCTGAAAAGCCAATCAAGGAGAGGCGAGGAGCATCCAGTGTGAAGTTGGGTGTGGTGTAGACAATGTGGAAAGCAGGGAGCTCAAAACTGTCAAAGAAACCAAAACTGCTCACATCAAACCCAGTAATCTCGTCAATTAAAGTGGCGAAGGAGATTTTCTCAGCTTCCACACATCCGGTAACCAATCCCATCTGTGGACCAAGTCTACCGGCCTTGCTGAGACTCTGCTGTATGATAATGCACACTGTCTCTTCATACCAGTCACTGATATGGATGGTGCCTTGAAGAACAAGGAGATATTCAAAATTGGATGCAATATCAACCAGCCCCTTTAGGGAGACATCTGTGATTGTCAGAAGGCTACCCAAGGGTTCGTGTGGAAGGTCGACATCAATAGCAGAAGCTATAATCTCAATGATGTTGATCTCTGTGCTTCCGTCAACTATAAGGGCAGCTCCAAAAGTCCACACATCTGGATCATTAGTTTCCACCAATGTGTCAAAGGATACTGTCCCAAAACCAAATGTTCCTCTCAGCTGAATTGATTCTAGCATAGGTGATGACCATACACTGGAGACCCTAACTTGCAGGCCCACCATGGATAAGGTCATAATGCCTGGAAAAATCTCCAGTTCCCCTCCAGCCTGGAAAGTTTCAACATAAAACTCCTGGTTGGTACAGTTGTAGGCCATTTCCTTGATATTGGCCACTACAGGCAGGGCAATACTGGAGTCTGGTCCAAAGATGGCCAGTATAAGATCGCTGATGGCTTGTTGCTCAGTGGTGGACAGGACAACAGAGAATGATTCTCCAGTGGTTTGCACTGTACCTTGAGTGAATCCAAGATTTGACAATGCCGTGAAGATGTTATTAATACATGTGCAAATTGAACCAGAAACACATTCAGCCAGTCCATCCTTGATAGAGTTTAGAAAGTCAAGATTTGCCGGGATAGGTGGAGTGCTCAGGGCTGCTGTTAACTCAAACTCTGCAGAAAGTAAGTATCCAGTAGAGAGCATGCATGATAAATCTGCTTTGTAGATGTAAAATATAAAAATTCGGAGCCCTGCATGCATGGGCTGAAAACAGCTACAAGTCAGTTTGTGTTATATACACTATTAATACAGTGAAACCTGTCCTAAAGACCACCTGTCTATAGAGACCACTGTTGGCTAGTCCATGAACCAACCTATAGCCATACAAACCAACCTAGCAAGTGAGACTACCTGAGAATTGTACAGGCTTAACTTCTAGTATGTTTTCTAACTAGCCTGTGCGCTTATGTGTCTATAAGAACACATGATCCACTTCAAAATCCCATTTAATTATTGACAGTCAATGGCAACAGTGACATGTTCTTTATAACAGGAATTTGTCTGTTTTAACAGAGGGAAAATGTATGTGCACAAAACTTGGACTTGGAAAATTGTTATTTATAAGCAGAAGATCTTTATAATGGGGTTCTTTATAAGGGGAGTCCATTGTATTATAATTTACTTCCTAAAATGTGCTATTATTGAATGTACAAAACAGAGGTAGAATGTGGTAGCAGAAGTAATTAGGCAAAGCACTAACTAAAGGTATATAAAGTATAACAACCTGAGGTGCTATAACAGTTACTACTTTAATAATTCTTCTACTGACCAATTTCGTACAATATGTATATCTATCCGGTTATGTTAATTTTACTATAGCGACAGGCATTTCATATCAACAAAAGAATGCATGCGACAATCGGCTAACTGGTCTGTATCACATATATAGTGACCACCTGTTCTATACTAAAAATGCACTAAAATCTCATATCTATCTGTCTACTCATATTATCTAGTACGTATAATATATATATATATATATATATATATATATCATATGCATATATATGCATATATATATGCATATATAGTAGTCATGCTTAGGCCCGGAGGATGCTATCCAATGGTGGTGGGACTCCTCAATCCTGTTTGCGGTTACTATGCTTACCAGTTTATGATAGGTGTCTACAAAGCTCTAATAGACCAATATTATTACTTTGAGGTTTGGTAATGTAGGTGGTAGGGCCATGGTCCTACCGGCCCTATATATAGTGGTTCCTCTGGCCCTGATACAGTAAAACCACTAGACCGCATATATGGAAGGACCACCTGTCTAAAGTGACCATGCACTATAATTGTCTACTCTGGTAAGAGCTAATTTAAAGCGATACTATTGCCCTGCTGTACAAGAAACACCTGTCTACAAAGACCACAATTACCTGGTCCTTTGGGTTGGGTTGTCTTCATGTACAGGATAGAGTTTCATTATAATTATCTTACACAGTTACACCTGGTACATCTGAAACTGGTTGATCAGAAAACCTCATTTATCCAACACTCCACTGTGAATCACCATCACTACTCTCTGTACAAATTGCCCAGATTTATCCAACACCTGGTTTATCCAACACCTGGTTTATCCAGCACATTTTATGAGGATTAAATGTGGTCAGACAAATGAGGGCCCACTGTAATAATGATAATAGGTATACAATAATACAATACGTTTTGGGGACTACAATAGATTATAGTATAACACCTGCCCATAGAGGAGCTATTGCAGGCATGCACTCCTGAGTGCAAGGGAACCTGTATGCCATCAGTCCTATATTACTTATACTCACGTACCTGCACACGAAACTCCATCAGCTGATAGGAGGTATCCAGGGTCACAGAAGCAGTAGTGACCACCAATCGTGTTTTCACAATTTTGACTGCAATCATTTTGGTCCGTTTGACACTCATCAATATCTGAGTGCATTGATTGACATGAATATAATTAGTATTGGATAGTCAATAGAAATAGGTTATAGTATTATTAATTTACTTAAAAATTTGTGGTATATATATTTATACATCCACAAATCTTTGTATAATTCAGTGGATAATATGTGCATACATGCGTGTGTATATACATACATGTATATGTACATGTGTTCAGGTGAGCTACAATCATATATGCATGTACTGTGTGTGTGCATGTGTGTGTGTGTGTGTGTGTGTGTGTGTGTGTGTGTGTGTGTGTGTGTGTGTGTGTGTGTGTGTGTGTGTGTACGTATGTGTGTATGCATATGTGTGTGTAATTGTTTGTGTGTGGGGGGTGAGCGGGTGTGTAGGTGGGTGTGGATTTGTGGGCGTTGATGGGTGTGAATTAGTATGGTGTGCATGGAGGTGATCATAGTTACACATGTAATTGTATGTGCATGTGCTCATATTACACCTGTGTAGATGTACGTACACATAAGCATATTCATATAGATATATGTACATAATAAAATTGATACTTCATATAC
The DNA here is from genome assembly GCA_963170055.1 of Halisarca cf. caerulea. Classification (NCBI taxonomy): domain Eukaryota; kingdom Metazoa; phylum Porifera; class Demospongiae; order Chondrillida; family Halisarcidae; genus Halisarca; species Halisarca cf. caerulea. The sequence continues at coordinate 417,217 of CAUJGJ010000132.1, forward strand.
CAATAACAAAAGGTTGAACAAGCATACAGCTGATGAATGATGCTCATTTGCAATTGGGCTAACACAGAGATTTGGAAGACAAACTCTTACCATTGCATGTCAAGCCATCTTGATCTAATTCATAACCAGATCTGCAGCTGCATGTGAAAGATCCAACAGTGTTTGCACAGTCCTGATCACAGGGGTCGTTCTCTGTACACTCATCAATGTCTGTGGGAGTTGTAACGAGATAAAACGTGTTAACTCCAAACACTGCATGTATAAATGTCAACAAAAGGGTTGTA
>CAUJGJ010000132.1:427500-442500 GCA_963170055.1 Halisarca cf. caerulea
CTCAAGACATGCAGTGAGTGATTTCAAATTCATAAAAATAGGTGAATTTCATATAATGATAGGTTCTAGATTCTGCAGTTAGCATTCAATTCCCAACTAAAGCTGCTATTATGCTAATAAATTAGTAAAATTTAATGTCAGTGATAACTTTTGCATTGATGAGTGAAATGAACTTATTAAGAGTTTACTGAAACAGTTACGTACTGTAACTGTTACAGTAACTATATTAATAAATCGTCATGCCTAAGGTTAGCCTAGGCAGTATTTCCTGTTGACCAAGTTCAAATATTATGTCAGTTACTAGTATAAGTGGGAGACAACACTTTGCATGTTTGATTGCACAATAATGCCGGTAAATCACTATAATCATAACCCCGGCAATCATTACTCACCCTGAATTACGATTGTGTAGGTGATCGCAACCTGGAGCGCTAGAACAAGCTGTTGTGCACTGGCTTATAACGTGGATCCAACAAAGCGACACTATGAACACCAGAGTGAGCACGGAACTGCAGCCCGCCATCTTCACAACCCGCGTCTACAGCAGTAATAATTGTCAAGATAAAAAGAACCGCACTCAATCGACTAATCAATTCGAAATTTTATTAGAGTTCTTTTTCTATTGCTATCTTCCGTTCTCAGACTTGAGTATCTAAGATCGCCGTATAATATAGATGAGGATGCGATGGTTTTATATATAGGTCGTAGGTGTTAGCGCCGCGGGAGCGGCTATGACAGTGGCTTCCTGTGATGTCGACATGCACGTCAGTCACTTCCGCAATTGTCGTCTATGAATACTTACGTAACTATAATTATCATAATGAGATATTATCAGATTCTATTGTCATAAATCACGTAGTCCAGTTATAGACATCAAACACCAATATTTTTTAGTATAATTATAACGGCGTTGCGCATTTCTGTAATTTGCATGCCTGTAACATTAACAATAAACTAGAGAACAAAGAGTTTAGACTTAGCCTATATTATATTGTGTTCATTCAATTCAGATCTACAATCTATAATACATGCACCTCCAATTAAATCATGCAGGACTGCAAGTTTGCCTGATGGTTGTGTACCAACTGATTCAGAACGATAATTGGTTTGGTCTACCATTTCATGAAACTGCATGAGCAACATTATATTCAACTTCAGTTCATTCTGAACCAATAACATGTTATTGCACATGAATTTTACTATTGCAATCTCAGACAATGTCATACTGTTACAGTGTGCAATTGGCATACATTTAAGCATTCACAAAGGACGCCGTATAATTCTTCTTATTTATACTCCCAGCCTCTCATAATGACATTGTGTTCATGCAATAATCAGGGTGCAGATAGCGTGGATACACTTTTAGCAACTTTAATTATTAAAATAAAATTGATTAATTTTGAATATTATGTCATTGATAACAGTAATTGTCTATGCACTATAATAGAGAAATTATAATTCAATATGTTACAATTAATGTCATGTGCCAAAATATCTTCTCCTTTCTCATTTCTTTTTGATTAACCCATTTTTCAGGGGGCAAAGAGAAACAGCGAAAAATGGCAGAAATGACGGAAATAGTGGAAATGCACTCAGAAAGCATTTGCCACATTGTTTGATCCCCCCCCCCCCCCCCCTCCAGATGTCCATATGTAGTTATTATGGTCACACCTAACAGTCATCACTGTAATTATTAATGCAGGGTGAAGCTACATGGCATAATTGGCCAAAAGGAAACACTGTATTACAACAAGTAGGGCATTCTTATTGTATAAATAAAGAGTCGTGATTACAGTTAATTTTACTTATTAATATATTAATGCAGACATTTGCAAAATATAAGCCATGTGTGCACTTGCACATCCACACCCATCCACCCACCCACCCACCCACACACACACACACACACACACACACACACATGATGTGTCTCAAACATCAGCACATGCACACTTTTCCTTATAATTTTGACAGCAGCTGATAAACATGAATGATGCACTCTAAAGTTATAAATGATAAATTTATAAAGAGCCATGTTGTATTAATAATACCATTATAGTCTAGTAACTTAAAGATTAATATTAATTATAAATGAAATGTTTTAACCAGCATACCCCACACTAAATAGTGGATTATTTAAATTATTATTCCCTTTGAATCCAATACATCTGATTAATATATAAAGACCTTTGATGCAGGGTAGATGTTCCCAGTTTGCCTGAAGTGCCCTGCCAGCCTATATATAATAGAAAAGACAGTGTAAAAGTTGGAACTTGATGAAAGGTACATCGGTAAATCTGTAGAATAGATCTTATATAATTACTTAAAGAATATTTCCATAATAATAGGCATAACATCTAAACCAAGCACTTCAGGACAAAAGAAATGGTCAAGTTGAGGAAGTTTCCAGATTAGGGAGATATATAGGTTTGTTTTGTACAGTATAGAGAGTAGGTCTTGATTGTGCAGTTTAGAGGGTCCCGGAGTTCCACAAATTACGGAGGGTTGGTTTACAAGGGATTCACTGCACTATATAAAAACAACAGCATTTAGTCTAGATCTGCAATGGGGTGTGCCAGGCCTCCCACATAGCTTACATACCATGAAATTTAAGGAGTGGGCCAGGAAGAGGTACCCCCCCCCCCCCCCTCACACATGTACACACAGGCAGTGCAAAGGAGCATAAACAACATATTTATATATTTAAAATTGGCTATTCATTGACAAGTTGAAAGTACTAGCTGTAAACAGTTTAAAATGCATTTTTGCCTTATCTGAGTCAGACTCTATTAAGTTATTAATTTTATGTGGTCTAAAAAGCCTACAGTACTGCTTTATATACTACACAATGGAGAATACATATGTACTTTGCTACACACAGCTAATTTAAGTTTGCTGTCCTCACATTAGCACTTTCTCCATCCTTCTTCCAATGTTCCTTTTCTTCCTGCCAGCACCTGGAACGACTCTGTCAGCTAGTTCTGGAACCAGAGAAATCGGATTGTAGATTGGCAGAGTCAAAGAAAGCTGCACAGGATCCTCTCCAAGGAAGCTGGCATCAATTGAAACAGAGATACTACCCTGGGAAAATGCTGAGATGGCCACGTCAAATCCCATCCGCCTAATGTCAATGAGGCCAGTCAAAAGGAATTCTGTTATAGCCTCCAGTGCTGCCACTCCTACTGCCAATGTCTGCTTCAAAGCTTCTAAAGCAGCATTTGCAGCATCCAGCACAAATCTGGTTTGGTCAAGTACCAGCTGAAGACTATGAACCGCAGCCTCAGCAACCACAAGGGCAGCCTGTGCCACAATGAGTGCAGCTTCAGCTACAGCTATTGCAATCTCAATAGCTGCATTGTAAATAGCACAAGCAGCATTGTATGCAAGACAGATGGGATCTGGAATCTTGTAACAACACTCATCAAATTTGACACATGGGATGATGCATTCTCCTAGCACCCGCTTGGAACATCCACAGGAGCATAAGAGGGGTACACAAACTGCAGGAAAAAATAAAACCCTTGAATTGGAAGAGAAGTGGTGTACCCATTGCTTCATAGAAACCTTCGTACATTCAACTATTATGTACATACGTTCCATGCGTACAGTTACACATGCATCTCATGCACAGAAACGTACACATGTGCATATAAACATAGTGTCAGCATACCCAAACACACACACACACACACACACACACACACACACACACACACACACACACACACAATGTTTATATATATATATAATATATATAATTATATTTGTATATGTGTGTGTAGTGCATATATGCAAACTTAATAACACCATCACTTCAACTACAAGTCAAAAAATTAAACTATAATATTATTTATACATGATTCGCTTAAACTAAATAATACACTGTACATTCACATATTGAATCATATGTCCACATAGATACATACCTGATGAACAGCGTTTATAGTTGCACCTGTCATTCTTAAGGCTTCGAATCTCACTACGATAGGACTCTACCTCATCACGTGTATCTTGTAGTTTGTCATTTGCAAAATCAAAGTCTTCCACTGCTTCATCAAATGCTGCTTTTGCATCTCTCACACTGTCCTGAGCCCCTGAAAGTGCTTCATCTGCAGCATTACCAGCATCCTGGATAACATCAACAACACCATCTTCAATGATCTGCAGGACACTTGAGCTAATGTTACCAGCAACCCTGTAAGACGCATCCAAAACATTGCCAACAGTGGCTTTTATCAATAATTCTGCTTCAAGGATCCCAAATATACTGCCAAACACATAGATTTCATAACCAGCGTCTGATATGGACATTATAGTTTCAGATTCTATCCCAAGAACACTAACATAGCCTGAGGCTACTGCTCCAAACCTCACTGGGTTAGATTGAACTATCACATGGAGGAATGGTCCAGTTTCCGTCCGTTCACGAGATTCATACATCTTCAGAAGGCCACCTCCCATGGTGAGGGGAGCAAGTTTGGCATACACGTCAATTAACTCAGGTGCATCCAAAAGCATTTCACTCTCTACACTCAATCCAAAGATGTTAAGTGTTCCCTTAAAATAGAACCCTTTGGAAATAATTAGGTCTGCATGGGATAAAACAATGATTTTTGAAGCATAAGAAGCCATAAAACCTTCTGGAAATCCTGAATCAGCAAGAAAATTTGGAAGTTGAAGGTTCTCACAGAAAAGATCCACAACCCTCTGGAATGTCAGTGGTCCAACATCAACATAGAAATAGTTGTCAGTTGCATCATTTGGATTGATACCAAAGAAACCTGTTGCCTCAAGGACATAGCACTGTTCTTCACCAATTTTCACTGTCACACCAAAGGCTACACCTGGTAGAGGAGACCCAGGGAGGATGGATACAGAGATGAAGAAATCACACATATCAAGAATGGGAATACCAAATGCATTTGGCCAACACCCTTTCATGGCCATCTCCATGGGAACTATAGCTTGAGGGTACTTGAGTCTAAATGCACCAATCAGAGTTATGGGTGGGTCATTGATCACCATTTCTGCAGCTAGACCTATGGAGAACAAACCTGTCTGAAACATCATTTGAATGGAAGCAGAAGATAAAGTGAAGTCTCCCATCATGAAATTCTGTACCCCTGCTTCAACTGACACAAAGTCATCTGTAATTATTTGAATGAGAAGGAATATTTTCAGATCCTCTCCAATGAGGCTCCGAGCTACATTACAGAAGGGATCGGAATCACAACCTTCAGGCCATTCCGAATGTGCTATGAGAGTTGTTCCCTTTACAATATTGTCAATTTGTTCCAGGAGCACTCCTTTGAGTGGGAGATCATCAACAGCAACTGGTGCCACCATTACAGCCGTGTAAAGTTCTTGATTGAAGAAAGAAACTTGCCTTCCAGCACTTCCGATAATTTCTGTCAGTAGTTTGGCAATAACAAATTCACGAATTTCAAAACCATATACCCACTTCTTCTCCTGAGTCACACAAGCACTGATCCCAACATCTGCAAACTCTCCTCTCAAGAGATCAGCTGAGAAACACATGTACTCTGGATACTGTCCTACTCTGAATTTGATGGCAAAACATGGATCATACAATCCAATATCTCCAAATCCAAAGGTACGCACTGCAATGGAGCTGTCAAAACTGGAGCCAAGTGCACTTGCTATTCCTGAAAATCCTGCACCAAAGTTCATAGCACAAGCCGATAAGTCATATTCACCTGCATTATAGCCTATCGCAACATCAAAGATACTGGCACCTAATTTTAGGGAACCAGCAATGTTAAATGTGTTAAATTTCACAGTGCCATCAAGATCGATGTCGAAATCAATACTTAAACCACTCAGTTGGAAAGAGTCAATGAATATGGTTATTACCTCTGGAACATCAATAGAGAGAGCTACAGACTTCAGGTCAAGATCCAAGTCCATATTTTGCAATAGAAGACCATCCAAATTGACACTAAACAAATCTACATCTGGAAGACTAAGAGAACTAGACAAGGTGGACACCATGTCCGTTAGACTGAAGCCATCGAGGTCAAAAGACACTGGACGGAAAACAACGGGACCAATACCTCTGTAGAAAACCCATGGCTTGAATGCTTTCAAGCGCTCCAGGTAAAAATTAAAGATGCATCGAAATCCCGAGTAACCCACATCCAAAGCAAATTCTAAAGCCGAGAATCCAATCAGAGAAAACCGAGGTATGTCCACTGTGAAGTTAGGTGTGGTGTATACAAATTGGAAACCAGGGAGCTCAAAACTGTTAAAGAAACCAAAACTGCTCACATCAAACCCGGTAATCCTGTCAATTACTGTACTAAATGAGATTTTCTTGGCATTCACACATCCACTTATAAATCCAAGCTGTGGAGCACTCCTGCCAGCATCGCTAAGACTCTGATGTATGACAATGCACACACTGTCTTCATACCAATCACTAATATGGATGGTACCTTGAAGAACAAGGAGATATTCAAAATTGGATGCAATATCGACAAGGCCAGTTGCAGTGAGACCTGTGATAGTCAAAAGATTACCCAATGGTTCAGTGGGAATGTTCACACTAATAGCTGAAGCTATGAGGTCAATGACATTGATCGCCGTCTCTTCTCCTAGACTACATTCAAATGTCCATACATCAGGATCATTGGTTTCAACTAACGTGTCAAGGGATACTGTTCCAAATGCAAAGGTGCCACTCAGCAGAAGTGATTCCAACTTTGGTGAGGACCACACATTGGAGATCCTAACTTGAAGGCTAACCATGGATAGGGTCATAATACCTGGGAAGATCTCCAGTTCTCCTCCAGCCTGGAATGTTTCAACATAGAACTCCTGGTTGGTACAGTTGTAGGCCATTTCCTTAATGTTGGCCACGATTGGTAGAACAATAGTGGAGTCTGATCCAAAGATAGCTAAAATAAGATCGCTGATGGCTTGCTGCTCAGTGGTGGACAAGACAACGGAGAAAGCCTGTCCAGTGGTTTGCACTGTACCTTGAGTGAATCCATTGTCGGATAGTGTTGTGAAGAGGTCATGAATGCACATACAAATAGATCCAGCTACACACTTATCCAGCCCGTCCTCGATGGTATTGAGAAAGTCAAGATTTGTAGGTGTGGAGGGTGTGTTCAGGGCTGTAGTCAGTTCAAATTCTATAAAAGTTTAAACAAAGTAAAAAAAAATCATAATGAGTATATTGATTTTTTTATTTATTTATTTATAAATTCATTTAAGGTATACTATCCTACATTATACATTATACTAAATGGATTACCACAATAACTTCGCTTAGTGTAAATCAATCCAGTATATACCTTTACTTCTAAATCTAATAATTACTGCAATAATAATTATATAAACTATATTATAGCTTTTATATACAATCATAATTGCAAATAAAAGAAGAATTTATCCCTAGCTCCACACACTACATCAATATTAGTTACATTCCTAACCTTCACAGCTTTTGCCGTTATCTGCTAAGAGGTATCCGGAATCACAAAAGCAATAGTATCCACCAGCCGTGTTCTGACAGTTTTGACTACAGCTGTGTAGGTTGATTTCACATTCATTTATATCTGGGACAAGACGTCAGAAAAATTGAATTGTTATATTTTAATTTATTGAAAATGATGTAATCATGTGTGTGTGTGCAAATACCTATGATAACAGAATGAAAAATACAATGCTGTCAGAGATGTTATATACAAGGCATGCACATACATACAATGTCATATACCATTGCATGTCAAGCCATCTTGATCTAACTTGTATCCAGATCTGCAACTACATGTGAAGGATCCAACTGTGTTTGAACAGTCCTGATCACATGGTTTGTTCTCTGTACACTCGTCAATGTCTGAGAAAAGTTGGAATTTTTACATGAAAGTGTATAATTATATTATGACACACACATGCACACATGCATACCCATAGGGGCATCATTCATCAGTCAATAAATCAGCTATATAACATGCAGAGCAAGCATGCAGATGTGGTACATACAAAGCTAATATAAATATAATAATATTATATATGCAGTGTTACATGAGTGACAAACCTGCACACGATGTACTGCCTTGGAGTCGATATCCTTCATTGCATTGACATGTGAAAGAGCCTTCATTGTTGATGCAGGTGTGGTCACAAGGATTGTCCAAGCACTCATCATCATCTGTGGTACATACATAATTATAATCCACACTCAATGAAAACAGCATAAACAAAAAAAAATATAAATCTCGTCTTTGAATGGATGCTATCGATGAGTTGTGATATAGCATAGTTTTATTTGCATTATGATATATAATTATATTTTGCAGCATATAAACAACTGATGATTAATTATATTAATTGCATATAAAGCCGGATGCAGGCAATGCACTGCTGCACCACTCACCTACACATTCAGTGCGACCTTGTAGAATGTACCCACTCATACACCCACACTTGAAAGATCCATCAGTGTCCGTACATCTCTGAGAACAGTCATGAGTGCCTTCTATACACTCATTGATATCTACATGAAAAACAATTTATAAAACACAATAATTTTGATTTTGCTAGAACATTGGATCATACAGTAATAATATATAAATGATATTATAATAATTTAAAAATTTAAGGCCAGTGTGTACATTAATTTTATGTATTCATTCATTAGTGTGTATCTCTGTGCAATGATACACGAATGCATTATTTATACTATTTTGTGTTAGTCAATGTGCATGTATCTATGTGCACTGTATGTGTGTGCATGTGTGGACCGGGTTGTACATGTAGGTGCATGCATGTATTTATTAGCCATAGTGTACATATATATACATGTGGGATTTCCATGTGAATACTGTAAAGTGCCGGTGAGGTATGCATGTGAGTATGTACAAGCATGTGTTGTGTGTGTGTGTGTATGTGTGTGTATGGGTGTGTGTGTGTGTGTGTGTGTGAGTGGGTGTGGGTGGGTAGGTGTGTGTGTGTGGGTGTGTGACTACACATGGGTGTGTGGGTGCGTGTATGTGTACACCTATATGTGCAAGTATTTGTATGCAGGTGGAGAAACATGCATGTAACTTAAATGTTCATTTGCCTCTAGGCACTTGTGGATAGCACATACTTTCACACTGGTATCCATTGGCTGCTAGCTCATAGCCAGAGTTACAACCACAACTGAATGATCCTTCAGTGTTGATGCAACGTTGGTCGCAGTTATCTGTTCCTATAGTGCACTCATTAATATCTGACAAGGAAAAATTCAGAGCAGTTAAAAAAATTACTGACATAAAACATGCATTCACAGCATATATATTAGTTTATATATATATATATATATATATATATATATATATATATATATATATATATATATATATATATATACTGTATATATATATATATATATATATATATATATATATATATATATATATATATATATATACTGTATATATATATATATATATATATATATATATATATATATATATATATATATATATATATATATATATATATATATATATATATATATATATATATATATATACTGTATATATATATATATATATATATATATATATATATATATATATATATATATATATATATAATAAACTAATATATATGCTGTGAATGCATATATATTAGTTAATAATAATATATATATATATATATATATATATTATTTGCTAGTTGAACATATGCAGACACATACAAATTTCCTCTACAAGAGCACATAGTCTGGTATTGCTGACCCAATCTTGCTCGGCCATTGACTAACTTGCCTGGTGATATCAGTCCCCGAAAAATGGCCACCCGAGAGTGGGTTGGCAACGCCACACTAGGGAGCACACATGTGCCCACTTTATGTCAATCTATGCAATGGCTGCTGCATAGCACTATGTATTCATGAAACCATTTCTTAGTCTAAGACATTAACATTTAAAGAAAGTTCACAGAACAGGCCAATGCACTATATCTTAAAAGGGACATAATTGCGTCATAGGCATAACAAATCCCTCGATCACTACATTAGCATTTATATGCTACCTATGCAATTGTTATATTATACTGCTAAGAAAGTGTAGCTATGTACTGTATTGCTCACTATATTACGGCAAATAGAACTTCTTACATGTACTCATGCACTTCATTCAAATATAGTTGTGCACTATTTGCTTACCACTGGTACATGAAGCTCCAGTCCACTGTGGAGTACAGGAACATGTGTTAGGAGCAGTGCAAGTACCTCCACTGGCACAAGGTGGATCACAGACAGCTATGAAAAGAAGAATGCAAATTTGGGATTCTACACATGAGTGTGCATATATAAAGGACAGGTCAAGTTAAAAACAAGTACATAAGTGCTCTGCAATCTAAAAGCAATCTGAACCACTCAACTCACGATCAGTGCAGCGGACTCCAGACCATCCAGCAGCACAGCTACACACACCCGGTGAGGTACAGGTGCCTCCATTTGAACAGGCTGGGTCACAGATTGCTACATAAGGGATTTGAAGCAAAATTCAAAGGTCAGCCTAATACTTGCATAACCTCACAAACTGTCAAACTAGCTGAAGGAGTGCATTGTACGCATCAGACTATACGCCATGCTTAGTGCATAGTATTCCTCTAATAAATTAAGAAACGTAAGTCCCTTCATGTTGACTGCTGCGCACACACACACATACACGCACACACGCACGCACACACACACACACACACGCACACACACACACACACACACACACACACACACACACACACACACATACACACACACACAAATACATACGCACACAGAGACACAATAACAACAACAATAGCAACCCATAGCACATGCTTAATAGCACTTACCAGTAGCACATCCAGCACCAGTCCATCCTGACGTACAAGTACAGGTATCAGGTGATGTACAGCTTCCACCATTTCGGCAACGAGTGGTGCAAACAGCTAAAGAGCAGGATACAAGTATCATTCGCACTTTTATCTTATAAGTAGCATGTCCGCAAAAAATTGTTCTGTACTAATATTTCCCATTATGCAATTCAAATATGTGTTAGTTGGGATCATAATTCTCCCTTACGGAAAGAGATGATGGAATGAAATTAGTACAACAAATTCTAAAAGCTAAATGCAGCGTAATTTCATTGCATGCACATCTGTTAGTACATTAAAATGGAGTATTGTTTAATTCCAAGGAACAGCAACATGCACATAATTATGGTTAAGGCAGATTATCTACCCTAAATTAGGAAATATTCACTACCAATAATATTCACAATTTTACGAATTGACTTCACTCGACCGATCGCAATGTTTTTGTCGTGAATATTCCTGCACACGTTAGTATAGGTTAAGTATAGGTATATACAATGTATGGTGAGACTTGCCTATCAGATATGGCGCCTATTCGTAAAATTTACTGTTCGCAAATATTTTCCTGATTTAGGGTATTATATTTTTTTTGACTGTACTGTCTAAATGCACACTATGTACTTACGTGTTGTACATGATGTTCCTGTCCACTGACGAGTGCAAGCACATCTGTTTGGATCTGTACAGGTACCCCCATTGCTACAGGTTGGTACACATATAGCTGCAAAGGAGAAAGCCACAAGTCACTTTGAGGACAAAGCTATTTAATTTTAATCAAAATGATTAGTACAAGTAATTCAAATTAATAACTCATTGAGGCTGCCGCCCAACATGCTCAAATCACTTACAAAGCATTGAAGAGAAATTTATGCTACAACTGAACTTTCATTGAACACAATGTTTTGTAAACTTTGTCAATTGTTTTGAAAGCAATTCCTAACTCATCCCTGTATTTTAAATCCATACTTCTCTATTACTGTGATATAATATATGTAATAATTATGTATATATAATATTACAATATTAATACATACTACTATAATGTATGCATATATATTATACAATATATTGGATAGTGCCAGGCCTTACACATCGGAAGTCCAAAATTAATGAAAACAATAAAACAAAGATTAACCTAAAAACTGATAGGATTTATCTGAATGAAGATTTTAGGATGTGTCCCTGCATGCTGGGCAGGACTGGTACATGTACTATAATGGTTTATGACCTTACGTTCACAGTTAGGAGCAGTCCCTTGGAAGCCTGTACAACAGTCTAAAGCACACTTTTGAACCGAGCGATAAGTTGTATAATACATGGTTGAACTTTTTGAACTGCAGACATGGGATGGAACAAAACAGAATATAAAAGTTGATAAGTGTAGAATGTGGCTTATCATAATTACTGTATATACAACCATAATAGTCATATGATATACTTCGTGATAGTCAATGATATACTTCAAACAATCATGCATTGTCAAATATTACTTGGAGAACACCAGTTTCAGAATCTATGCTTACATGGTCATTAGTTGGAGCAAATTTTAAACAAAATGCATCCCGAACCTGGTCTATCATCATGCAGTATATCAGTGTAATGATAATATTATGTAGCACTGATTCTTAAAGTATCCATTAAAGGAGCTACTAACCTCAGCCTATACATTTATTGTAATAGTTTCATTGTCAACTGCATTTCAAGACTGCTATAATCTCACCTGTAGCGTGATCGGCGGCACCGTTCCCAGCCCGAGAACCCACACTTTGTTTTGTAGTTTGACTTTGTTTTTGTGTAGACAGTTCTTGAGGATGTTGTCTGTACCTGATCATAATAAACTCTAGCACAGTACCTGCAGTGAATGTAATGTGATCTCTATAGTATACATACCATTATACATATTATATAGTATTTATATCTAAATCTATCTATATAATATATATATATATATATATATATATATATATATATACATATATATATAACCATATAAAAAGTGGACAAAATGTAGGAATAAAAATTGTCAATCGTCACAAAACATTGGAACAAGATAGGGTTGTTTGCTACCCAGGTTAGGACAGGCATTGGGATGCATGGCTAGACATGCACAAGGCTAGACAAACAAACATAGAGCTAGACATGCACAAGGCTAGATGAGCATAGAGCTAGACATGCATAGGGGTAGAAGGGCATAGGGATTGGTATACATGGGGCTAGACAGGTATCTATATACGATATATATTTTGGGGGGAAGCTCGAGTATTACAGTGCATTACTACCAAGCAAGATGTGCCATAGATTTGATGCAAGTATTGTGTGTATACAGCAGGGTGAGGTGGGGAGGGGGGGTAATTACAAAGTATATATAGTGGGGGGGGGAGGGGGCAGATACATTATGTACGCATTGTGATATCCTAGACATCTATAAAACACATGCCCATACAGGGATGATAGGGGTGCATGCAGATATGTGTATGGAGTGCAGAGGTATATATAGTAGGTACGTATAGCTACCCCCTCCCCCCAGGTAAAATGTGAGTTTTCAGGTTATGTAATGTTGCATTTGAGGCCATTTTAGACCATTCAAGGGTGATTTTGATACTCAAGTAGGGCCTTCTCTACAGTAACAAAATGAGTGCCTAAGTACATACATGTGCATACATGTGTGTGTGTGTGTGTGTGTGTGTGTGTGTGTGTGTGTGTGTGTTTGTGTTTGTGTGTGTGCATGTGTGTGTGTGTGTGTGTGTGTGTGTGTGTGTGTGTGTGTGTGTGTGTGTGTGTGTGTGCAGATATAATGAGTGCAGGGATATACGTACTTAACTAGAGGGATCTGGGGGTATACCCCCTAGGGAAAACTTGAGTTTTTAGGTTATATAAGGTTGTATTTGAGGCCATTTAGTTTATTCAAGGTTGATATTGACACTCAAGTTACTGTAAGGCATTCTCTATAGCAATTTGTTCTGCATTTGGGTTGTTTTGGGGTGGAAGCTGGGGATCGAGTTTGGGATAGAATCTTCCTCCCCCCCCCCCCCCCCCTTTGGATAGAACCCTGACAAGTATGTAGCTAGACAGAGGTGCATGGGTTGGACTGGCTGGGTACAGTGTACATATTCCAACATCCCGCAGCTAAGCATTAATGTGGGATGTCCTTATATGGGAGGAAGTGGAATACAATCATGTCAACCAACCACAAGTTACGGTATTGCTAACTAGTAATGTCACCATAAAGTGGTATGGGAGTGCAGCAGTAAGTATACAGCTGAACACCTTAGTTGTAGCATGCAACCTAAGAGCCTAAAAAAAGCCGAGTCTGCAGCTGTTCCAAATTATAATCCCTGTCATATCAATAGGTGAAACTCATCATACATGACACTGTAGCGAAGGCCTGTCAACAGAGACCACTCAGGATAGTGGGCTACCTTATTGATAGCATTGTAACACCTCTACAAGCTTAAGGCACCTATGTCTGCCGGCAGAGACTGCGTGCACACAGTCACTTTGTTGTTTGAGTGGAAGATAGAATTTACAATAAATTTATTGTTACAGCTACTGTAATTATTACTGATTCACACACACACACACACACACACACACACACACACACACACACACACACACACACACACATACACACACACACACACACACACACACACACACACATACACACACACACACACACATACACACACACACACACACACACACACACACACACACACACACACACATACACACACACACACACACATACACACACACACACACACACACACACACACACACACACACACACACACACACACACACAGAAAAATGAATGAGACCTACCCTTTACCAGGATTGTGTTCCCCGTTACAAGAGTTACTTGACAACTTTTCGCAATTGCACTGGCTGTCAACACCACAGAAGCTAAGCAACAGCACTAGTAGTGCCAAGGTGGGACCAGCGCTGCGGTCAGCGGTCATGATCATTCCCGTCATCTATATAGCAAATCCAAGGCGTCCAACTTGTCAATGAGCAGTATTTCAGAAACAAATTCGAAGATGGCCAGAGCTCTGCCGACTCCGATCAGAAAAAGAAAGTTCAGTTTTCTTGTTGGCTGCTTGGTGAGCAGTGGTA
>CAUJGJ010000132.1:447500-460000 GCA_963170055.1 Halisarca cf. caerulea
TCCCCAACAAGCGAGCATAACCCGACAGCTCTAGGAGGAAATTGAAGGACGGAATGTTCCTTAGTACAAACCGAACAGACGGTCCAATAGTGTCCCTTGTCCGTGACTCTACAAGCTTGATCAGCCCGCCAGCCAGATTAACAGGTGGTAGTCCAACCTTGATATCGATCACATCTGGTGGGTCAAAGTGCAGCTCTGCATAGCGGTGGAAATACCACAGAAACATGAAGCTTCCTCTGATGTACAAACCTTTGCGGATGTAGAGTCCAGTCTGGGGCACGGTGTACTCCACTGTCGATATGGAGATAGTAAAACCACTTGTAAAGCCAATGTCCAAGAAGAAGCTCAACAAAGAACCTGACAGCCTCGTACAGAATAGCATGTCTATGATGGAGAGCAGGGTTATCTTATCATGAGTTTCGGCTAAAATGTACTTGTCTTCAAACTCTGTTGGATTTAAACTGGAAGTTGGTTTGGGATTCAGCATTCCTGCAAATGCCGCTAACTCCAATCTGTAGCAACTTCTGTCTCCAATACCCACTACTAGACCAAAATTAGCTGAAGGTCGTGAGATACCTTGTCCCAGACGAGCATACAAGTAGACATAGCAGAAATCGATCTTGACTCTTTTCAAGATGCTTGGTGGCTTGTCCAAAATAACACTGGTAACATCAGTGCACGTGGGTAGGGTGGAGTTGAGAGTGAAATCTGCTACAATCTGAAGATTTGGGTATTTCAATTGAATTGTTCCATCTAACCGCAGGGAATAATCAGGGATTTCAATTGTTCCATTTATACCAATGAACACATTCGGTTTCTTGAATTCTACCAGCAGTAGAGCATTGGTTACTTTGAAATCTCCAAACATGAAATCGTTTAAACCTGCTTGGAGGACAAGGTGGTCAAAGCTTCTGATGTATGTGTAGAGATGGAACACAGCATTAGCCCCAAGCAAACTCCTGGCCTCAATACAGAATTCAGTAGAACAGGGATCAGGCCAAGACGAAACGCTGTAAAAAGACACACCCTTCAGAAGAGATCGCTGCTCCAAATAGCGATAGGTTGGGCTTGCCCAGGGCAGCTTACCACTATCAAATGAAGAGTACACCAAAATGGTGTCCAGCTTCTGATTAAAGAACGGAACATGATAAACTGGATCTCCAAACACACCGTGAATAAAATTAGCCACTACAAAGTCTGTGACATCAAATCCAAGAGTGTAGTCTTGTAAATCGAAGATGCAAAGAGCACCACGAACTGTGGCATACTGCCTAGAGTAAACAGTGCCATCCCAACAAAGCTCTTCGGCATACCTCTGTGGTAGAAACTTTATCAAAATGTCGGTAATACCGAGAGAAGATGATCCAAAGCTTGTAATGGCAGCACGTTTTCCCACACTGTTGCTGGAGTCAGTAAAGAAGGCTTGGATGTCCCTCACCGTCTGACCAGGAATGAATATATCAAGTAGCCCACCCACTCCTGAGGGAAATCCCTCTGTTTTTCCCCTACATTGATACGAACTCCCATCATATTCTATTGTAGCACTGAAACCCACTTGCGCAATATCAAAATGACCACTGATCATGTACGGTCTGAGAGACACTCCACCATTCAGTGAAATGGGAAAGGTTATATTGGCAGAAGCAAACAATATAAGATTTTCAACTATTTCAATGGTGTGAGATATGGAAATTACCACCCTGCTCTCAAGATTGTCAAAAGGCAGTGAAATTTCTACAACATTAAAATTGGTAACATCAGTTTCAACAAGGGGAACAGTGGGAACAGTCAACATGGTGGAGATGAAGGAGAACATGTCAGTTAGAGTAACATTGTCATCGACGGTGGACACAGGATGAAGTACAGCTGTGTTCAGAGAAGAGCTGTACGACAGTGCCCAATGCTGGATCGCACCCAGAGTGGGGACTGACAGGTCAAACACAAACTCCAAACCAGACAAATTGTTCGGAATGGATGAGGGCACGAACGGCAGATCTAGCTGTGAGAGGCGTCCATCGCTTATAACAAAGTTGGGAGTTGCAAATGTTAAGTGATAATTATCAAGGTTCAAGTTGTTGAAAAACGTCAACCTACTGATGTCAACGCCTGACAGAGATGAGATCAAGGAATCTAAGGTGATGGACAAAGTGGTTGAAGCGGTGTATCCCGTCATGATGAATACATCAGGTGACTGCCCTCCTGATAGAATGTGATGGACTACAATGCATACATCGTGCTGGAACCAGCTACCTATCTGTAAGGTACCACGAACCACAAGGTAAAATTCATATCCGGCTGCCACATCAACAATACCATTGAATTTGTGGCCGGTAAGCAAGATGGTGGTCTTGATCGGATCGCTTGGGAAATTGGCATTAAATGCATCATTGACAAAAGAGACTAGATCAATATCTCCAGCAGTGTTTGCTTCAAAAGTCCATGTGTTATCATCGGTCAAATCAACATCAATGTTAAATTGCAATCCTCCCCAACCCTGCACTCCCAACAGCTTCAAGTAGCTCAGTACACCAGTGGCTGATACATGCACTCCAATGGTGAGAGAAACATCGGTAATGTTGAGCAGGTCAAGAAAGAGACTGTGATAAGCAGTGGTGGAGAAGGTGTGTGCATCCAGAGTCTGAGACGTACAGCTGAAGTTCATTTTTTCAACATTCGCTAGAATGGGTAGTGCAAAGACAGCACTTGACCCAAACAGAGCCAGCACAAAGTCCCCAGCTGCAATGGATCGGTTTTGAAAGACAGAAATCTCATACGGCCCCTCTACAGCACCATATCCGGCTAAAGAGAGGGAATTGAAGCTGTTTTGGACGCAAGTGCACAGTGAACTTGGGCTGCACTCCAGGATGTCTTCAATAGTTCCAATGAAGTCAGAATCACCAGGAACAATCGGGTTGGGATTGAAGGGGTTAAACTCTGCAGAACAAACACAGAACAATAATAATAACATGTACATCTATCTACATGAGGGGTCTTGGTGGTTCAGTATGTTAGCAATGGAAGCTAAGCAGTGAGCAGGGGGCACCATCCCAGCTGTATGCCATAAGGCATTTTTTCACTGCACCTCGCTGCCACCAACCTGGGAACAGGTGAGAAGATGACCTACTGCAGTCACCAAACTAATTCGAATTTGATTTAATTTGATTGTGTGTGTGGGATACTGGGGGCCTTAGGAGTAGCCTCAGCTAGGATAATGGCCCACCTAGTTAAAATAAGAAAATATTATTATTATTATCATTATTATTATTCACTATAGGATATACTTGTGTCAGATTAAATTAAATTATATTTATTACATTTAGGCTCATCAAAGGGAGATTATAAATTGTAAAGGTTGCAGCAAGTGGAATTCTAAGTAGATTTAAGCTATTGTTAAATGGAGGTCAATATAGGTCAATGATTAGGAAATTTACCGTATTTCCTCTAAAAATTCGACCGCCTAAAGTTTCGACACCAGTTGTGGAAGTGTCGTAAGGCCTCTAATCAATGGTGAAATCGCATGCAAGCTGTAGACTCATTTGCCGATTGTTCTATTGTTTCCCATGTGGTAGTACCATTACTGAGGCAGTTCTTGGCCAGATATGGAAGGAGCACAGCCTGTACATACACCGGATTGACAGTATTCTGCAACACCAGAAACGATTTGGCCGTCATCGTCGGAATACAACACTAACAGCGATTCACAATCTGCGTGTTGTCCACGCACCGAAGAAGAAACCTTTAGCTCAGTGCCAAGTGTCTGTTGCCTTGGATTTCTGGTACTGTTGTGTGCTACGAATAATTTGAACTGGTACCATCAATCAACAGTACTAAATTCTTGTCGTCCATTTTTAAAATGGCTGGCTATCAAACACTTGCCCAGCACATCAAATTAAACAGAGCTGTGATTTGATGACAGAAAACACAGTTCCCCTGTGTACAGTACAGCAAGTGCTACCTTGATATCCCCCTCCCCATATACACTTATAACCCATTCACCCGGCTAATCTGACAGCAGTTGGACCATGGAGAAAATTTACAAACACATTAAAACAACAAACTCTCTGGTTTTCAACAATACTATACCTGTCCCAAATGGGGGGTGGGGGGGGGGGGGGGGGGGGGGGATTAGCAAGGTTGCATTGTACATATACGTACAGGCAATAGTCTCGTCAACCAGACCTATTTTGCCTCATTTATTACAATCTGCCATTTAATTGTACACTTGAGCATGCAATAAAATGGTGGATCATAGCAAATGAAGCAGAACAGGGTCTGGTTGACAAGACTATATAGGCAAAACTTAGCACACTGTATTAAGCAATATGCGCAATACGTACACCTACTAACTTTCACAGCTCAGTCCATCTGCTTGTAATACATTCCCTGGGTTGCAGGCACACTCATAACTTCCAATGTTGTTAGCGCAGACTTCCTCACACGAGTACTGCCCAGTGCTGCACTCATTGATATCTACACAAGAGAATGCAAATTGAAACTTGAAATTTAATGACATGTTATAAACTTTCATGACTTTCACAAATGAACAGTCACATTCATACACAAGGATATATTTGCAAGTTCCTTCAAATTCATTACAGGTACTGGGCACAGACTGCACTACAATTTCAGCTGAGCGGCCATTTGCAATAATAATAATATGACCATACATAAGTTTCAAGTTGTAGTGTATGTAGTTTTTCTGTATACAAAACTAACAAAATATAATTTGGCACAATAGCATGCTATATGTGACCACAGTGAAACCTGCGATGGTGGACACTCTGAAACAAGGACAACCTCTCCACAGAAGACAGAGCTTGAAATCTCAAAATATTTTCTCCCCGAGTTACATATAATACTTACTGAGCCTCCCAAAGAGAACAACCTCTTTACAAAGGACAAAACAGGCTGTCCTAAAGTGTCCTATATTCGGAAATTCCACGGTAAATCCATAACTAGCTGAAATATGCACCTTAAAAGGCATTTTTTAAAGTTATAACCCACTACTGCAATCACACACATGTACATCAGTTAAAGCCAGAGCATGCACACTCATAATTAATACATAATATGTTTGTGGCTACAGTCTGCCTACAAAAGTATGTATATTATGCAAAATATTATACATATATGCAGGTGTATACTTGTGCACTCCATCACAAGTGAAGAAAATGCATCATTCTACATGCAAACATCACACGCATGGCATTCAAGGCAAATACGGTGAAACCCCTCTATTACGGACACCTCAGGACCAGGAAGGACTGTCCTGATTATTGAAGTGTCATCATTTAAGGGGTTGAAGATGTACTACAGCAGATTATAGCTAATAATTAGGTTCCATAGGCATAGGCATTAGGTTTACTAGGCATACATGTGTCCGTATTAGAGAGGTGTCCACAATTCAGGGGTCTCGATTAGAGGGTTCCACTGTATACATTACACATACGTATACATACGTACCTACACATGTGATATCCTGGACCAAATCATACCCTACTTCACAAGAGCAAGTGAAAGATCCAATGTTGTTGGTGCACTTGTGGTCACATGGGTACTTGCAACGTGGCCGCTCACAGCGAAGACACTCGTCAACATCTGAAGAGAAAATGCAGCATGCAAACGCAATCAAGACCAGCACATTCATGAAATCTAGTGGTGTGGAAGTCTGTGAACTTCTTCAATCACAATGTATGTTTTACAATGCACAGTACTCACCGATACAAGTTGTCCGTCCACTGAGATCATAGCCAACACGACATCCGCACTGATAAGACCCAATAGTGTTTGTGCAGAACTCAGGGTGGTCACAAGGATTATTCTCAGAACATTCATCAATGTCTGTGTGGGATATATGCAGTGCAAACATATAGTACACAAAACCACACAGCCAATACACATGCATGCATACATGCACACACACACAGACACACACACATACATACACGTACGCACGCACACAAGCACACACACACACACACACACACACACACACACACACACACACACACACAAGCGCGCGCACACACACACATGCACACAAATACACACACACACACACACACACACACACACACACACACACACACACACACACACACACACACACACACACACACACACACATAAACACAACTTACACACATAAACACACAACTACTTTTATAGGCACCCATAAAGGATCTACCATCACATTAGGCTACATATCATATTATGGAGTAATCTGCGAAAGCGGTGCAGGGCTAGGTGGGCAAAGGGCAAGACGGGCATAGGGCTAGACAAGCACTGTGCAAATTCCTACATCCCGCAGTACATATATATATATACAATGTGCTGAACATGCGGGATGTAGGAATTTGCACAGTGCTCGTCTAGCCCTATGCCTGTCTTGCCCTTTGCCCACCTAGCCCTGCACCGCTTTCGCAGATTACTCTTGTTCCATGGGTTTTTGGAGGATCCTTTTTGCACAGTCCTACGTCAATCCTACATCCTTTTACCATTTTTAAATGGTTTTTATACACCCTCACATTATATACGACATACATACAAATGGTTAAGTCCACGTTTGACTGACCTACACAAGTTGTTTGACCAGAGAGCCTCCACCCTGTAGTGCAGCCACACACAAACGAACCAATAGTATTGGTACATGTCTGATCGCATGGTTCAATCTCATAGCACTCGTTGATGTCTGCAGAGTAAGAGAATGTGTGAGACATTGCTTATACAGAGGACACACGTTATACAGAAACACTCTTACAGTGAATTTTTGCCTATAGTGAACAAGTACAAGTGTCCCAGTTAGTGGTCTACCGTGAGAGGTTATCTGGTTATAGTGACTTCGGATAAAGTGAAGAATTTCAGTGTCCCCTGGGATTTGTTATACTTAAAATCCACTGTGCATAATTATGATTATTACTGTGACCTGTGAGTACAGGTTAGCAACATGGTAAAACAGCAAGTTACAGACATAATAGTGTACCTAATTCCTGTCGAGGACTTTAAATGCATGCAGTACAATAATAAACTTAAAGCTAATTGAACTTCATCCTTGTCAGATTTTCATTTGATGAAACTTTCGCAGTTTTCACAGATTTAAAGCCTGCACAAAAATTTCAAGCCTGCAAAATTGTAGGTTAAGCTCTTGTGCAATGACTGAAATGGCTGTCAAAAGAGCAGGGGTTGTCAAGAAGCACTGCTGTGCCTCTGCTCCTTTCTCTAACGGCTTTCAATCACAAACAGATGATTTTCATATCAATAAAAGGCCTATGAAGTTAGAATTAAAATAAAGACCACTAACATTGTGAAAATCACCAATTGCAATCTATGAAAGTTTCATCTCAGGAAAATCTGAGCGCATACAGTAGTTAAGGCCTAAGGTTAGGGTTAGTACCTACCAATAATACATACATACATAGTATGATGTTGGGGGAAAACTGGATCTGATGAGAACAATACCAAGTTGACCAGTCAGCTATATGCAAAACCAAAACTCCACCTATGTCTATTCCTAAAACAACAACACCTGTCAGTTATGATAGGTGACAACAAACAAGCAAGCAAACCTGTGCAGGTCCTCCCATCTGGGGCCAGCCTGTATCCTGCATTACAACCACAGGTATAGGACCCAATGTTGTTGTAGCAGATCTGGTCACAGGCATGAGTTCCTCTTGTGCACTCATCGATATCTATAAGAAGTGAAGATAAGAATTTCATTAATTTTAGTGATCTGCATACAAATAGTCCCATATTCTAACAGCAACTGTGTCACATACTTGAATACATGGGTACACTCAAGTACACATACACACACGCAAGCACGCACGCACGCACGCACATGCACGCACACACGCACACACACACACACACACACAAACACACACACACACACACACGCACATGCGTGCAACATACCAAATGTATACAATGCATACACAAAACAGAAATTACCAATTCCACATCTGCTCCCCTCCCATCCAGGTGCACAGGTACATACTCCAGGAGAACTGCATGTGCCACCATTCTGACACTCAGGAGTACACACAGCTAATGCCAATGTAAAGAATATTATAATGAAGACAGTCACAATTGCAGGCATGTACGTATATTTTACACAAAAATATTGAATGCACAGTCCTACTGTACAGTATGTGCATACATGTAATGAATGTGTATATAGTACAAGCACACACATATGAACACACACATATATAATATATGTGCACACACACACACGCACGCACTCACACACGCACGTGCACACACGCGCACACACACGCACGCACGCGTGCACACACACACACACACACACACTACATACGTTGTTCACATCTGCTTCCCTTCCACCGTGTCGTGTCACAACTGCACACACCAGGAGAGGAACATGTCCCTCCATTTTGACAGGGAGGAGTGCAGACAGCTATGAAGAGTAGGAGAACAAGCACTAAGTAAATGTATAATTCTCAACAAAATAAGCAACACAAAATAGTATGTATGAAACGTTTGCAATATACAGTATGACACTACCAGTATTTGCAGTTCTGCATTATAAGTTATTGCATACGTAGGTACTGTACATACAACCTGAGCATAGGTACTGGTTGCTGCATTGTCTCATGCATATACGTATGTAAGTATACTCAACACTAATCACACTGCGATTGACTGATGATGTTTAGAATATTGTCACTAAATAATGGGTACAACCTGTGCCTAATCTCACAGATTGCTAACAGTTCGTCTTCTCAGTCCTCACTGACAGCAATATGTGCGCAAAACTCACGTGTTTGACAGCGGCTTCCCGTCCATTCACTGGTACAAGTGCAGACACCAGGTGAGGAGCAGGTACCACCATTCTGACACCCAGGGCTACAGACAGCTGTTAAATAACAATAAGAACATTATATCGGATATATCATACATCAGTGTTCTCCCTAGGTATCTTAAAGCATGTCCTTCTTTTTAAACTTTATTACTGTTTGCCAGAAAAAAGATCTACATTCATGAATTATTGAAAACCCAAGTTTAGTACAAATCATGCTAATAGCCATGCAAAACTGGAGCTGCGAGCAATATGTGATGAATTCTATGCATGCATACATACATATGTACATAAGCATGACATATTATGTAAAATTAATATTCAACATGCCAGAAATTATTCCCAGGGAGAACACCGTATGTACATGGATAAGTACATAGTATGGCACTACATATGCTCAAGCATGTACATAGGACCACATGCATGAACAAACACAGCGCCTATATACAGAGTGAAGAATGACTGCCAACACTTGCTACAGTATACTACAGTCTGATTTCTGCAGCAAATGTACATACGTAACTACACATAAAGCTATTAGCTAATCTGGTTCTAAACGTAATCAAGAATAGAAACTTTCAAACATGTCATTCACAATGAGAATCTGCAAAAGGGCTGAGAGGTATGTTTTATTGATTAATACAATCCAAAAACAGTATGCACACTTTCGTGATACACCTACCAGGTATTTCCAGGTGGGGACAATACACGCAATGCACTCATTAACGATCAATGTGCTCACGTGTTTGGCAGTAGCCTCCTGTATATGTGGATGGACATGTACAAGTCCACGGCGAAGAACAGTAGCCACCATTCGTACAGCTTGGAGAGCAACGGGCTGCAAAGAGGGAAAACAAAGGCTATTGACAGGTCGATCATTACTACATACAAGACTGAGCTACAAGTTCGTGTGCTAATACACTTGCTAGGTATAGTGTTGATTCGATATAATGCATGTGTCAAAAATACTGCGAACATAAAGAGCTTCATTTCTACTTCAGTGAATGACTTTTGCATTCATTCTTTGGCCTACACAGTTTTTATATTAATTAGCTTCACAAGATAAATAAGAGTAGTGGTGCTAATTTCGTTCACTAACAACAATAGGACAGCTCAAGTTTTTGTTAAAACTGCATGGGCTGGACTAATCTTCAACCAATGCACAATGAGGTGTACTTACGTATACAGGAGGAGCCACTCTGGTAGTAATCAGCACAGCAATAGAGATTGCATCTGTAGCTGTACCTTGTCTCATATCGATAGCTAGAAAGACAACAGGAAAAGGTAACATTTACTGATGGTGCCGGGTTACTGCAAGCAATTCACAGGGGTACTACACACACAAGAATATATTAGGTACGTAGGTGTTGCAACTAACCCAGTCCGTCCACATCTGCCTCGTCCCCACCATCCACAGGAGACATAGTATGTGTAGCTAACTCGTTGACTGTAAGAATAATCTTCCCGTCTCATGCATCGCCTAAAAGTTGATAAAGCCGTACATGGTGATATGATACTGCAATACACAAGTCAAATGCACAAGAAAAGAAGTCAAATTGAATAAATTTAATGCAGAAAAAAATGGGCTAATGACATGTCTTTTGTTTTACTGAGTTCACAGAGCTTTTATGTGTGATGTGTATAATATGCAGATACAAGGCACCATGTGCCCGGTATACATTGCATGCATGCATGCATGAAACAACACATCCAGAAGAACTCTTTCAACTTCAAGACCGTTTACTCTGTTAAGTTAAAATGTAAATTCTGTCATGAAAGATGAAACCGATGGGAAATGAATAAAACACGAGGTCCTGCATGTGATTAATGATCTGATTGAAATGCTCGAAATGCTCAAAATGTGCTGATAACAACTTAAGACAGTAGTAATAGTATAACAGTGTAGCAAGACCGCAATGGCATTATTCATCATTGCCCTGGACAGTAACACTCTCCACTCTTACTCTTCTCCAAACTTGTAAAACTGGCTTTGCTTATCACAAAATTTATCTATTATATCTATTTTTCAGTAGAGCTGGATTTGTCTATTTGCAAACTCCTCCCACAGCTCAAGTCCAATCGACTCAATAGGTGGGATACGTTCGAGGCAATTCATGGGGAGTGTCATGGTGGGGTGGATGGAAGAATATCCTCCCCGCCTGAGAAGAGCGCCGTATGAATTCCCTTCGAGTGAAAAAGACACCTTGTTTTCATACGGAATGCATATATTATGTAGTATTCCGGAGACTAGATGTACTTACTACTACTGATCACTTAGTGAACGATGTTCTTGATGTGCAATGGTGCAATGCTTCGAATTCTACTTAATAGCAAGATTTTTGGGTAGGTGGGAGACTAGAAGAACTTTGGTGGAAGATTTCAAAAAATTCTTGACGAATAAAGGCACAAAGCCTTTATTGGACTTGATTCCAAGAGGTTAGAATATAGGTGGGCAAAGCCGGCCCAGAGTACTACTAGACGTATAAGCAGCCTCTGCATCGGTGCAAGAAGAGCGCGGTACAATAAAACTGCATCTTAACTTCGGAATCCCCTGTAATCGTACACTCAAACAGCTTTCCTGGAAACATGTCGTTCACAGTGACAGTCACTGCTCAACTCAGCAATGCACATGATGCAACAATGAACATGATGTGGCAATGTACACAACGCAACATAGCAGGTGAGCGAGCCAAAGGCAGGCTTACCTGCTAGTTTAACAACAAAATCCAAAACTCCCCTAAAGCTTTTGAAATATCATCATTGACTCAAGGCAAGGGTTCAAAGTCTTAGAGTAGATTCTGAACCAAATTGATGCACAATAATCAATTTGAAACAAATTGAACGACATTGTACATAATAAGTAGAACATTCACACAATGTCACATAGACTGCAAATGATACAGCTGCTACTATCCCTAATTGCAGTGTTGAATCTATACTCACCCCCTTGATGTATCCTGTGAACATCCACTGGCATATGCACAACTACAAGCAGCATCCACTCCACTCAATACTGAGGCCACTGACAACACAATCAGGAACAGAGGGAGAGTGTGTAGCAGCATACTGTTGTTTGCAGATGAAGTCTGAGAGGTGTATCGTCTTGAGGTTATTCAATCTGAGTCTTTAGGTGAGAGAAAAAGTATGAGATCTCATATAGGCTGTATGCATTTGCATGCATATTATTGAGTAGCCATTGACTATAAAAACAGTTTGAACAGTTGATCCTGTGCGGTACTAAAACGGTAACCGTTGCAAATAGCTTAGTGACTCGCAAAGTTCAACTTTAATCCTATTATAGTATGAATCTATATACACCTGCTTTAGATTCTACTTCGATCAGTTCCAACACGATAGTTCCATGAATTGGCGATTTCAAACTATGGCGTCATGCAATTTTCGACAATCGATGGTATAGCATGGGCATGCTTCACTACACTTGCCTAAGAAACGCCGATACAGTTATAGTGCTCCCAGTTTCCCGTGCCCGAAGAGGACACAACGCTGATTCAGAAGTAGATATCGTAACGAGTCTCGAAAAGTTCACATCAGGCAATTTATATTCTATTCTTCATTTAGTCTTAGCTGTCTCACCTGTTTGTGATTGAGCCAGATCCAAAATGACTCGAACTGGGAGCTCGATCTGCGTGCGATTCAATTGAAGTAGTCACCAAACTGG
>CAUJGJ010000132.1:465000-477500 GCA_963170055.1 Halisarca cf. caerulea
TACGATCAAATACCACAATTCTCCATGAACTGCTCAAGCCACTACAGACAGGCTGAAAATTTAATGTAAGCTAGAACTACAATTACATGTCCTCCACAGCAGCCATTGTTCAGCATCATTCTACTCACTGCATATGAAGGAACTCAACACTCAGAACACTATAGTGCAGACTGACTTGATGCAGTAAACTAAGCCATTTACCCGATACTATTATAGTTTCATTAGGAATCTCCGTCTGATAGGGTTTAGTTCAAATATACAAAAATGTTCAAGTATTGGGATAACAACACAGTATAAACGTAGTGAAGGTATATGTAAAAAGGGAAGGAACATATACGTAGTTCAGTGTGAAGGCACCTAACAATAAGGGTCTGGGAGTAGGGGGTCTTCCCAAGGTATAAATGTGCCTTTGTCTTTAACAAAAAAACATCTATTAGTAAGGGCATTTGGACCACTCATAGAAACCCTGACTGGCCATATTACAGTGAATTTCTGATTATATAACGAAAATTCAATGCTCCTCCAGATTCATTGCATGGAGTTTGTACTAAATATATTATGGTGAAACCTCTGATAGTGGACTCTCCCAAATAAGGACACAGTGTAACAAACCTCTATACAAAAGAGAAGACTTGCTTGTGGTCCCAAATATTTCCTCCCTATACTTTTGGTACATTTCAAACCTCTCTAAGAGAGAAACCTCTGTACACAGCCCAAATCAGTTGAATTTAGGTTGTCCCCAAAGTGTCCTTTCTTAGAAGGTTCCACTGCACAACATCTACAACTCCTCACCATGTCCACAATACTCAAACAACAAATGTCTACAGCTAGTGTGTGGATACCTACCAGTAAACCTTTCCAATGCTACGTCCAACGCTCCTCTTCTTACGCCCAAGGCCTGGTATGGCTCTCGCCACAAGGTCCTTCACAATGGCAAGGGGATTGAAGATGGGCAGTGTTAGCTGAAGGCGCTGAGGTGACGAACGGAAGAAGCTCACGTCCACATAAACAGCAATCCTACCGTGAGAGAACACCCCCAAACGAACATCAAATCCGATTTCGGTGATGCTGATAATCCCCGTCAGCAGAAACCTAGTGATTGCCTCTAAAGCTTTGATTGCAAAACGCACCGTCCATTTTACAACCTCCAGGGCCACCTTAGCTGCTTCTAATACAAGTTTTGCAACTTCAGCAGTTATTTCTGCAGTCTTTAAGGCAACTTCAAGAACGATTAATGTTGCTTCAATAACCAACAGAAGAGCCTGCGCAGCTAGAATTAACAGCTCAAACGATTTTCTCAGAGCAAAACATCCGGCATTGTAGGCAATGCAGATGGGATTTGGAATCCTGAAGCAGCAGTTGCTCCATCTAATACAGGGTAACACACATGCTCCCCAGACTCTTTTAGCACATCCACAACCACACAGGACTTTAACACAATCTAGAGGAAGAAAATATTGGATAAGAACACAAATTCTGCTTATAATTATACACATGCATCCATGCATACACACACACACACACACACACACACACACACACACACACACACACACACACACACACACATGCAAACACATGCGTACGCACATACACACAAGCATACACACACACACACACACACACACACACACACACACACACACACACACACACACACACACACACACACACACACACACACACACACACACACACACATGCAAACACATGCGTACGCACATACACACAAGCATACACACACACACACACACACACACACACACACACACACACACACACACACACACCACACACACACACACACACACACACACACACACACACACACACACACACACACACACACATGCAAACACATGCGTATACGCACATACACACACATATACACACACACACATACACACACACACACACACACACACACACACGTACACACACACACACACACACACATACACACACACACACACACACACACACACACACACACACACACACACAGGTAGAAAGGGGGTAGCTGGGCGAGATGTGGACAGAGAGAGAGAAAGAGATGCAGAGATAGACAGTGATAAAGAAAATGTGTGCACTTCCCTTTGTATACTTATATGTGATATACCAGTACATGTCACCATTGTTCAATCAACATACTGTACATGTATGACAAATTGCAGTATACATACCTCTGCTACATCTCTTGTATCTGCACAAAGAATCTACCTTCCTTCTCCATCCTCCAATCTTCCTTCGCTCATTTGCAATTCTATTTCTAGCATTCCACACATTGCTCTGTGCAGACCTCAGAATACCAATGGCACTGTCAAAGGCTCTCTGAGCTATGTTCACTGCCTCTTGAGGTGCAGCAAGAGCCCTCATAGCAAGGTCACCTGAGAAGAAGTGAACGAACAATATATGAAATAAAGTAAAATCTAAACACAATAATTATATGCTCAGTTGTGCTGTTGTCCATAGGGAAGTAATACTCTACGGCAGGACTCAAAATGTAAGCACGCTGGACCAAATGAAGGGTATGTTTAGAAACAAAGCTCGAGCAGCATTTCCTTCATGTGGAGTATAGTATACTGTGTCCTTCCTTCAGAGGGTCCACTATTGGTGGGACTAGTATATACACTATGGAGTGACTACTGCTAGGATACTTGGACAGCACAGAGACTAACTCACCAGCAGCTTTGATGACTGCCACAACAGCATCTTCAATAACTTTTAGGACATTTGACTGTAGGACACCTTGAACTCCCCAGTCTACTGACAGCAGTGAGCCATAGTTTGCGTATACTGTTAGTTCTGCACTCAGGACTCCGAAAATCCTACCAGCAATGAACATTGAACAACGTTCATGTGAAATACTCAGTTTACCTTCGGCAGCAATCCCCAACAAACGAGCATAACCTGACAGCTCTAAGAGGAAATTGAAGGAAGGAATTTTCCTTAGTACAAACCGAACAGACGGTCCAATCGTGTCCCTGGTCCGTGATTCTACAAGCTTGATCCGTCCTCCGGCAAGATTAACAGGTGGTAGTCCAACCTTTATATCAATCACATCTGGAGGGTCAAAGTGCAGCTCTGCATAGCGGTGGAATTTCCACAGAAACATAAAGCTTCCTCTGATGTACAAACCTTTGCGGATGTAGAGTCCAGTCTGTGGCACAGTGTACTCCACCGTCGATATGGAGACAGTAAAACCACTTGTAAAGCCAATGTCCCATTTCAAGAAGAAGCTCAACAAAGAACCTGACAGCTTCGTACAGAATAACATGTCTATGATAGATAAAAGGGTTATCTTTCCACGAGCCTCAGCTAGAATGTACTTGTCTTCAAACTCTGTTGGATTTAAAGTGGAAGTTGGTTTGGGATTCAGCATTCCTGCAAATGCCGCTAACTCCAATCTGTAGCAACTTCTGTCTCCAATACCCACTACTAGACCAAAATTAGCTGAAGGTCGTGAGATACCTTGTCCCAGACGAGCATACAAGTAGACATAGCAGAAATCGATCTTGACTCTTTTCAATATGTTTGATGGCTTTTCCAAAATAACACTAGTAACATCAGTGCATGTGGGTAGGGTGGAGTTGAGAGTGAAATCCGCTACAATTTGAAGAGTTGGGTATTTCAATTGAATTGCTCCATCCAACCGTAGGGAATAATCAGGGATTTCAATTGTTCCATTTAGACCAATGAATACGTTCGGTTTCTTGAATTCCACCAGCAGTAGAGCATTGGTTACTTTGAAATCCCCAAACATGAAATCGTTTAGACCTGCCTGGAGGACCAGGTGGTCAAAGCTTCTGATGTATGTGTAGAGATGGAAGACAGCATTAGCCCCCAGCAAACGCCTGGCCTCAATACAGAATTCCGTGGAACAGGGGTCAGGCCAAGACGAAACACTGTAAAAAGACACACCCTTCAGAAGAGATCGCTGCTCCAAATAGCGATAGGTTGGGCTTGTCCAAGGTAGCTTACCACTATCAAATGAAGAGTACACCAGAATGGTGTCCAGCTTCTGATTAAAGAAAGGAACATGATAAACTGGATCTCCAAACGCACCGTGAATAAAATTAGCCACTACAAAGTCTGTGACATCAAATCCAAGAGTGTAGTCTTGTAAATCGAAGATGCAAAGAGCACCAAACACTGTGGCATACTGCCCAGCGTAAACAGTGCCATCCCAGCAAAGTTCTTCGGCATACCTTTGCGGTAGAAACTTTATCAAAATGTCGATAATACCAAGGGAAGATGATCCAAAGCTCGTGAGGGCAGCACGTTTTCCCACACTGTTGCTAGAGGCACTGAAGAAGTCTTGGATGTCCCTCACCGTTTGACCAGGTATGAATATATCAAGTAGTCCACTCACTCCTGAGGGAAATCCCTCGGTTTTTCCCCTACATTGATACGAACTCCCATCATATTCTATTGTAGCACTGAAACCTACTTGCGCAATATCAAAATGGCCACTGATTATGTACTGTCCGAGAGACACTCCACCATTCAGCGAAATAGGAAAAGTAATATTTGCAGAAACAAACAAAATAAGATTTTCAACTATTTCAATGGTGTGAGATATGGATATTACCACCCTGCTCTCAAGATCGTCAAAAGGGAGTGAAATTTCCACAACATCAAAATTGGTAACATCAGTTTCAACAAGGGGAACAGTGGGAACAGTCAACGTGCTGGAGATGAAGGAGAACATGTCGACTAGAGGAACATTGTCGGCGACGGTGGACACAGGATGAAGTACAGCTGTGTTCAGTGAAGAGCTGTATGACAGTGCCCAACGCTGGATCACACCCAAAGTGGGGACTGACAGGTCAAACACAAACTCCAAACCAGACAAATTGTTCCGAATGGCTGAGGAAATGAACGGCAGATCCAGCTGTGACAGGCGACCGTTGCTTATAGCAAAGTTGGGAGTTACAAATGTCAAGTGATAGTTGTTCAGGTTCAAGCTGTTGAAAAATGTCAACCTACTGATGTCAACCCCTGACAGAGACGAGATCAAGGAATCTAAGGTGATGGACAAAGTGCTCAAAGCGGTGTATCCCGTCATGATGAACACATTAGGTGACTGCACTCCTGACAGAATGTGATGGACTACAATGCATACATCGTGCTGGAACCAGTTACCAATCTGTAGAGTGCCACGGACCACAAGGTAAAATTCATATCCGGCCGCCACATCGACAATACCATTGAATTTGTGGTTGGTAAGCAAGATGGTAGTCTTGATTGGATCGCTTGGGAAATTAGCATTGAACGCATCATTGACAAAAGAGACTAGATCAATATCTCCGGCAGTGCTTGCTTCAAAAGTCCATGTGTTATCATCAGTCAAATCAACATCAATGTCAAACTGCAGTCCTCCCCATCCCTGCACTCCCAACAGCTTCAAGTAGCTCAGTATCCCAGTGGCCGATACATGTACTCCAATGATGAGAGAAACATCAGTAATGTTGAGCAGGTCGAGAAAGAGACTGTGATAAGCAGTAGTGGAGAAGGTGTGAGCATCCAGAGTCTGAGAAGTACAGCTGAAGTTCATTCTTTCAACATTTGCAAGAATGGGTAGTGCAAAGACAGCGCTCGACCCAAACAGAGCCAGCACAAAGTCCCCAGCTGCAATGGATTGATTTTGAAAGACAGAAATCTCGTACGACCCCTCTACAGTACCATATCCAGCTGAAGAGAGGGAATTGAAGCTGTTTTGGACACAAGTGCACAGTGAACTTGGGCTACACTCCAGGATGTCCTCCATAGTCGCAATAAAGTCTGAATCACCAGGAACAATCGGGTTGGGATTGAAGGGGTTAAACTCTGTAGAACAAAAACACAACAATAATAATAACATGATGTCATCTACATTCAAACGCATCAAAGGGAGGTCAAATTGTAAAATGATAAAGATAACAGCAATAAACAATAACAAAAACAATATTTAATAATTGTAATGAACAATCAAAGTGATAATACTCTTGCATGCAGCAAGTGGAATTTGATAAAAACAATATTATAAGTAGATTTCAGCTATTGCAAGGGGTCACTACATAGGGGAATGATATGGAAATTTCTAATGGAATCCACTACCAAGGAATTAAAGGGCCACATACAACCATGTTAGGAAAGCAGGAGGTGGCTGTTATTGCTCCTTCCTGGATAGGGGATTCCATTGAAAATTTCCACTATGGTAAGCATATGTGCAGAACTCCTATTTTGACAGTACATTGTTGATACCCCCTGCCCTAAGCCACACTAGCTGCCAAGAAAACACATTCTGGTGACAGATTTACATTCTCACATACATCTGACAATTTTCATTATACTTGATTACGTCACATCCTCGCAGAAACGATAACGAGTCTTACTAGAGTCATTTTGCAACGCCTAATGTCTTGTGGCGGTATATATACAGTAACCGCCATATACGCATGTCCAAAAAATTGAAGCCCAGCTTCTATTTGAGCTCAGTCAATATGGCCATAGATACTTTGATATGGCACATGGCACATTTGCAAATTAGCAGACAAACACCAACTTGCATGTATATCAATTCTCTTCTAGTGTTACTAATTACTATAAAAGTAACAGTATCTTAAACAGGCACGATCAATTTCTGTAACCATAGATAATACCATGTTGTAACTTTAAAAAAATATTCTTACTAAGTGTTTTCTACGTAATGAGGTGCACTTTTGGTACATGTCCTATACCAGATAGGCGCTCAATATCAAGGGACTATGTCTTCATGAATGTGGCAAACGAGCCTGCATTTCACAAATTTAAGTTCAATCACGAATATTTGGTTAGATACGTAGTCTATTTGTCTAATATATGTAGTAGGGACTGGTCCATTTGCAAAAAAATGCTAATTACAGCCGAGTTCTTCAATCATGAAATATTATATCTATCTATCTATCTATCTATCTATCTATCTATCTATCTATCTATCTATCTATCTATCTATCTATCTATCTATCTATCTATCTATCTATATATATATATATATATATATATATATATATATATACATATTAATATAATATTGATATATATATATACACATAATTCAATTGTGTGTCTGTTTTTATGTTTCCTGTATAACACACATTAATAATTTAAAAAAAAATACACACATATATATATATATATATATATATATACCCCGCAGAAAATAGCACGTGCATGGTATCTTCACTACTATAGAAAGCACCTCCTACTCCAGTACACATCTTGGGGGCACTTTAATTGAAACAAATATGGCCGTGACTGTATCAATTTACATAGCATACTATAGTTGCATCAAAGACAAAATGGGAGCTTATTAATGTAGGATCAAAGACCCGTTATGAAGAGCCATAACAGTCTTTCCTAATTTCCTTAAATTTTATTCCATGTATAAGAAGGATAATCAGTTACAGGAATTTCACATCATCTTTTATCCAGATCGATACCTTTTGTACATCATTGTCAATAATTGTTACGTTTAACCTAAGTTTAGGAAATTCACTATATGGTGAGACAATGAGAAGTTTTTATCTTCTATTAGGCAATATTATACTTCGACATCTATTTGAGAGGAACAGTGCTAAATTCCTGTCAGCCATTTAAAATAGATGGCTTATCAAACATTTGCCAGCAAGCCAAATTAAACAGAAATTATATAGATGACTGGAAAACACGGTTCCACTGTGTACAGTGCAACAAAGTTCTGTACCTTGGCACAACCCCCTACCCTATCTCTATACACATTTAACCCATTAACTGGCTAATCTGCCAGCAGTTGGTCATAAAACAAATTCACGTACACATCAAAACTTTGAAATCTCCAATTCTATACAATATTACACACTTGTCCCAATTGTAGTGGATTAGCAAGGGTGCATGAATTGTACATATATATATAGGCAATAGTCTCATTACCCATGCAGGCCTAGCTGTTTTGCCTCATTTACTATGCATGATCCGCCATTTTATTGCATGTTCAAACATGTGGCAATAAAATAGAGGACCATAATAGACAAGGCAAACTAGGCCTGGTTGACAAGACCATACAGGCAACACTTAGCACACTGTATAATATGATAAATTCAAAAACGACAAAATGAATCAGCAAATGCTCGCACAGAACCTATTGTTTTAGTGTATTCCTAAACTTTTACTGTGTTGACTGTTTTGGCAAATTGCATGCTTTGAGTAAACAAGGCCTAAAGGCCCTTTTCACAAATACTCTAACTTATTATGTACACCCACTATACTAACTTTCACAACTCAGTCCATCTGGTTGCAATACATTCCCTGGGTTGCAGGCACACTCATAACTTCCAATGTTGTTAGCACAGACTTCCTCACAGGAGTACTGCCCAGTGTTGCACTCATTAATATCTACACAAGAGAATACAATACAAAATACAATATTATATTATATTATATACATTACTAAGATACAATACAATACATTACTATAATACAATACAATATAATACATTACTACTAATACAATAAACATACAATTTTAATACTATTACTACGTATAATACAATACAATACAAAGTCAATACAGTCAAGCCTCATTACGACAAATTTTAGGGGCCCACAAAATTAGTTCCCATCATCAGAAGTTCTTCCTATCAGGATATGATACTACATGTACAGCACCCCAGCAAACCAAACAGGGTTAGGACTACAATCACATGCACACACGCACACACACACACACACACACACACACACACACACACACACACACACACACACAACATGCACGCACGCATGCACGCACATGCACGCACACACACACACACACACACACACACACACACACACACACACACACACACACACACACACACACACATCAATTTACAAGCATGTCAGCTAGAGCACATAGGTATTATTATGAGTGGTCACAGTCTGCCTACAAATAAGTGTTATACGTATATACATGTAATATGTAAACACAAATTATTCAAACCATTACATGCATGTGTATTAGTACTCATATGCACTCCTGGACCATCACAAGTGAAGAAAGGCAGCATTCTACATACGAACATCACACACATCACATTCAAGACCAATACAGTGGAACCAGTCTATTACAGACACCTTGGAACCAGAAAGTACTGTCCTCATTAGTATTGAGGTGTCCTCATTTCAGGCATTAAATATGTACTACAGCAAATCATATATAGCAAATCATTAAAAATTTTGGTCCCAGTCGCATGTGTCTGTAATTATGGAGATGTGTCAACAATTCAGGGGTCTGGATTATAGAGGGCTCCTTTGTACTACACATAAGCATAATATTATGATACCTGGTATGAACGCACCTACACATGTGGTGTTCTGGACCAATTCATACCCTACTTCACAAGAACACGTGAAAGATCCAATGTTGTTGGTGCACTTGTGGTCACATGGGTTCTTGCAACGTGGGCGCTCACAGCGAAGACACTCGTCAACATCTGAAGAGAAATTTCAAAATGCAACAAACATTATCAAGAGCACACTCATAGTAGTTTAGAGTTCTTACTAGGAACTTCTTCAAAATTAGATTTAATATCCCATATTCTCACAGACTGGAACAAAATATATCTCTGCACATTCTAAACCTGTCCAATACACCCAGGTGCTGTACAAACATCTGTACAGCCCCTACATATGTTGTACAATACACATCTACTCACCAGTACAGTTTGTCCGTCCACTGAGTTCATAGCCAACACGACATCCACACTGATAAGACCCAATAGTGTTTGTGCAGAACTCAGGGTGGTCACAAGGATTGTCCTCAGAACATTCATCAATGTCTGTGTGGGATATATATATTATATAGTATGTGCACATAGACAGTACATAAAAGTGGAGCATTGAACATGTATGCACATACACACACACACACACACACACACACACACACACACACACACACACACACACACACACACACACACAACATGCATGCACGCACGCACGCACGCATGCACACACACACACACACACACACACACACACACACACACACACACACACACACACACACACACATGCACACACACACACACACACACACACACACACACACACACACACACACACACACACACACACACACACACACACACACACACACACACACACACACACACACACACACACACACACACATACACACACACACATACACATGTGCTCATGACTTGCACCATGCAGTAAGTCAGAGTATACAACAGGGAAATAAGTAAACGCAACTGAGCAGAC
Source organism: Halisarca cf. caerulea (assembly GCA_963170055.1). Classification (NCBI taxonomy): domain Eukaryota; kingdom Metazoa; phylum Porifera; class Demospongiae; order Chondrillida; family Halisarcidae; genus Halisarca; species Halisarca cf. caerulea. The sequence continues at coordinate 475,273 of CAUJGJ010000132.1, forward strand.
TACACAGCAAAACAAATGGAAATTTAAAGGCATTTACACACAAGACATATTAGAGCAGACATGTAAGCAACAACACCAGCAACTATGTGTGACATGCAGAACAAATGAACAAACTTTCGGAAGTACTCGATCACTAAATGACATGCATTCAAAGAATATCACATACAGTGTCACGTATATACAGTGAAACCTCTGTAATAAGGGCATCACTGGGACCACAGTAGGATGTCTTGTTTATGGAGGTGTTCTTATTTCAGAGGATTCAAATGTACACAAGTCAATGTGAGGGACCCGGATGTTAAATGGGACAGAGCAAGGGTGTCTCCTTTTCAGTACTCTTGCCAGCCCTTTTATTCAGGGTGAGCCACCCTGTTTAATTTTTGGCTTAGGCCACTTTTACTTTAAGTAGTGTCCATTCCTTTTCAATTTGTTAAGGTACTTGAATGGATAGATTAGGTAGAACTGACACCATGCATATCAAACCGAAACAATTCTCAATTCTCTGTTTTGAAAATTAAAGTGCTCGTAGGTGCCATCATGTGGACTTTGAGCATTCTTTTCACTTTACAAGATGGATGCAAATGCAGAGGAGTAACTCAATATCAATAATAAAGAACCATATAAAAAACATTTAAAAATGGAAAAAAGATGTAGGGATAAAAACTGTCAATCATCAAAAAGCATTGGAACAAGATAGGGTTGTTTGCTACACAGGGCTGGACAGGCATAGGAATAGACATACATAGGGCTAGACATGCATAGGGCTAGACAAGCATAAGGCTAGACATACATGGGGCTAGACAGGCATAGGGATAGGCATACATGGGGCTAGACAGGCAGAGCTAGACAGAGGTGAGTTGGACTGGGTATAGTGTGTATATTCCTAAGTCCCGCAGCTAAAACATTAATATAATTAATTAACCTTGTCCTGTAATGCTGTGAATGGTCCCCTGCTGTAAGTCGTCCCCCTATCGTTTCTAACCCTAACCCTAATGCTCTGACAGTATAATAGAGTTTGTATTCGATAAGCGTCCACACCGGACAACTACGAAGTGTATCAAATCCTTCTTTTTTAGCAACTAATTCAAGATGTCAGGATTCTGTGCAAGGGAGGATCAGGTAAGGGAGATATTCAACAACTAAGTCAAATCTATACATGATACTAAGAGAATCATAGGTATGTTACCGTTTCTTCCAAGTAAAAGCAACAGCATGTACGGAGTTTCCACTGACTGTTAGAACTAACACAAGTGAACATAGTGGTCCTGGACCATCATCTATACTGCCTTCTTTGTTTTATCAACAGTTCCTATTAATTATAGCTCTGCTAATTCAGAAATATAATATTACTATGCTCCCGTGATGTAAAATAAAGAAAAGTAATCCTTGCATTAATATTATACAAACCCAGTCTTGTGGAACCATGCTGACACTAATAATATTAATGGCATACATTCCATAGAAGACATGCAGGTAGTATCCACAGTCAGGGCGTAGGCAGAGTTTTCCACTGTTTTCTAGGGGAAAAAAAACCTGGCGGCTTTTCCGGGCCAGGCAACACTTCAGAGCAGCAACAGAAAATACAATTGGTAATTGTATCATAAAAATCACCTCAAATTGCTTAATACCTATATTCTATATTCTCAGGAATTCCATTTTGTCATCCTCCTGCAATCTGTCGCTTGTCAAGCTTCTGAATTCACACACGCAACGCAAGGAAGCCATTTTTTGCCATAAATTATGACGTCACAATGCTCAAAGCTTGGTATTTAGGGTCTATGGTATACTCTATACTACTGCAACTACTGGACTGGTTGGATATTATAGTTCCACAGTTCGATCTATCCAGTGAGGGTGAGGAATCTTCCACCCCAAATTCTCCAACTACCATCCCAAAAAAATTCCAGTGGTATTGTAGATTTCTGTAGAGAAGCCCTTACGTCAGTGTCAGAAACAACTGTTGGTCCTTCATTAATGGTCTTAAATGGACTGAATTACCACCTCATATGTATAACCAAAAAACTCAAATTTTCCCTGGGGAAGCATACCACCAGACCCCTACGATACTGAATACATCGCTGTACTGAATGTGTTTTATAGACATCTAGGGTACCATGTGCCTACGTATCTGACCCTTCCATTCCATTTGCTACCACCCCCCACCCCCCCCCCCACCCCCGACATTTGGAGCATGCATGGGATACGCACAATGGCATATGCATAATACT
>CAUJGJ010000133.1:0-12000 GCA_963170055.1 Halisarca cf. caerulea
ACACACCAGGGGCATAGGAAGCTCAAATGGAGTGTTGGGGCAGAAATTGTGTCATTTGATATACACTCGGACAGCATTACACCATGATTGTTACCAATGAATATTACCATTATAACTATAAACAGTACTAAAATGCATGATAAACTCAATAGCAGGAAATAAGCATAATACAAATAAACACATTTAAAAGTGACCAAATAGTTTTAGTCTATGCTCAGATGAAGACACAAATTCCTGAGCAATATCCAGAACACTAAGGTTATCCAATCGATCTTTGTGTACATGGAGCACCATTGCATGATTCAGGCGATCTTGGTTCATGGTGCTGCGTAGATAGTTTTTCACTCTGCGTAGAGCACTGAAGGAGTGCTCAGAGGCTGCACTGGTAGCAGGCATCTCGAAGATCAACTTCAGTAGCTTTTTCACTTGCTGTAGCAATGCCTGTTGAGAATCAGAAAGTGAAAGAAAGTACTCTTGGATGTCAAAGATTGTTGTGGATTTATTGTTTACAAATCAACAGAAATGATTAGAGAAGGAAACTGAAGAGATGAGGTCCAAAAAACTTAAAGTGTACCAGGAATACAGAAAGAAGCAGCTGGACAAAGAAAGTCCTGAAGACTGAACAGCAAGACTGGAAATGATGGCAAAATATAGGAAAGCTAAGTTGGAAATGGCAACTGAAGAGGAAGGAAAATGCTTCCCAAAGAAAACGGCGATGGCAGGAAGGGGAATCCGAAGGAGCAAAAAAGGAAAGACAAGTAAAGGAAAGATTGCAAAAGAAGCAAGCCAGGGAAAAGCAAAAACGTGCAGTACAAGTTGGTAAGAACTGTGAGGATGAAGAATTGAAGGGAAAGGTCCGACAGCAGCAAGAAAGAAAGCGACGATGGAAAGAAGGGAAATCAGAAGAATCCAAAAGAGCAAGGCTGGAGAAAGATAGGCTACGTAAGAAGCAAGCTTGGGAAAGAAAGCAAAGTAAATCTATGGAGGAAAATGGACTTTCAGAACAGCAGCAAATCGCATCACTGACCACGTGTGAAGCACAAATTGTCTCCAATAGGGACTAATTCTTAACGGCTATATGTAATGGACCGTCTTGTGCATACTTTGCATGTCTAAAGCTGTGCTATAAAGAGAATGCTCATTTGTGTTCATGTGAGGATGCAAATAAACTTACATCACATGTAACTGGAAATTCACAATTCATTACTGCTGAATGGTTCTGCAATAGATGTATATCAGCACTGAATAGGAAGAAAATTCTCAGCACTTCAAGGTGGAATAGAATGAGTACTGCTTCTGTGCCTCAAGAACTTCAAGACCTGAACAGCACGCATGTGGAACATGTCCACGGACACTTGTATGGTTTCAATGATCAGAAAATTTATCATCACTTTTTAGTTTTATTCCTTACTACAAACATGCGCTATCTTCTAACAACTAGTACCATTGTGTAGATGGCTGCATTACCTTTCGTTTGATGTCAAACTTGAAAGAATTTTCTATGTTCCTTGAAATGTATGCGCATTCTCCTTAAGCATATAAAAACACGAAAAACGGCTGGGCGGCAGTGTAGCTTCAAAGCTAAGGGCACAAATGTTGGTATACAGGTTCCTTACCAAAGTATCTAAAACTTCCATGTTGGGGATTAAATATCTCTAAGAGTTTTAGAGAAAAACGGTAAAAATCACAAATTCAAACCATGGTAGCTCACCTTTTCGCCTGTAACGTCTGAATCGTGCAATGAATCAAAATCCCCAACATGGAGGTTATTTATTATCCTATAATACCGCTTTCACATGGCCACTAAAATGCAGGTTCGACCCAGGTCGAACCTGCATTTTAGCGAGTTAGCACTTTCACATGATAATTGGAAAGTGGGTCGAACCCGGGTTCGACCTGGGTTAGGAAGCCAGGTCGAACCCCACTTTTTATTAGGGTTTGACCCACTTTAGGCAACGTGAGAAGCGAGTTAAAGATGGCGGAACGTGGAAGAACGTGGACCGACGACGAGATAAAAGCTTTGCTAGAGATTTGGGGGGATTCGGTGATCCAGAGGCAGCTGAAGGATTCAACGAGGAACGTGGTGGTTTTTAGGAGCATCGCAGCGGCACTGGAAGCGAAGGGATACACACGTACCTACCAGCAGTGCAGGGAGAAACTAAAGGCACTCAAAAAGAAGTACAAGGAGCAGACAGATCGTCTACGAGCAAGCGGCGTTGGTGTAGATTCTGACGATGATCTGGATGATGCTGATATCTACTTTAAGTGGTATGTGGAAATCCACAGGGTGATTGGTGGGAGAGCTGCAGTGAATCCCCCTGCTCTCCTGGAATCGTGTGAAATAGGTTCATCATCACAGCATACACCTACACCTGTGCTTACACCTGTTCTCACATCTGTACACACACCCGATATCTCTTCCCCAACACCACCCACCACATCTACTACTGCACCTACACCTGTAACTGCAACTGTACCTACACCAGAGATGTCTTCTCCTGTCCCTGCACCTGTACCTACACCTGTACCTACACCAGACATGCCATCTCCTGTGACCACACCTGTACCTACACCTGTACCTACACCAGACATGCCATCTCCTGTGACCACACCAGTACTTACACCAGACATGACATCTGTGCCTACACCTCCCATACCACCACCACCACCCTCACCAATACCATCACCTCCACCCTCATCTGCACCTACACTAACCACATCCTCACTTGCACCTTTGCCTGCACCCTCATCTGCATCTACACATGCAACTACATCCACCGGGCGTGCCAGACCTGGTCCATCTGGCGAACAACCTGCTACAAAGAGGAAGCGACCAACCAAGATGGACAGGGTAGAGAGGTCCACCCAGGCAATGTTTAATCAGTTTCTGATTAGCCAGGAGGAGACCAAACGGGAGCTGATCAAACTGGAAGAACAGCGAATGCGGATGGAGGAGGAACAAAGGAAGAGAGATGACAAGAGGGACAAGTTGTTCCTCTCATTTATGAAAGATGCATTCACATCCATCCACTCTACTACAGCTCATCCCTATGCCGGCTCAGTTCCTCAAAACTTTCAGCAATTACCACAGTATGTGCCACCCCAGCCTTACGTGAACCCACCACCACCAGCATCCACACAGGCACCAGTACAGCCCACCATGGATGACTTCCACACTTTCCCTGCAGCTGATCCAGATTATCCACCTTACACTGCCAGACAGGATGAGGTGTGATCAGCCATGTTTTATATAATATACAATTAGGCATTGTTATATTTTTTAATCAAACTTTATATTCATAACATTTTTAAGATTAATACATATTCAATCTGTGTTAATTAATATATTCATTTTGTGTTGCAAATCAGTGTTAGTAATCATTACAGCATGTCAAAATAATCACAAAGTGCATCACGAATTACTGTCCCACTCTGCCCTGAAGTAGTACTTGCTGAGCTGCTTGAGGATGGAGTTGTGGAAGAATCCTCTGAGTCAGTACTCATGGTAGGGCTTCTTACAAGCCATTCATCTTCACATAAATCGTGCTGATTCTCACAAATGTTGTGCAGGATACAGCAAGTCATGATTATGGGAAGGATGTACTTGATGTCGTTGTCATTCCTCTTCATCAATGTTCACCATCGCCCCTCGAGTCGCCCAAAAGCATTTTCTACAACGACTCTCGATCGGCTCAGGTAATAATTAAATTTTCTTTGCTTATGAGTCAGGCCTGTACCTGTGAAGGGCTTCACTAGCCATGGCCTCAATGGGTATGCTGGGTCACCCAATATCAGAAGTGGAATCGTAGTGTTTCCTACAATGGCATCCCAATTTGGCAAAAAGGTTCCCGCTTCACACTTCTGATACAATTTCGAATTGCCCAACACTCGGGCATCATGAACGCTCCCTGGCCATCCTGTGTAAATGTCAAGAAACCGATATTGGTCGTCAACTAACGCCTGTACGAAGATGGAATGGTAGCCTTTGCGGTTGAAGTAGTCGGTAGGATGTTCTTTTGGTGCAATGATGGGAATATGGGTACCATCAATGGCTCCTATGCATTGTGGAAATCCCCATTTGGTTTTAAATCCATCTCTGATTGCACGCAACTTAGCTCCAGTTGGTACAGACACATAACCAGACAAGCCATCAACCACTGCCCGGCAAAACTCGTGAAGAACAACACAAACTGTGGAGATCCCAACACCAAAAAGGTGACTGATTGTTCTATACTCTACATTGGTACCTAGTCTCCATAAACTAATAGCAACTCGCTGCTCAACCGAAAGAGATGGCCGTACAGTACTAGAACGAATAAGGCGACCGCGAAGCTCTCGACAGATGATGACAAATGTACTTCTATTCACCCTAAAGTTTCGCTTCCACTCTGCATCTGTCCACCCGCCTGCGATATCTGACAAAAAACTGCGGTGTCTCGGTCTTCTCCACAGAGATCAGCTAGATACTGCGGCTTGATAGGGACGAAGAAGCAAAAAAAGAGCGACGAATGATGCTTCCATATGCATAACTTGATTGATACGAAGCATATGAATCCGGTGCGTGCTTTCGCTAACTCGCTGGGCTCATCTGCGTGCCTCGCACCTCAAATGATACCAAATAACGCAGAAAAACAAGAGCAATCTGACGTCCGCCATCTTGAATAAGTCTACAATAGATGAGCTCACGCACAAAGTGCATGTGAACACAAAAGCGAGTCGAACCCGGGTTGAACCCGGGTTAATCCGACCCGGGTTCGACCTACTTGACTGTGCATGTGAAAGCGATATAATACAGCCAATAAATGTAAAAAAGTATGCCAAGAGGCCTTTTCCCACTGCCGCCCAGCCATTAATGTTTTGACTCGCCTAGAACTAGCTGGTAGCCATTTTGTCACATGACCATCGCATGATATTTAAAGTGACGTCAAGTCTCGAGTCAAGTAGCAAGTGAAGTGGAATACAGACGAAGTCTCTTTTATTTTTGTACCTTTGATCTTTGATACATAACCTTTTGCCGTCGGATAGCTCTTTAAATTCTGCTTTGGTCGCACTTGTATACGAACCGGATCGCTTTCGAAGATGTTTTTCGGAAGGAGAAAAGATCAAAGAAACTCAAGCTAGGTAACCCCGACCAGAAAGTTACTGACATGTTCAAATTTGATCAAAGGCTTAAGATTCACTTAGTTTCGCATAGCCAGCCTCTTTCTCCTTGATGTTGTTAGAAATTTTGTAGAATGTTTATGATGTCGTCAACGGAAAGGGGCTGGAGACGCGAGACTAGGATTCACTGTAGCCGAAGGCCGTTTGACTGGAATAAGTGTCCATCTTGCAGTTTTAACATCATGTAAGGCTGTTTTGGAATCTTTACGTGCACAACAACATTTTCCTAAGTCAAGGGCTGGTCACATGACACCTCGTCGCGAAGCCATCTAAAGTCACGAAATTCTTTCTAATTGGCGCTTCCACTGAGATTTTAAGTTTATGGACATGTCCCACATGCGCATGGAAGAGCGCCTCATTGCACGTGTGGCACCATTTATGAAGTTAGTTCTTCTGCCACATGGTGGACAAAGAGGAATAACTGGGCTGGTCATCAATTTTCCATCATCCATGACTGAAGTCTTTAATCAACTTCCCCGACCAGTGACTGGTAGCGACATTGTGTACATGAAGCCACCCACTGTATCGAAAGAATCCAAGCCATTGTACTATTGGTGTCACTATACTATTATCATGAATGCATTGCATTGGTTGAAAGAAAACAACTCTGCGTACAAGAATGTGAAAATCACAGAGCATTGCCAGGAGAACTTTGTGGAAACTGAAAACGAGGAAGAGGCAATGGAAGAATCAGGTGTTGTCCGCAGTGATTTCCTGATGCCAGATGTACCAGTAACCAACTACTTACAAGAAGGCACTTTTCCAGTGCATAAACTTGAGAAGATCACTAGTGCTCCACTGAGCATTTTCAACGAGCAACAACTTGAGGTTCTTGCTTTTCCAACACTTTATCCTGATGGAAACAACGGATTTGGTACTCATCGACAAATTTCAATTACACCTTTGAACTATTTTCAATCAAGAATAATGAGTAAAGATTCACGCTGGGCCAAACACCCATCATATATATTCTGGGCGTGTAGCATTGTGAAAGCGATAAAATTACAAAGTAGTATATCAATTGCTCTCCGCCTTCGAAATCCAACATCCGGAAGGAAGAACAAACAAAAAAAACTTTGATTGCAGAAGATCTACGTAGCACTGGAGTAGGGGAAAATCCCGATGTTCATTTACATTTGTACATTTAGTGTAGATGATCACCATTGGAAAGATTTGATGGTGGTTTTAGCAAGTTGCAGTGGAAGAAATATCTCCAATGAACAAGTGGACGAGTTATCTGATGAAGAAAGAAGAACACTCATGACAAGCAATCCTGTTGTCACAGCACGCCATTTTCAACACCGCTTCCAGTCCCTAGTGAAAGAAATCATAAAGGGATCTGGAAGGCCAATTGGAGAGATAACAGATTTCTTTTGGAGAGTAGAATTTCAACTCAGAGGATCACCACACATCCATTCTTTGTGGTGAATCAAAGATGCCCCTAATCTTAATACAGTAGAGGGAAGAACGGCAGCTCCTGACTTTATCGATCGTTACATTTCTGCAAGAATTCCAGAAGAAGGATCTAGTGAAGACAGCTTGCGATCTGTCGTTCTTCGAGTTCAGAAACATAGTCATGCATGTACTTGCATCAAGAAGGACAAAAGAAAATAATCAAAAGAATGTCGTTTTGACTTTCCACAACCTCTATCGTCCACTACTCGTATCAAAAATAACGAAGATGTAGGCAACAAGTCCCGCTTCTATATTCTCAGGAGAACCGATGGTGAGGAAAATGTCAACCTGTACAATGCTCCATTACTTTTGCATGGCAGGCCAACATAGATATACAGTTGATTGGATCAGTTTATGGGACAGCATCTTACATATGTTCATACATGTGCAAAGGTGAGAGCGAAGAGGTGAAGAAGGCTATCAGTGATTCCCTTCAATCACTAGCACCGAATGCTTCACTTCGAAAATGACTATCTAAATTGGGAAACACTATGCTTTCACATAGGTAGCTAAGTGGCCAAGAAGCAGCCTATCGGTTGTGCAACATACCACTAAAGGATTCGTCGCGTAAAGTTGTCTTTGTCAACACTGTTCCTCCTGAAAAGAGAACAAGGATTCTCAAGAGTCGGTCTGAGTTACTTGAGCTGGATGACATGGATACAAATCTTTTTCAACCTGGACTATTTGACAGATATGCTGCAAGACCACAGGAAGATGAATTTGAGAAGATGACGTTGGCTCACTTTTCCGTATGGTATGATAGTGTATATAGAGATGACACACCAAAGGGCAGCAGTGGGTGTCACATTCAGCCTCGATTCAAATTGCAAGGCAATCTGGGATGGATCAAACTTCGTACAAAGCAAGCGTGCCTTCGAACACCCATTATGACACCACAAAGTCACGGTGACAAGTATTATTATTCACTGTTGCTGTTGTACATTCCGTGGAGACGTGAGAAAGAGGACTTACTTCTAAAGCACGACAGCGCATTGTCAGCTTTTATTGCTCGTGAAAAGGAGATGAAAATGCTGAATTGTGAACACCATACTTTTGCAGAAGAAGTACAAAGAGCAGTGCAGCAATTGCAAGCAGTTTCTGATGGGGGATATATGGATTTGGTTGTACCAAATGTTCAACATGGTGAACGGGACGATGCTACTCATGTACCAGAGGAGCTGGATCATGGTTTACACAATGCTGAAAATTATGTCCAAGATGAACAGGTGGATGTAGATGCTCTTCCTACAGTAGCAGACGACGATAATGCCAATGGAGCCCTCACACGCATGCGTCTCACTGATAAGGCCTTCACAGAATTGGTATGCAATTTGAATGCAAAACAGAGAGAAGCATTTGACATGGTAGTACAGTACACTAGCTCGTTACACAAATTTCGTCTCGGACAGGAGGCCCAACCCAAGCCCATCCGCATCTTCATAACTGGTGGTGCAGGGACGGGAAAGTCTTACATGATTCGTGCCATCAGAGAACATATTGAGAGGTCAGTGCAAGGGAGTGATGAAGTGCAAGGATGCATGGTCATGGCACCAACGGGTGTAGCTGCATTCAATGTGGATGGCCTAACAATTCACAGAGCTCTTAATCTTCAGGTCTACCTACCATTTAAAGTTAACAGCTGTAGCACTTCGAGAGCTGAGGATGCTGTGGAGAGGCATACATACCATCATCATTGATGAAATTAGCATGGTATCTTACGAAGTTCTCCAGTCTGTCCACTATTGACTGTGTGAGATATTTACCAATGATGACATCTTTGGAGGACTGAATGTGATTGCAGTTGGTGACTTTTATCAGCTTTCACCTGTCAATGGACACTTTGTGTTTAGTGTGACAAAACTGCAGTCGAAACGCTTGGCATCTCACCTTTGGAAGGACTGTTTTCAAATAGTGGAGTTAACTGAAAATGTGAGACAACAAAAGGATTTGTCCTTTTCAGACCTATTGAATCGTGTTCGAGTAGGAAAGCAAATGGAACAGGATATTAAGTTGCTGGAAAGTCGCATGGTGGCAGGAAACAACACTGATCTTTCAAAGCCACCATTTGAAAAGGCTCTAAGGTTGTTTCCTCGTGTTGCAGATTGCAATGCATTTAATGAAGGAGAATTGATAAAACTCTTTCTACTACCCCAATTTTTGAATTTGAAGCCGATCATGTGCTTTTAGAAAACAGAAGATCGACTTATGGGGCAGTCTCGTATGAGGAAGTGACCAAAGAATTAATTCCAGAGGATGACAAGGAATGTGGAGGACTACCAAGAAGGCTAAAGATGGCACTAGGAGCTGAAGTTATGCTACGACGTAACATCAAGTGTGGAGATGGACTAGTGAATGGAGCCCAAGGAGTAATTGTGGGATTCAAGTGGGGTGGAAAACAGAGTATACAGCCCTCATGTGGAGCCTTACCTGAAATTGTATATGTAAAGTTTCACGATCCAAGAGTTGGACAGTTTACCAAAATCTACATCCCCAATGGACACCAGGAGGCAGTTGCTATTGAACCCATGTCGGTGCGATTCTATGGACGGCAAGGCACTGTTCTACAGTGAACTTAGATACCCTTGATTTTGTGTTGGGCTGCCACTTTACACAAAGTGCAAGGTCTGTCACTTGATTGTGCTGTGTTGGACCTCGGAGAGGCCGGAATGTCTTATGTGGCATTAAGTCGGGTGAGGACATTAAATGGCATAGCACTGGTGAAATTTGAACCCAAGAAGCTTTATGCCAACAATTCAGAGGTGCTGCCGGTGGATTTGTCACAGTCTCAGGAGGATGAACCACCCAGGAAATGAAGAGAGATGTACCAGTAGTACAATTATCAAGTCAAGAAATTCACAAAACATGTACAAAGGAGGTGAAAGAATTTATGCGCAACATTTAGGACATTCTCAGAAGTAACAAGTGATTCGAGATTCGTGGGCCGCCTACGGCCCTGGAAACTCGAATCACTTGGAAATCATTATCACGGAATTGAAAGATCCCGGGCCTAGGAAAAAGATGCTGAAATTGAAAAAGTTGTACGTAAAATTCGTTGTATGTGTGTGTGTGTGTGTGTGTGTGTGTGTGTGTGTACGTATGTGTGTGCATATATAAATATCAAATTTGCTCTCTTTTTCTCTAAACATAATAGAGAAAGGAAAAAGATGATGAAATTGAAAAAGTTGTAAGTAAAATTCGTTGTATGTGTGTGTGTGTGTGTGTGTGTGTGTGTGTGTGTGTGTGTGTGTGTGTGTGTGTGTGTGTGTGCATGTGTGTGTACAATGTGAATAAAATGTAAATGTGAAATTTGCTGCCTCTCTATCTTTCCCTCTATATAGAAAAAGGAGAAAGACAGTGGCTTGGAAAGAATTGTAAGTAAAATGCATTACAATGAATATTTTCCTTATCAGCGCATGTTTTATGCACACCCACTGTCTCCCTCTAGAAAAATGAAAAGGATCAGGAAATTACACTCATATACAGCGTAGCCGACTTCAAAAGGAACGGCACTGTAGGAGGTGCGAGAGGAGGATGCTTTCTTCCTCCTCCACCTTTTCCTCCTCCGCCTCCTCAGCGCCAGGGTCAATGTGTAACCCATAGTAAGTTAGCACAATATATGTACACAAAGTCTACATGTTTAAATATACAATGTCATATATATATACTTTTGTATTATATATTCCCACACCCTTTCTTTACAGATATACGAGCAATAAACTATTAATGTTTTAAAACTTTATATATAACACATGCATACACATTTCTGTATCTTTATTAAACACTTATAATTTGATTATTAACAATTATTAGTAGTATATACTATTATAATTGATTGTGGTTTTATCATTGTAATAATTTTATTTAACATTAATAATAACTACAATTAACAATAATTAATATTTACAATTATTAAAATAAAACGTTTTCAATAGAAGTTCCATACTTGTTGGGTCAAGTTTAACTTATCATAATTAGTGGTACTATGTAAACACAGCTCGTCTCTTCTGTGTTTGTAATTCCTAAAAAGGAAAGAATTAAAAAAGCATCAATAAATAATCTGAAGTATCTTTACACACATCAGGGTTTCTGATTCTGAACTATGTATCTTTACACACAAACATACATGTACACACACACACACAAACACACGCACACACACACACACACACACACACACACACACACACAGACACACACACACACACACACACACACAGTGACACACACACACACATACACACACACACACACACACACACAACACACACGCACACACACACACACACACACACATACACAAACATCCAAATATGCACTTACAATTTCACCAAAGACCTTTAGAATCAGTACTTCAGTCTATATTCTGAACATGAAAAGAAAGAACAATAAACAATGAAACCACAAAAGGGCACATACATACACACACAGTCAAACCTCCACTACACCACTGGTTCTACCACACCATGCTGCTATAACCAATAGGGTGTATCAAGTGATTGTAAATAGGTGACACACACACACTCACACACACACACACACACACACACACACACACACACCACACACACACATGCACGCATGCACACACACACACACACACACACACACACACACACACACACACACACACATCCATATATGCACTTACAATTTCACCAAAGACCTTTAAGCATAGGCCACACGTTCGTCCAAATGTGAAAAAAATGCATCCAATCCGAATTTCACACCTTCCGACGAACGAACAAATGCCCTTTCCCCGATTCGTCATTCGTTCGACATGTCGACCTCCATTTTATTCGTAGCTTTGTTTTCTGCACAGTACAGCTGTCCACCACATCCACCTAAGCTAAACATGATGCCATACTCTTCCCCAAGTCCATCAAATGTACCCTTTGATCCACTACCTCAAACAAACAGTGCACCATATTTACCACAGCAACCCCCTCACATGCCATATCCAATGGCTGCATTATCACCACCCCAACAGCAATTCACTTCAGTCATGCCACAAGAGACAGGTGATAGTATGAACAAATCACATTAGTTGTCTATATTTATCAGTACTATATAATTAAAATTTGTTCATCTGGCATTAACTTTGGCAAGTTGCCACGATACACTCCCTTCTGTACTGTTAAAAAAATCCACAAAGCGTTGTCAAACATGACTGGCTTCAACGGTAGCACTTCTACTTCTATACCCGTCCTGACCAAGAACAGATAATTGGCTTGCTCTCCAAAAGCCATCCCTGACACTGCCATCCTCATCGATACTGTCACATAATCCTGGTGGGGTATAATGTGGATCCTGCATGGCTCTGAGGAAGTTGTGTAGTACACACATGGCTTGAACCAACTTCACTGCCTTGCTAGGTTCAGCAATAAT
>CAUJGJ010000134.1:0-27500 GCA_963170055.1 Halisarca cf. caerulea
AAAACTCGAATTTTCCCTGGGGGAGCATACCCACAGACCCCCCTAGTTATATACCCCTACCATATACTACATACATATCTGCTCCTCCTTACATTGCTGAACTATACTTGAGTTTTACACACATCTAGGATATCATGTATGTACACATCTGCCTCTTTACATATAGTTTAATATTTGGTATTGGCCCATGATCATTATCCTGAAATAAATAACCCTGCTACATATTATATATATTTATAAAAACCATTTAAAAATGGTAAAAGGATGTAGGATTGACAAAGGATTGTGCAAAAGGCATTATCAAAAAGGATTCTCCAAAAACACTTGGAACAAGGGTAAGTTGCACAACCGGTACAGGGCTAGATGGGCAAAGGGCAAGACAGACATAGGGCTAGACGAGCATAGGGCTACACATACATAAGGCTAAACGGGTATAGGGCTAGACAGAGTTTAGTTGGATTGAGTGCACACTGTGCAAATTCCTACATCCCACACGTGCAGTATATATGCAGGTGCTGCGGGATGTAGGAATTTGCACAGTGTGCACTCAATCCAACTAAACTCTGTCTAGCCCTATACCCGTTTAGCCTTATGTATGTGTAGCCCGATGCTCGTCTAGCCCTATGCCTGTCTTGCCCTTCACCCATCTAGCCCTGTACCGGTTGTGCAACTTACCCTTGTTCCAAGTGTTTTTGGAGAATCCTTTTCGATAATGCCTTTTGCACAATCCTGTGTCAATCCTACATCCTTTTACCATTTTAAAATGGTTTTTATAAACCCTTGTTCGTGCGGTTTTTCCTTTTATAGCGAAACGGTTGCTTGAATAGTTTTCCACGGCAGTTGAGAAGGAACACGATCAAATTTTTTAAGATTAAGAAACTAGAATCTATTCAGTTACCTGACTAAAATCAATTGATGTACCCATCTAGAAACAAATGCTCGAACAAAAAGAGCGCTGAAGTCGACGATCATCGAAGTACAGGCCTTGTGTACGTACGCGTACGTCTAGTCTCGCGTAGCCATTTCACTAGTCCGAAAATGGCTGATCCGGTGAATGTATGGAATTCGCCTATTAAATTTTTTCTCGCTTTAGAAGTGTAGGTGTTGCTTCAAAACCTACAAAAGGCACTTCGCGCTAACAATCAGAGCTCACTGGCGAAAGATGAGACCTCTGGACCCTTCGTGGCGACCTGTAGCTCATATATATATATATATATATATATATATATATATATATATATATATATATATATATATATATATATATATATATATTTATTTATTTATTTATTTATTATTATTATTATTATTATTATTATTATTATTATTATTATTATTATTATTATATACACATTAATGTACACATACATAAGGAAAGAAAAAAAAGGCACCAAATAAACAGATGAACACACAAGAAAAAGAAAAGGACAAACAAACAAACAAACAAAAAAAAAACTAAACCTAAACTTAATAAGTATTACACAAGAAATTAATTAATCAATGTCATTAATGTCAGAAAGTGAACAAAGGGATCTGCGGATCGACAGTGCATTTCCCCGTTGAATAGCAATTGACAGCCTTTGAATTAGGTGTAGATGGGATTGAGCCTCCCCAGAAAGAGTGCGAAGGTGGCAACCCACTTCCTTGAGGAAGTAGAGGGTCTCTTGACCAAAGGCTCCAATTGTCTCCACAGAGACTGGTGCAAAGGTGTGGGTGGTGTCTAGATGGCGGTACTGAGAGGCCTTGATCACTTCTGCCTGATCAGCAACAGCTCCACACTTACGAGATGCAAGGGAGAGGTGCGATGGAGCAAAGGTATCAGAACAAGTGGCATCCCAAACCAAGGGACGACCACTATTCCATGGAAGCATGGTGACCCCATCGGGCCGTTTCCCATCTAGGCGGCTGAGGCCACGAGGCTCTTTCTGGGAGGGTATCCCAGCAGAGGATAGGGATTGATGGATGATGTCGTTAAGCTCATTGTGGCGAGAGTGACGACCTTGGCTACGTACACAGCTTAGGCCATGTAGAGCAAACTCATCCACGGGAGACCCACATTGTTTGCAAGGGTGAGGATGGCAGAGTGCAACTCCCAGACGTAGACTGACTGCGATGGTGATTGTGTCATTGTCCAAACGGAGGCCCAAGGAAGACACAGGGGGGGCATTGAGCCATGCACCTGATTCCTTGGAGGATGCACCCAGCAGCCTTGCTCTGGTCCTCATGTCTGGATCATTATTCAGAAGGGAAGTGACTCGATCATTATTCAGAAGGGAAGTGAGGATATATATATATATATATATATATATATATATATATATATATATATATATATATATATTATATATATATATAAAATTATATATATTATTATATATTATTAATATTATTAATTATAATCACTTTTAGCTGGTGTATTTGGAGACCCAAATACACCAGCTAAAAGTGATTGGCGAACGGCTTCACCATCTGCACTCTCACGATGCAATTACCATTCTGCGCCACTCATTTGCTGTGCCAAAGCTTCTCCATGTTTTGCGGACTTCCCCAGCATTCCTGTCTCCTTTACTGCTCTCTTGGGACAATTTACTGATATCCATTGTTTCAAGAATCACCAACATAAATTTTCTTCCTGGTGATCCCTCCTGGCTGCAGGCATCCCTCCCTGTCAGGTCTGGTGGCCTGGGCATCCGGAGTGCCTCTCATCTTGCCCCCTCTGCTTTTTTAGCTTCGGCTGATGGAGCCTCCTCATGTATGCACGAGTTACTACCTGATCACCTGTCCACAGCCATTTACCCAGAAAGGGATTCTGCTCTGTATGCATGGAGGCAGGACCTTCCACCCGACATATCAGAGCCTACAACTTCTAGTCATCAGAAAACATGGGATAAGCCCAGAGTTGAATCGTTATTCAACTCTCTCCTTGCAACATGCACCGAAGAAGAAGGAAAAGCCAGGCTTCTGGCTGCTAGCTCCAGGGAATCTGGTGCCTGGCTAAATGCCCCACCAATCTCATCCCTTGGTCTTCGTATGTCCAACAACACCATTCAAGTTGCCACAGCCCTGAGAGTGGGGGCCCCAATCTGTCAACCCCATACGTGCACTCATTGTGGCCAAGATGTGGATTGCTTTGCCAGGCATGGCCTCAGTTGTAGGTTCAGCCAGGGTAGGCTGCCAAGACACAATTCCATCAATAACATCATATACCACTCCCTCGAAGCTGCCAAGATTCCCACAAGACTGGAACCATCTGGTCTTTGTCGCTCTGACGGGAACCGACCAGATGGCATTACCATGGTCCCTTGGTCCCAGGGGAAGTACCTTGTCTGGGATGCCACTTGTGTGGACACGTATTGTCAATCGCACCAGCACAGAGCCTCACAAGTCCCAGGGGGTGCAGCATCCCATGCTGAGGTGGAAAAGACAAGGAAGTATGCCCACCTGGACCCCATGTACCAGTTCCAACCGGTTGCTGTTGAAACCAGTGGTACAGTAGGTCCCACCTCTGCCTTGTTCTTGAGGGAACTCGGCAAACGCCTGAAGATGGCTACTGGGGAACCTAGATCCTACATCTTCCTCCTCCAAAGGATCTCAGTGGCCATCCAGGTGGGGAATGCCACATCAGTGCTTGGGTCCCTCCCAGCTACCTCTTCTGATGAGGACTTCTTAATTTAGTCTGTAGTTTTATTTAGCTGTATCTGTATTAATTTTGTATCTGTAGCTAATCGTAAGTGTATAGTTGTGTATAGTTATTAATAATAATGACTATCTGTATCTAGTGTTTTAATTTAATTATATATATTATATATATATATAAAATTATATATATTATTATATATTATTAATATTATTAATTATATATATTATATATATATATATATATATATATATATATATATATATATATATATATATATATATATATATATATATATATATATATATATATATATATAATATATATTATATATATATAAAATTAAATATCGCTGAGTGAACAAAATGGCTACCACCACGTGGCACCTGTGAAGATGCAGAAAAGAATTGTGAGAAAAAGGAGTTGCCACAACCTATGAATAAGAAGAGTGAAATCCAATGGAAGGAGCGGTGTAATGAGTACTCAGAAGCGTTGAAGACGGTGACAGCAGCAGAGAACCCTTACGCGAATTTTGCAACTGCTGTTCACCCCTTTGTTTCACCAGTTTTGTAATGATGACACCGTTTCCTTCTGGCCTTGCCAGGGCCCTGTAGTGCTCTTTGGCTCATACCAAGCCTTGCACTACACTGTGGGGTTAACCCTGTGTCCGAGGCTTTTCTTTTGTAGCACATTGTATTCCTCGATTTGAATAATAATGTGTCTTCCCCCTATATATATATATATATATATATATATATATATATATATATATATATATATATATATATATATATATATATATATATATATATATATATATATATATATATATACCGTACTCCATAATATATTATGGAGTACAGTAGTACTCCATATGTAGGATTGACACTGATAAAACATGGCCGCCATACATTAGCGGAAATTTTGTTTTTGTCCGAAAACTAACGATACAGTACAGTTAGAAGCATTTAGAAGTAATATTGGTGCCCTTTGACACACTAGCTATAAGATGAAGTGGTTAAAACCCTTCGTAGGCCAACGTCTTCAAAGAACTTCGAAATTTTAGACGAAAATGTATAGCGGCTACCCAACACCAGTACATTTTAAGATTATTCTTCTTCTCGTCGTTTTTTCGAACTGAGCTACAGGTCGCCACGAAGGGTCCAGAGGTCTCATCTTTCGCCAGTGAGCTCCGATTGTTAGCGCGAAGTGCCTTTTGTAGGTTTTGAAGCAACACCTACACAGCACATTATACAGTACATATGTGCTGCGGGATGTAGGAATTTGCACAGTGTACATTCAGTCCAATTAAACTCTGTCTAGCCCTATGCCCATCTAGCCTCATGCATGTGTAGCCCTATGCTCGTCAAGCCCTATGCCTGTCTTGCCCTTTGCCCACCTAGCCCTGTACCGGTTTTGCAACTTAACCTTGTTCCAAGTGTTTTTGGAGAATCCTTTTTTGATAATGGCTTTTTGCACGATCCTGTATATATATAAACAATAGATACAACTAAACACAATCATGATTTGTATGGCAGGCATACACTGCAATACTGAAGTCCCCCCACCCCACCCCACCCCCACACACACCCGTTTACATCCTAGATAGAAGCCTGCCATTATTGCATCCATTCGTGGACTTTGGGCAAGTATACAATATAAAATTGCTGCATAATCGTACCATATAGGTCCAACTTGAGTGTAAAAGCAGCCTGGTCCAAGATGGCCTCAAATACCACCTTTATATAGCCTAACAACTCAAACTTCCCCAGACCCTCTTGAATTGGAACTTCTACCACACTACATACAAATCTGCACCTCCTTACATCACTGCACTGCATGTGTTTAATGAACATTCAGAATACTATATATGCTTTAAAAATTTATATAACTAGGCCATGTCTTACGTGGCAGACATGCACTGTATTACTGAAGCTCCCCCCCCCCCCCCATGTAATATAATTTCAATTCTTGTTAGAAGAACCCTGCCAATAGAAGTAAAATACTTCAGTTTTCCAAGTAAAATGAGAGTATAGTATAGTTGGAAAAGGTTGGCAGGAAGAAATTATTAATTAATTTTGGTGATTCATGCACACACACACACACACACACACACACACACACACACACACACACACACACACTCACACACACACACACAACCACCACACACACCACACATACACTCACACACCACACGCACTCACACGCACACCCACACATACACACTCACACACACATACACACACAACACACACACACACACACACACACACACACACACACACACACACACACACTCACACACACTCACACACACACACACACACCACACCACCCACCCACCCACCACACACCACACACACACACACACACACACACACACACACACACACACACACACACACACACACATACACACACACACGCACACACACACATACACACAACACACACACACACTCACACACACACACACACACACACACACACAAACACACACACACACACACACACACACACACACACACACACACAAACACACGTCTGTCCCCTTGAACTAATTAAGCCGAACTATAGATTAATATATACGAAAACCTATATGCGAATGGCCTTGTGGGATGGCTGGCAAGATGGGCCAAGCGTTGTCGTCATGTGAATGACAAGAATGCCAACCCCCCTCTTCAAGGACCATCAGTACAAAATCACCCCTAACAGACAATATTGAAGAATACGCCGCTTTTTGTTAGAAGGACAGCTTTCAGCAGTACAGCGTAGAATCTGGTATGGGGCCCCACAGGCCAAGCGAGACTTGAGTCCCTGCACAGCGGAAGTAATCAACCTCGCTTCGCTCGATCAGTACGCAGGTAAGTTACATGCATTTTGCACAAAAAACAAAATGGCGGTCGCTCAAAGTCGGTCGCAAACACATCCCAATTTTCTCATTACACGATACATAAGCAACAAAACCGAATGGATAGAATGCTACAGCAGTATTTGCAATTTACTTTTCTTTTGTTCGATTGTTAATCTCTCATCGTTCAAAAGAGAAAAATGAAGATTGCTCAACCCATATGAAAAACCTTTAGTGAAAAACGCGGAGTTCTAAATGACGGTTAAGTGATATGATATCTACCTAGAGAGGTTCCTAGGATTAGTATCTAACTTTTCACCGTGGTGGATTTTGAAATTCTACTTTGTTCCTGAGATATACAGGTTTTCATAGTTTTCGAAGAGGATAAAATTACGAACACGTGCACATAAAACGAAAGGTAGCAGCTATCAAAATCCACCGAGGTGAAAAGTTAGACTTACACTTTGTTAACAAGCGTACAAACTTTCAAAGCTCTAGAGTGCCATTTACAACTCCGCGTTTCGGAAAGAAAATTGGTCGACCAAAACACTCTTCTTCTACTTGCGATCACACGATCGTCAGGTGACTAATATTCGTAAACGTATAGTTGTTAAAGTATACGGAATTTTGTACGCAAAGGCTTTGGTCGAATTCGAAGCGAATTAGAGCGAATTTGAACAAAATAGCAAAAGTGATTTGAATAAAATGAAGAACTGGAGACGTCTGAGACTTATTTGCGCATAAATTCTACTTGGCTTGCTACATAATCAAAAAGCATTCTGAATAGTCACGCAAACTGCACCTGACCGCTTTGAGTTAATAAGATGCTAATTGATTGCATTGTGTGAAGCCACAGAAACGCCCCTCAGCTGCTCAATGTGCCCATAACCTACCTGCGTAATTATATAATTTGTAATTTGGATAATTCACCTAGTCCACCATTCAACTCAATCTGTCTGTGTGCACAATACTGCAAGAATATACTTAGTATATATATTATTATACAATAGAATTTTCTATACTACAGTCTGTTATCAGTATTCATTGATGTATATTCCTCTATATACAGTATTTAGAACAAACTTTTCAGATAATGAAACATGTATTATATTATTAAAATTATGTGGTCATTATATATTGTCAGTCTTGTTATGCACACTGTACATGGATATTAATTATCTACAGCTGTCAGGATCAATGTTACAGTAACTGTCACAATGATATCCGAAAGTTCTGTCAAATTCATGGTGACTCGAGTGGGTATCTACAACTGTACACTGGAGAACATTGGTGGCTTGGAAATGCCAAGATCAACAAGTCTTACAAGGACAGTTATAAATGGATCTTTTAATGAGTTGATTCCTGGCACAGAATATTGCATTATATGTGTTAAAGCAAATGGCAGAATGACAGATCCAACACTATTCACCACCTCACAAGGTTAGTGAGCCATCAACAGATATAAACAGTATTATACCAACACATCCGCAATTGTTGCTGCAACAAACATGCCCACTCATATTAGAAGCATGCGACTGAATATTAACTTTTTGAGTATTATATAATATACACTAAATAAATGCTATGTATGCATGTGTTCTTACAAAAGGGTTCAGCGTTACATTAGTATGATGATCCAAGTGCACAATTAATGCACAATGGTGTGCTGGGCCATATAAGAAATAATACCTATTCAATAGATAGTGTACTGAGAGGTAAAAATGTAGTGTTTAAGCAATGATTACATTTTAGTCATAGCAGTTTGTTCATTACTTTTTCGTTCCCGGATCAATGTGCTTCATGCATGGCTACATTACAGCACATTGCTTCTATATTACTATGCATGCAGTTAATTCCTGTTCACATGCATGGTCATTAGTTTACATGCAATATGACATGGTTAGTATAAGAGATGTGCAGGTAAAATATTTCCCTAATTTATATCATTAACTTAAAGCTTGCAATCACATGTACAGAAATTTTACAACCACCTGTGCCGATTAATGTCTGCCATTTACTGGATCCAGGGTCAGTGGATATAAGAATAATAATAATGACTCAGTGCTTACTTTTGATCGTAAAAATTAACTTAAAGGATACAAATTAAGTGTCGCCGTAGGTCTACAACTATATATTATAATTTCAGTTATGAATTGCCAACTTGAAGGTAGATCCCCTCATAATAGTGTTACAGTAGTAAATTGTAACTTGTTAATGGATAAAGCATGCAACTTGCAAAGTTGCATGTACATTTTAATTTAATAGGGAAATACCTTAAATAATTTTGCATGAATGATGTTTGAAGGCATGCAGATTGTCAAACTTATACATACATGTAGCTTTAATTAAATCTATGCATGGATTTATGATCATTTCAATACAGTGCAATGCATGCATACATGTCATTATTATACTATAATACCTTCATGATACCAAAAAGTTTCTTGATATTATACATACAGGTATATATGCAATGAGTTGGGACATTTCCTAGCTCAAATATATGGCACGCAACTGAATAT
Source organism: Halisarca cf. caerulea (assembly GCA_963170055.1). Taxonomy (NCBI): domain Eukaryota; kingdom Metazoa; phylum Porifera; class Demospongiae; order Chondrillida; family Halisarcidae; genus Halisarca; species Halisarca cf. caerulea. Next base: position 9,014 of record CAUJGJ010000134.1, read on the forward strand.
AATATAATGTTTTTTATTTTGTATAGGGTGCCCATGTACTTTTGGGTGCCATGCACTTACAGTAGCCTCTGGCTAAAGGTTTCCCAGGTTAAATAAGAATACCCTATACCCTATACCCTATACTTGGCAGCTATAGATCAAATTTGACCCTCTTGCATACAACGTACACATATACTTTAACAACCTGTTGGGGCACCAGAAATCAACAAAGAATGCCACTCAAGGCTTGAAGCGGTGTATACTTCCTTAATTCCTTAAAATCAATTAAAGTATGGCAAATTTTTGGCATTTTTCCTATATTCCCTATATCTCTATATTGTTTTTACTTTCACCGGAAGTGTCCATAACATCTGGAATGATGTATGTCTATATTGTATATATATGTCAACAACATGGCGGACACTAAGTGGGTACATAATCTTTCAGCTATATTTCGGTGAAATTCATTTGTTTGCTCCTGATTTTATCAGCAAAGAGTCTTTTAGACCAGAAATAAGAGTTCTTCGAAGTATAATTTTAGTCAATAATGACAATTTCCAAATTAAGCAATTTGAGTTTCCAGGGCCGTAGGTAGCCCACAAGGTTTTGAAACTCAAATCACTTGTTAGAGAGAATACAAACTAGTGCAATACCTGTATTATTCAGTTACTCACATGCTACTAACTTTATATAGCCCAATGCAATTAAAAAGCATTGTTTCAGCAAGCATGCATCGGATTTAATCATTTGTTAAAGATGTGGAAATTGGTGGCATGCACTATGCATATTAAATTTAAATCATTATATTAAGATAGTATCAGATTTTGATCTCTTTTAGAGCAAAGCATTAATTCACTATTACAAATGTTATTTCTCTTGTGGTGCGGATTTCTACAAATGCAAGCCATGCACTGCCAGATAAACATTTAGTTATTAATTTTGTATAAACATAAAATAGTAATTACTATTATGGAAGGCTATAGAACTACTTCATCAAATGCATGTGCATACATAATATGTTATCCTTTAAGGACATAATTAATGATTATTTTGCTGTATAAATCCACAGCAATCAGTGTAGTCAACACAACTGACACATCTGTGAGATTCACACTGGATTCAGAAGAGGACTTAGTCTACAACTGTATGCTGAAGAAGGGGGAGATGAAATTTAGCCAAAACATTACTGTTCATGATGGAGAATATGTTGAATTCACAGAACTGGATCCTGGTACTGATTACAAAATAATGTGTACTTTAAGGAAAGATCCAAACAGGAAATCATCACTGTTAATCACAACCTTACAAGGTCAGCATATAATATCTAACATCAATGTACTGTGTTACTATAATGTTTTTTATTACAATACTAGTAGGCTGATTTTGTTTGCAGTTTAGTGACGCACACTGCAAATGACTGTGGCCAGATGCATGTATTTGCGAAAAGGTGAAATTTCAAAAATAAGCCATACATGCCTACAAGCCATCATATTTGTTATACTAATAAATCTTGACTAGAATACGACTTTTGCCTTCGAAACAAATTTTCACTAATACCTCCTAGGATAAAGATACAAGTGCTTTGTGACTATTCCTGATGCTCCCCAGTAGAAGTGGTGCATGAGTGACCTTATCTATAAGGCAAATGATTTAACGTACACATGGAAAACATGCAATAGTGGCATTGGTGGGAAAACATCTTTTCATTGCCACTACAATGTCATAAAGTCAAAAATCATACAGTATATATAGAATTATAATGAAGAATCATGTATGTATATTTCAATCATATATAGTCAGATGTGGTTTTTGACAGTGGCCACAGTGACGTACCTAATTCCTCCGTCTTAATGGGGTGGCCAATTCTGGATTCATTTCTTGTGAGGCATATATATATATATGATGGCAGATCTGATTAGTGCAAATGATAGGCGGCATCTGATCCATTTTATATTGGTGCTGTAAGGTTGGTCCCTCTTCTCAGTAATCATCTCAGCAATCTTCTTGTAGACAAAGTTGTTGCTGGCCCCATTCCTCCTGAAGTCATTAAGACAAGTTGCATGGGAGAAGGTTCCTCCTTCAACTTCCCGAACTCTGCTTGTATACTTTCATCTTGGCCTTATTTCTCTTGCGATCTGTAGCATGTTGATATGGGGATATTCATAGATTGGTGCAAAAGGGTGAAACACCCTATCATATAAAGCACGGTGCCGTTTCCTTCAAAAACTGTAAGCTACTAGATCTAGGTGGGCTCGCGCTTCTCTATTGGCTGTGGCATATTATAGTGATTCTCCTGATGACGGCTGTACAAAAACAATGTCAACAGCCATCTTTGTGCACAATGGTATCCGTTGTAAGTATACAGGGTTCACTTCAAATTCCATGTCGATTATATGCCATGAAATACGAATAGAACAATCTATAGATCTCAGATACTAATATGAGGAACATACAGTACATATATGTGTGGCAAAATCAATGTGTCTGTGTGTACGTGTGTGTGTTTGTCTGTGTGTGTGTCTATGTGTGTGTGTGTGTGTGTGTGTGTGTGTGTGTGTGTGTGTGTGTGTGTGTGTGTGTGTGTGTGTGTGTGTGTGTGTGTGTGTGTGTGTGTGTGTGTGTGTGTGTGTGTGTGTGTGTGTGTGTGTGTGTGTGTGTGTGTGTGTGTGTGTGTGTGTGTGCATGTGTGTGTGTGTGTGTGTGTGTGTGTGTGTGTGTGTGTGTGTGTGTGTGTGTGTGTGTGTGTGTGTGTAATTGTTTTCAAGGACTTGCCATTTTGTCTGCACTTCTCACTGTTTTCATAACTAAAATTTTGGGGAAGTTGTAAACACATTTGCAATGGCAGTTTGCAATGGTATGAGTTTATTTGATTAGTTCAGGATGCATGCAAGATTGAACTAAGTCTCTGAGGAAACCAAATCATACATGTTGATGCATAAAGTTACCCATATTAGCTGCAGTTGGTCTGAACGTTGAAGTTTCATGTGGCTTATTGGGATGAATAATTGCCATTGGTTCAGTGTTAGAGGCACCAATTTTGTTGACTCTACCTCGTAGGGTTAACGTTCACAAATTTGGTGACTTTATTCTGCTTACCATTCAAACCAACAGTTATAATAAATATATATTTGAGGACCTTAATAAAAGTAATGAATTAATTATTTTAGTTTTTAATACTAGCTAGCTTGTCTAGGTTCTATATACTATAAGCTAACCTACGGGCGAAATCCCTATCTAGCTACATGTTCTAATTTATGTGTGCATGCATGTTCTGCATATAGAACTGCATGTGCACGTGCGCAAACACCACACACACACACACACACACACACACACACAGAGTTTCACACACACACACACACACACACACACACACACACACACACACACACACACACACACACACACACACACACACACATACACAGATACACACACACACACACACACACACATACACACACACACACACACACACACACACACACACACACACACACACACACAAGTGTGTTTGACAAGCTGGACCAAGGAGATTTGTTGGGTGCAGTGAGGTTGATAGTGTCATCAGATCCTTTATAGCACCACACAACCTTCATACCATAGAGGCCCTCAAAGCTAAACATTCATGGCTTTGTTAATGCCTCCTCCACATGCTGTCGATGACTGTTTCCCCACAAAGGTCTCGGTGTTTGAGGTTAGAGCAGCTATATATATTAAATCCTTTCGTAGAGTTTCTGCTGGAGGACCAGATAGTCTTAGACCTCAACACGTGCTGAATTCGACCAGCGGTGCGCCTGGCAACTACGGTCATTCACTACTCTCTTTGCTAACAGTCTTAATCAATCGAGTTTTGGCAGATGGCGTACCGAACGATTTTCAAAAAGCACATTTTTGGAGCGGCTCTCACAGATTTAAATCAATCAGATGAAGGAATATGTCCAATTGCAGTTGGCTAAACCTTGAGACAGTTGGTTTGCAAACTGGCAAGCAAGCAGTTAGAGGTGATCTTGGAGACTTGTTTTGCCCCACTCAGTTGGATGTTGGTACTCATCATGGCTTGGAGGCGGCAGTGCATGCTGCAAGGCACCCTCTAAACAACATGTCATGCATCTTCAGATGTGTTTGTGAAACTTGACATCAATATTGCCTTCAATACAGTCCAGAGAGGTCGCATTCTGCAAGAAGTGAAGAAGAGGTGCCCTATTTTTTTCCTCTGGCCGGTGTATTGTAGTTATATGCTACCACCTTGCACCTCTTTTTCGGTTCAGAAGGGGTTCAGCAAGGAGATCCTTTGGGTCCATTCCTTTTCTGTTTAGTAATCGACCCCATTGTAAAAGTTCTGCAATCATCTTTCAAAGTGTTTACATTGATGATGGCTCAATCCGTGGGCATGTCAAGCTTGAAGCACAGGATGTAGCTCTTTTCGAATCAAAAGCAGCTGCCTTACAGGACTCACCCCAAACCATTCCAAAAGTGAGATTATTTGTGTGGAAAATCAAGGAGTTCAATCCCATTTTCCTGAATTCAGGTGTATTCAATCAAAATATGCTTTTCTTCTACCGTATATGCTCTAATTTTTCGTCAGAGCAATTGTCAGGAAAAAAACGTCATTTAGAATGGAATTGCAAGGTTTCTGAGAGGTGGCGAATAATTGGAATGGGGGGACGAATATTTAGAATCGACGACGGTGAATTAGAACCATCGAAAAATGGCCGTGTCTAGCTTGAGAATTGTTGCGCTCGTTCGAGGATACCACGTATACAAGGAATTTTGGAATCCAAATTTGACGATTACTTGAACAAAATAGAAATGACTAATATAAACGAAGGAACAGCGGTTTCTCCAGTATATTAATGGCACAACAAATGGCAGAACGAAGGCGTCCAGCCTGCGTGACGAATAATTAGGGACGTCTCTGGCGTAGGATTAGAGCACTTGCTATTTTTCATCAATTAGAATGCTTTTCATCCCTTTTGGAGCCCATGACGAATAATTGGAATGACGAAAAATTATAGCATATACGGTATATAAGCTCACCTAGTGACGAGAAGAACATGGACTTATAGCTTTATCAGAGAAGCTAGGATTTCTGCAATCAATGAGAAATTTACTGACTCATCTACCCTAACATGACAGCCCTGTTACTTCTCAGGCAATGCAATTGGCATACAAATTTATTCCTTTTAAGGACATGTTTTCCATTTCCCAATTTTGGTGGTCTTTGATGACACTCTCCGACAAATCCTGTCCTCTGTGTTGAATGTGGATCTATCCAGCAAAAAAGGCTTGAATGCAAGCTTCACTACCTATCAACCATGGAGGGCTGGGAGTTGCTCCATGTCCATACAGGCTCCATCTACTGTCTTGTCATCAGTTGATGGATGCCATGATCTTGTCTTCCTCTTAGTCCCGTCCTATAGTCCTCAACCTCTTTTTGACCAGGCTATGTGCATTTAGTCTACAGGTGTTGCATGGGGTTTGTCTTCCAATGGGTGTTGAGCACAGGTACCAAAAGTCATGGGATGTATATACCAAAGGTCTAAGCCCAATTCAACGTTCTGCCGAGGACTCCACAGGAGAAAGAGATAGAGCACAGCTACTCGCCATGTCATCCAAGAATACCGGCCTTTGCAATTGGCTCCAGGCACCCTCTCTTCATTGGTGTGGCTAAGAATGGATTATAAGGTGAGTCGCATTAATTGCTGCTAGACTGAGATTGGGGGTTCCCTGTGTAGCCCTCTCAATTGTCACTCCTGTGGCGGGCAAGTGGATGAACTTGCTACCCATGGTTAGTTGTGTTAAGAGTCAGGGTCGTCACAGTCAACATTCAGCACTCAATGAACTAATGGATGCAATGTTGGCCTGTTTGGAGCCCAGTGGAACTGATTCATCGATCCACCAATGTCTGCCCAGATGTGGTCTCCATGGTGCCCTGGAGATATGGGAAGCCACTGGCCTGGGAAGTCGCATGCAGGGATACTTCTGTGCCATCATACCTGAAGAGGTCCAGTGTTAGCCCTGGTTTAGTTGTTTTGGCTGCCAAGAATGAGAAGCGGAATAACTACAGATCCATGGCTTCATTCGATAGTTTTGTACCGATTGCCGTGGAGACATCTAGTATCATTTGCCCATCAGCACTTCAATTTTCAAGTTGATCAGCAGAAAATTGTTAGAGATGAACATAGACCCCTTCGCCAACTACCATATTAAGCTAGCAGCCAGTGTCAGTGTGCATTCAAAGAGTTAACGCTGCATCAATTCCAGGAACAATTAACCTTTTTCAGACTCTTGTTATTAACCGTCTTTCATGTAAGTTATTTGTATTAACTACATTTGGGCCACAGTATGATAGTGAGACCATCAGGTCCCAGCACATATAAATGTACCTCATTGTACCAGTTCCAAGGTTTCAGAGACATTGTCCAATTATATAGAGGGTGCAGGGGACAATGTCGTTAAGGGCTGCATGTCTCAGGAGTCTACCCTTGCAGGGGTGAAAATAGCTCCCATGAGTTGATCTGAACTTTGTCAGGTCATTTTTGATCTTCATCGGACATCAGGACTCTTGTTCAGACATTAGATTCTACCATGTAGGTATATGCTTCCAATGAAATTTTTGCAAGATGATATTTTGAGTTAATTTTTGGGTCAATTGACACAGAGTACCGTATTCTCTCTAATTTTTCATCAAAGCAAATTGTAGAGGAAATCCATCATTTAGAGGCGTTTATAATATGTTCCCGCAATGTACAACAAATATTTGGAGAATGTGTCGAATAATTAGAACAGTTTGCCAGCCTAACATGTCTGCCTTTAAACTAAGAATTATTGCTTGTATTAGAAGATATCGTGTCTAGCTATAAAGAGTTTTGGAAGCCAAAATATTGGTGAAACGCTATATTTTCAAAAAGAAAGTGGTACGTTGTGCTCGCTTCTACAGATCCGGAGTTGTATAGTGTCAAACTGTTTATGACGGTAGCTGTGTACTTACCTCCAGATTTCTGCTTTCACAAATTAACAATCCACACAATAATTTTTCAGTGGCTACTTATAGCGCAGAAAACGAAGAACACAGGATTGTTAGACATATTTCAGAAGAATTTTCACGTTTTTGTGTAGCTTTTTGTAGTGACGCAATCAAGCGATGACGTATTATTAGAGGTAAGACAAATAATTAGAGAGCGTTACTATTCTTCATCATTTAGAGGCAGAATGTCTGTTGTTTCATCACATGATGAATAAATAGAGTGACGAAAAATTAGAGAGAATACGGTACTACCATACTCCTTGATTAGTGTTACAGTTACTGTAATAGCCTTGAGTGCTAAATCACTATAATATAAATTGCAAGCATTCTAATTAATTCAGCACATTCAGTTAGAAGTCAAATTCATAGTTCTGCTATGTACACATGTGTGCACCATGTGTGTACTTTGCTGAGAAAATAAATGGCCGTTCTGCAAATTGCAAAGTAATCAAAAGTACTGTTCAGAGACCAAACATTTCTTCTACTGAGCAAGGTTCATTTATCAATAATTATTATTCCAACTTAATATGTATCTATTGCTACTGCTTGTTACCCTGCGCATGTGGGACATGTCCACGCAAATGGGGATCCTAGAGGTGTGAAAATTTCGGTCTTCTTAATCACTTCTGTTCTCCACTTGTAGTAGATACAGAGTGTCAATCAAGGGATTAAAATATAGATAGACACACAGATGTTTGGACGATTACCTTTTGGAAAGCTTAAATTGCTTTAATCGCGAAGAAGCTACCAAGGTTTTCTTAACCCCTACTAAAAAGCAAAACACTTTGGGTGATACATGGTGGAATGCTTCCAAGACTATTTTTTCACATAAATCACTATAACGAAATATTAAATAATTTTCCCATCCGGGTGAGTTGACCATTCCTTTCCAAAGCCAAGATCTGATTAATTGGGTCCCAAAAGCCAACATACAAGCTCCTATAACTTGGGAGAGGAACAAAGTTTTCTCACCCGGATGGAAAAATTGTATTATTTCAAATGGCTCGAAGTTGGCACCAAGGAACTGTGTTCGCTCACGGAACGGACTACACACACACACACACACACACACACACACACACACACACACACACACACACACACACACACACACACACATGCACAAACACACACACACACATACACACACACACACACACACACACACACACACACACACAACTTGTTAACACCTATAATTCAAAGGACTGTATGGCCAGACCTGACCTCTATTTATATTTCATATCTGTACGGTGAATGTCACTGGTGTTAAGGACCATTTCACTTTCTGCCCTGCTAAGAGCTAGCCCATTCCACCTGTAAGACATCCATTAAGGCCTTTGCAGAATTACTAAGAAAACTATACTCTTCATGACTCAGAGTCATACTGCACTTCAACAAGGACGAAATCTAGCTAGAACTAGCGTGAAAACTGCCTCCGATTCCACCAAATTCATGGAATGTGGTTTACTAGAAGTGATTTTAATGCTTGCTGCTGATTTTGCTGGCCGGTGTTATAAGTCCTTTGTCTGGGCTAATCGACTTGTGGAACGAACAGAAAGTATGTACAGGAGCGTTCCAGAAAATAGCATGTTTCTTTCCGTTCCAGATTTTAGTAAGGGCCAAAAACGTCCCTAACGCGGATTCAGCATTTGTATACGCCTGATATTAGTCCAAATCATGAGATATCTGTGTCCCACATGAGTGATATGTGCATAATCTGTATTTTAATGTGGGAACATATAACAAGAGACTTGCTAGGCCAAATGTCAGATCATTTTGATTTCGAACGGCCACTCCAAGGCAAACGGTTGGCCAATGGCTGATGGCTGGCTGTTATTTTCACCCCTACCCTTGTTTCTCTGATATCTAAGGTCGTGAACCCCTGAAGCTTTTACCTGTGACCCACGAGAACCAGAATGTGGGATACACAGAGGGGCTCCAGCCTGGAGGCCTACAGTTATATTAATGTTCTCATCTGACATGCCAAGTCCAAGTGCAGAAACTGGAGGTGCACAGAGCCATGCCCCAGCAATCTTACCCTTCCTATAGGATTGACAGTGGACAAGTTGGAAGAGCAATACGGTCAAATTTTGTTACAAAGATACCTTTGCCTCTGGAGGTCTAGTCCAAGTGGCAAAATACGATCGAGTAAGGTGCTACTGATGATAATGTAATATTATAGATGAATATGGTTGGCAGCATTTCTTGAAGAGAAATTGGTTCTTTCAGCTTCTTCTTCCTCAGAACAAATGCCGTGCTTTCAGAATACGTATCCATGCCTTCGTCCAAGTCCTGGTCAATTTTGTCTTCTATAGTATAATAATTCTCTTTCTGCATCTTCAGGTAGATCTAATTTTGTTTTTAACAGATAGACATCACGTTATTAGAATTACTGCAAGTTTAGCTCCATTTTCCTGCCAAGCACGCCTTACTCAATAGTGAGATCCAGTGCATTATGCAACACATTTACGTTTTTTGCCTTTACAGTACTAAAAGCTTACATGAATACACCTCTTAAACAGGACACCGTCAGTTAACATTGGTTAATAGTGTTCTGATTACAGAGGTTTCACTGTATACAGCTTATGCCTATACATTGCCATTATTTTTATATAATATTATAATGATATTATTATCATTGTTTGCAGTTTCCAGTAACGTGACAAATATAACAACATCTGCGACTTGTGACTCCATAGTAGTATCATGGCACTCCCCAATCACAGATGGAGGGGCACCAATAATTGACTACAACGTGCATGTCTTGAGAGCAAATGTTACTGTTACAATACTGAATACCACTAATACTACAGTTAGTGTATTTCAACTTGAACAGAATAAAAAATACACTGTGAGGATCATAGCTAGAAACTCAGTTGGGTTGGGTCCATCTGCTGTTAGGACTGTAAGAACAATGAGAAAAGGTAAGTCGAACTATAGACTACACGATAATCATTGTGCATGTGACTATTATAGCAATCAAAATGAGCATTCAAAATGCAGGACGAGGGAAATTAAACATCACAAGAATCTTCCACAGCAATGCAACAATACTAACAAATAGTTTAAATCCATTTAATTGCACGATTGAAGAGAGACAAGGAGGGGGGGATACCTCAGCTATCAAAGAAGAAATTTTTTCAGAAGCCACAATACAAGGACTCACTCCCAATACAACTTTTAAAATTGTCTGCACTGCAAAAAACGACACATGCGTGATTCTCAATGGAATGTTTACTACGTTAGCAACAGGTAAGAAATCAGGAACAGGTACAATAGAGGTGAAAAAAACACTATAATATTATCATATATAATTTCATTGTACAGTTCCAAGTAATCCTAACAATATTACATTGGATTTAGCAACTTGTAACTCTGCCACAATATCATGGATAAAACCAGAGGATGATGGAGGATCGGCAGTGTTAGGCTATACAGTGACTTTTGCTAATAGACCTGAAATGAAATTAGCAACACAAAATACCACCCTTTCACTGGATCGCATGGTTCTTTTGCCAAGCACTTTGTACACATTGTATATTAGAGCAAGAAACTCTGCTGGACTTGGATCACTTACAGAATTCAATTTCAGCACTAAAGGCATGCGTGAGTTTTTATATCAAACATACATCTGTGTATTATGTACAATTCATCAATATATGTACAATGCACGTATATATATATATATATATATATATATATATATATATATATATATATATATATATATATATATATATAATATACTATATACATGCATTGAGCAGGAGTGTACTCTGCACGCATGTAATGCAATCAACCTATAATCAAGTAGAAGAAACAATGTGGCACTTAAGGCATCATTTTACCATACAAACCTTTAATTATCATTCCTCACCCCTCCCCACCTCAAAGGAATGTTATAGAAATATAACAATTCATTTCATGTTTGCCCATCCTTAGTACAATGGTTCTTTGTTAGCCTGGTGTGGAGCTGAGTCAATGATTGATGCAGAATAAATGCACTTCAAAATTTATTATCAGGATTTGTCTGGCATACATCAGTTGACGACTGTGCAATCAGTAATGGTGACCTTCCATAGCAAATCTAGGGTTATTGTAAAACCTACTGTTTAATTTCTGAATGAAAGTTACTAAAATAAACAAAATGTCATAATGTTATTTTGTTATGCATAATTAAAAAAATTCTACACACCCACACAGTCATGTATACACACTTGCTTACTTAGTATGCAGCTATTTATTAATTGTTAAATTACGTAAGCCTGAATGCTTATTCTATGAATTTGCTTTTATGTCATCCCTACATCGGCGTACTGCAGTCAATAATGGTCCATTGTGGAATGCCAAATTAAAATTTCTTCAGGTGAATGCATGTGCAAATTCATGTGGGACATGTCCAGATTTGTTGCTTTCCTAAGCCTGCATAGTGATAAAATGTTACTTTTAGGTGCCGATAAAGTATTAGTCACACAATTATCTCGTGTTTCGAGCTGATATTTGGGCGTGTACAAAAGCCAAATTCATGTTTAATGATGTTGACTGTCGTCACTGCTGGTTTGTCACATGCTCGCATGTGATCCAACTCGATGTTCTTCAGAATTTTAGTTTTCTTCTGGGTGCAACGCACTGAATCACCAAAGGGTTACAGTTCATACAGTTATGTATGCTTCTATTTTTATTATTATGCTGCAGGGGAAGTTTCAATAGTGACCGATGTTAGTAGTTATTCAATAAATTTCACTCTCAGTGATACCTCTCAAGACTATGAGTGTCTAATTATGACAGTACATGGAGTACTACTGACAAGCTCTAGAATCACAAAAGAGAATGTGGGAGTCTTCCGTTCATTACAACCTAATATCAACTACACAATAAAGTGCAAAGGAAGCGAGAATAAGTGCTTTTTTAGCAGTACCAGTGTTCGAACTAGATTAGGAAGTAAGCATTGTATGGTAAATATATTTGCAATCACTGTATAATATTATATATATATATATATATATATATATATATATATATACATAATTTATATATATGTATATATATATATATATATATATATATATATACATAATTTATATATATGTATATATATATATATATATATATATATATATATATATATACATAATTTATATATATGTATATATATATATATATATATATATATATATATATATATATATATATATATATATATATATATATATATATATATATATATATATATATATATATATATATATATATATACATATATATAAATTATGTATATATATATATATATATATATATATATATATATATATATATATATATATATATATATATATATATATATATATATATATATATATATATATATATATATATATATATGTATGTATGTGTATACATATATATATATATATATATATATATATATATATACATATATACAGGTGTATATATATATATATATATATATATATATATATATATATATATATATATATATATATATATATATATATATATGTATATATATATATATAATATGCATATATATATGTATACACATACATACATACATGCAAACATGCAGGCATACATATATACATACATACATACATACATACATACATGCAAACATGCAGGCATACATATATACATACATACATACATACATACATACATACATATATGCAATAGTTATACAATGGCAATTTGCAGAGTATAGATTATACACGCACGCGAAACCTACGCATGTGGGACATGTCAAGATTTGTTATGATAACGCTCCTGAGTTTGCATAGTGAGGAGATATTATATTTCGGCACCTATCAGTTATTAGTCACGCATTTATCTCATGTTTTAGGCTGATATTCGGGCGTATACGAGTGCCAAATCCGCATTTAGTGACGTTTTGTGTCGCCACGATTGCTGTGTCACATGATCGCGTGTGAACTTACTGAATGTTCTTCGGAATTTTAGTTTTCGGCTGGGTGATGCATGAGGGAACAAGCTAGAGGCAGTTTCTTGGTGCCAACTTTGAGCCATCTTGAGGATACAACTTTTCCATGCGGCATCAAGAGAGCTTTTGTTCCTGTCCAAAGTTATAGGCGCTTAAAGTTTGTCTTTTGAGGGCCAATATTACAGATCTCGGCTTTGGAGAGGAATTATTTTTGCTGCCGCATGGAAAAGTTAGTAAAATTAATGTTTTGCTATAGCGATTTATGTGAAAAAGTAGTCTTGAAAGTGCTCCACCATCTATCACCCAAAGCATTTCACTTTGTAGTAGGGGTTAGTAAAACCTTAGTAGCTTTTGCGCGCTTGAAGCAGGTCTTTCAAAAGGGTAATCGTCAAAACGTTAATGTGTCTGCCTATATGTTAAGCCTACGTTTGACGCCCTGAAGCTTCTGCAAGTTGAGAACAGAAGCTGTAAAAAGGACCGAAATTTTCGCACCTTCGAATTAGCGCGGACATGTCCCACATGCGTAAGGTTGAGTGCGTGTATAAATCCATACTCCACAAATATCTATTATATACTGCGCCTAGGGCTTTTATTTGTGGAAATTTATGATGTAAATCTCCACAAATAACATTTTTGCTAACAGCTCCAGATCCGCCTGTTTTATATGTCCCGGAACAGAGAAAACAATGCTCTTCTATCACATTGTCCTGGACACCACCAAATATTACAGGAGGAGAAGAGATACTAAACTACACAGTTAAGTACACGAGTTCAAAAAACAAGTCACACACCTTGACTGTACCAGGGAATCAAACTTCATTAACTTTGAATGGACTCTCCTCCAGCACATTGTACACTATAGAAATCAGATCTAGCAATTCAGAATTGACTGGACCCGCAGAAAGTACTGAGCAAATGACAGCAAGAAGAAGTAAGCCCATTGTAGCCTAATATTTTCTAAATAAGCATATAGCCATCCTTGGTGTTCCTATTATAATATTAGGAACTGTACAGAAACCATTTAAAAATGGATAAAAGATGCTGGGATTAAAAATTGTCAATCATCAAATATCACTGGAACAAGCTAGGAAGAGTTGTTTGCTGCACAGGGCTGAACAGGCATAGGTATAGACATATATGTACGGAGGGCTAGGTATACATTGGGCTAGACGGGCATGAGGATGGACAGGCATTGGTCTAGACTGGCAAGTGCTAGGCATACAATAAGCTAGGCAGGCATAGGGCTAGGTACACATGGGGCTAGATGGGCAGAGAGCTAGACGGAGGTGGGTTAGACCGGGTACATGAATTCCTAAATCCCACAGCCAATAATTTGGCGGGATGTAGAAATTTACACGCTGTACCTAGTCCAATCCACCTTTGTCTAGCTCTCTGCCCGTCTAGCCTCATGTGTGCCTAGCCCTATGCCTGTCTAGCTCCTTGTATGCCTAGCACTAAGCCTGGCAGTCTAGAACTATACGCACTGATGTCCACCCTCATACCCGTCTAGCCCAATGTATACCTAGAGTAGTCCTCTCTATACCTTTGCCTGTTCAGCCCTGTGCAGCAAACAACTCTACCTTGTTCCATTGAGTTGTGATGATTGACAATTCTTAATCCCCATCCCCATCTTAATCAATAAGTGTTTAAATGTTTTTTGTACGGTTCTTGTACAAGTCCTTTCATTTCTATTATGAACATATGCCCATAGACCAGTGTATTCTTTACATCATGACTGAAAAAATAACACAAAAAGTTACACCACATAATATATGAGTACGAGATCATTCATATATGAGTCGGCCATTTATAAAATGGCGGATATGGCCAATATTTCGGTTGAATCCAGAAAATCTGGTTTTCCCAGAACAAATTTCTTCTAAAGGTATAAAAGGGCATCCCAGGCAAAAAATTGAGTTAGAATGAAGGTAAAATTCGGTCAATATGTCCCTTTAAGCGGTTGCTATCTTGTTTGAACTAAAAGGTGGGAATAATAAGAAGCCGCAACGAATGACCTTTCACGCTATGTAAACTTTGCGATTTTCAGCAAAAGTAAGGCACTTAGTGCCCTGTTATATACTTTATCTATCTAAAATCCAGTAAAACATCAGAATATGAGGTTTTTAAGCTCCAATATAATAAACATATATATATATATATATATATATATATATATATATATATATATATATAAGGCAAAATTACAATGATGAGTGCTATAGCATGCTATGTGCTATAACAACCTAAAATAAATGCAATATTAAAGTTCTGGATACGAACACTAATTTGTTGGCACATTTTCAAATACGAGAGTGGATCTTTTGTGATATTGTGAGATTGTTTGGCAACTTCTTAGATAATATTCAATGCATCTTCGCCAAAAGCACCAGTAGATGCATAGGTCTAGGACTGACATAGTGCAAGGCATACATGGGACTAGACGGACACAGAGCTTGACTGGGTAAAGGGCTAGATGGGTTAATTCCCTTGTGATACCTTTTGCTAGCTTATGCAAACAGGTTGAGCATAGTCCATCCTCATGTCAGTCTAGCCCAATGTATACCTAACCCTCTGTATGTCTATACCTATGCCTGTTCAGCCCTATGCAACAAACAACTCTGCCTTGTTCCAGTGATTTTTGACGATTGACAACTTTTCATCCCTACATCTTTTATCCATTTATATATATATATATATATATATATATATATATATATATATATATATATATATATATATATATATATATATATATATATATATATGTTATAGTTATCACCCAAGTACGAGGACATTAGCCGTAAAAGATACGAGACCGAGGCGAAGCCGAGGTCGAGTAAGCTATTACTGCTAATGTCCAAGTAAATTGGGTGATAACTATTTTGTCTTCCATTCCCCTGTGTACATTGCATGCATAATTGTATTCATAAGGTTGTTTTCACTTCAGAAGTAGTGTGTAGTATTAATTAATTAGTCTGGAAGCTATATACCACAGGGATGATATCCATTGATAGCCAGAATATCACCCATGGATATCCCTAAGTTACCATGGTAATGGAAGACAAATATGTATATATATGTGTGTGTGTGTGTGTGTGTGTGTGTGTGTGTGTGTGTGTGTGTGTGTGTGTGTATTGATATAATTTTTGGATTCAGTTTCAAAGTGCTTACAATATTGTTTTGATTTTGCCTACCTTACATGAATAGGACAAGGAAGTTTAATTATCAATGAAAGAACTGATGCATCATTTCGTCTCTCTCACAATCTTGGTCCAAACATTCAGTACTTGTGTTGCAGTAGGGATGCTGAGTCAGTCTCTCAACCATTCAATATCACCAAAAAAGGACATGTGTTACCTGAGTTAAAGCCGGATACATCATACACCATTGAATGTATGGCTTATAAAAGTGGAGTGGACTACTGCCTTGACGTTAATACCACACTTAAGACATGTGAGAATCTACCTTGGTTTTCTATACATAATTACATACACATTTCATCCGCATTTTTGCTGTGAAGTTATGATAAGTTTTACTCATGCAATGGTCTTTCTGAACAATGACCTTTCAATTGCTGTCATGACATTATTACAGTGTGCATCTCAGACTATTCAAAAAATGCAAGTTATTCTGATTTATATTTCCGAATCATTATATTATTTCCTGCAGTACCAGGCACAGTGAAGGATTTAGCAAAGATTGGATTAGGTCGTGTAGTAAATGGTAGTATACACCAATCCATATGGTGGAACAAACCTGCACATCACACTAGTTTACTACATTACAATATCAGTTATGCACTGGAAGATGGAGTAGTGTATAAGACCACCAATGGCACTACATTTAATCTAACATTTAATTTACCAACTCAAATGGAATCCTATGATGTACAGGTGGCTGTAGCTGTAGTATCCAATGCAGGACAAGGAGAGTACAAGAACATTACTATTGAATACAAAAGTGAATATTTAAAGAAAATGATCAATTTATACGGATGTGACCCTGCATAATTAATGCTAATACAATTCCTCATTGTAGAACCTGGTAAACCAAAGGATATCAAAGTTGTTAACAAAACATGTAACAGTGTATCACTTCAATGGTCACCCCCAAATGATACAGGTGGACTGCCAGTATTAGATTATACTATCATCACGAATAACAGCCAGGATACCCTTCGGTCAAGTGCTGAACAAACAGATGTGGTCCTGAGTAATTTTGTTCCCGGGAGATCTTACAGAATCAAAGTCAGAGCAAAAAATTTTATAGGAGGAGCAGCACAAGCCATCCCAGTAACAACAGAGAATCGCAGTAAGAATATGCATTTTATCACCGAAATGTTTGCATTATAAGCTCCTAACCCCATTCTATTACTTTCTCTGCAGTGAAATTTACACTTCAGTTTCAGTCTTACTCATCCACTAAGGCTCATCTGATAATCAACCCTACAGGCAAATTAAAGGAGGATGGTATTATTTACTCATGTACTCTCTCACCAGAAGCAATTGCAATAAGGAACACAAGTGAACACAACATCACCTTTGACAATCTTACACCAGCCACAAATTACAGTGTGATGTGTTTGGCTTACAGTGATAGTGGAGAGGAACTGTGCTATGAAGGAATAGCAAATGGAAGAACATTCCCTAGTGGTGAGATAAATTAATGTAAAATACTATGTCATCATGGCACTGAAAGTCTTTGCATGGCTATAGAAGATGTGCAGTTCACATTTTTCCATTATTTATTAATATGATATTTAACTTTATAATAAATTATGTTAATTGCGCAAAATACTATAAGTCACACATGCATGCAGTGTTACTTTCAATAATTGCCTTTGCTGTATTCCCCACAGTGCCAGAGATAGCACCTATCAATGTGACAGTGACAAGTACGTCATCAAATCATTTCACAGTGGAGTGGAATTTGCCAGAGGAATACATAAAAAACCAGGATATCGAGGGTTACAATGTAGTGTACAAGGAGAGAGGTAGTAGGGATCGTGAAAACATAAATGTTACTGTCCGAAGTACAGTATACAAAGCTACCGACCTGATTGCAGATAAAGTCTATGCTTTTTGGGTAGCAGCTGCAACTGCTAATGGAATTGGTAAATACAGTAAAAAGAAGGAAATAGCTACAATTCCCAGAGGTGAGTTGGATTCAATCAACCATTTTAATGCTAGTATTTAAAAACAACAAGTAGGTTGCTGCCCCATGCACACTCAAATCACTTGCAAAGCATTGAAGTGTAACAACACAGCCGAACATTCATTAAACATAACATTTTTAATTTGTAAACTGGACAATTGTTTTGAAATTAATTTGCTCCGATCTTTGATAATTGCTTTGAGAACAATTCCTTAGGGTTGGAGCTCCATTATAATTCCTGGTTGTTGGAGCCCCCCCATTAAGAATCACTTAAAAACAGAAGCCACCAGTATGCTAATCAATCATACAACTAATCCCAACACTTTTCTCCTATTATCAACTATCATGCAAAAATTCTCTAAGAC